>OX246738.1:46514046-46761430 GCA_945910005.1 Isoperla grammatica | reverse complement strand
AAAAAGACGCTTGTTGAAGCACTCGTGTTTCCGCATTTTGATTATTGTGACGTTGTGTTTTCAAAACTCTCGTGGCCCCCGCCTTAAGAGCGACGCAACCTCCACTCGCTTTCCCTTCTGCATAAAATACTTCACTCTTCAACCCCAAACTATCTTTTCTCTCGTTTCCAGTACCTAGCAACTCTCCATGCTCGAGACACACGTGGCCACTCTTCAAACCAACTTGTCCTCCCTATCCACAGAACTTCAATATATGATAATTCTTTCACAGTGGCTGCTGCCCGAGAATGGAACCGTGTCCCTAGCAAAGTCAGAGGCTTAAACTCATTTGCTTTTAGATTTGCTATTAAACAATTACTGTAATAGGCCCTACCTATTTTTATTTTTTTATTATAATCAAAGCTCGGGGGGTTTTCACCGTAGAATTATTATTATTATTATTATTTTTTATTTTAACTATTATTATAATGCATTATTCTAGTTAGTATTTAAGTTGTATTTTACTCCTTATTCTTTTTTTGAAATAGATTTGAAACAACTTACCATAGAGCTCACGCTAACGTGAATAATATAATTATTTTTTGAGTAAATTGTATAGTTCTTTTTAACAGAGTGAAAATGTAATGCTTAATGTATAAAACTTGTAAGTTAATTGTATTATTGTATTGTATTGTGTGAAAAACGCTGGTTAAATGTAAGAAAAGACCATATGGTCTTAATCTTGCCAGTTGAAATAAAACATCAATCAATCAATCAATCAATCAATCTCTCTCTCTCTCTCTCTCTCCCTCTCCTCTCTCATCCTTTATATATACGCCACTATCAAAGACCAGAGATATTAATTAAGTTTTTAAAATACCCAGATTCAACCGAAAATCAAACCCCTGTACATTAGACGTTGAATTCAGGAATAAATTACAATTTTTAGTAGGAAACTGGGCCACGGACAACCCACGTCCCTCAGGCCCTCATTCCAGTACGTAAGCTGCAACCGGTTGCAACTTGCGTCCGGGTTACGGAATAGGGGGCGCAGCTTTACAACCGGCTACAACTGCCTAAAACTGTCCTGGAATGACTTCCTAGATATTGCAGTATTGGAAACAGTAAAGAAAGAATGTCCGAGTGCTGTTATTAGGACTCAATCACAGCATTATCCTTGTGAGTTGTGACTGAGGAAAACATCGGAAAAACCTTTGCCGGTGGTCAATATCAAACCGACGACCTTCAGAATTAGAGCCTTGCTCTTACCGCTGAGCCACCGCTATCTGAATTTAGAGCCACAAGACCAACGAACCGTATCACATTTACCTTTAAATGTGTTTCGGTGGCCGTCTTTTTGCTCCACTCACGTATCAAAGAGTGACGGTTATTCTTTCAAAGCGCCGTCATTTCCCTCTTAATGAAACTACGCTTTGAGTCAACATGAGTGTCTATTCAATCGAATCTGTCTGAAAGGGATGAGCCAGGGTGGCGGCAGCTTTTAATGAAGATACTGGGATCGTCAAAGGGACACTCGTGATCCTAGTCTCGCAATACCTTGTGTACTGTCGACCACCCGACACTCCAAGGAACAATGGCGTTGGAAATAATTCAAGAGAAATTGTTCATTCAAAGGACGGTACAAAGTAAATGCACCGTATAACATAAGAATATGAGATGTACTGTGCAAAAAATATACACTTTTGTGTTCGTGGTTTTTACTGCTTAGATTCAAGGCTACAGTTTTTCTAGTTGTCTGATTTTTATTTCTTCTTCTTGTTATGAAGTCTTTCCATTATTTCCTTATTTCTGCTTATCTACATTTTTTTAAATAGGCCTACCCATTTCAATGCATATCTGGGGATAAGTTCTGTACGCACTGTGATACTTTGTTATTATTATTATTATTATGAATTGTTTATTCTTGTCATCACAAAACTACGAACGTTAAAAGGAAAAAAAAATAAAAATCTCTTGACGAGAAACGGCGTCGACGCTAGCAAACATTATGCTAAAACACTTAAAATCCTAAGAAATCCTGTGCCGCGAAGAGCCTTATAAACACTAAATACTACTAACACTTCAATTAAACTAAACTAAACCAAAACTAAACTAAAACTAAACTAACACGTATTACCTGTGGCATCACAAATGCCATATTGAAGGAAAACATGTGTTTACATTAATTCTGATCTGTCGGTAGAAGAAAAATGGGGGTATTTCTGGTGAACAGCGGGGTACACTCTCGAATTTCTTTAACATGTTCTTTTCCATTCTGATAGTAAATGTTTCATTTCCAAGACTCTTATTTGTAACTGTTCATACATTTTTTCCCATTTTCTCGCCGATATTAATTATAGCATAATAAATGATGTCAAAAGATGTTTTTAAGAATGTAGTTTTCAATCGAGCTACTATGCATACTGTATCTATTACAGAGAGACGTTTGATTCGAATTTATGTTTTCCACACTTCTCATGAGTATGTCATATTGAAATAAAAATATGCATTACAGTATGTTCCAGAAGCAAGACAAAATTAATTTAAATATCCAATATTTATTCCTACGTACATCTGGGCCCGCGTAATATCACACTTGTTACTAAAAACACATAGGAACAAGACTGCAACGGTTTATCATAAATAACGATCTCTCTACCAATAGAGTTTTAAATCCGTGTGTAACTGAAACCAGAATAGTGCTTGATCTGCTTTTTCCGGATGAGATACAAACAAGATAAATGGGTTTATGTAGTGAATGCAGCACCGGCCTTGTAACCAACAGAATTTAGGTCAGACATGCGGACCATTAAAAAAGAAAAAAAGACTGCAAACATATAGTTGAACTGTGCTATTTTATCATCCAAATTTATCAAACTTCCGACCAGTTTCATTGGAACAATGTAGCCAATATCACTCAATAATTAAGTAGACTGGAATAGCTATTTTAAATGGCAAACTGAGTTTGTTTGATTATTTGATGACGTCATAGCCCCAGGGGCTGCAAATACGTGACGGATGTTTCATGTATCCTTGAGCTTGATTGGCTGGCCTTGTGTCTAGCATGTTGTGACTGTGGGCGTGCATTCCTTTCAAGACACACAAAGCATTGAATATAATTTTGAAGGATTATAAATAAATACATACATTTTTAATACTTGTGCCTAAATATATATTAACGGTGAAATTCGATAGACAACACCGCGAATGGCGACCGCGACCAAGCAACCCAGCGACCCAGCGACCGAGCGTATTCAGTTGTCTGTCATACTCGGCTGGTCGTCGGTCGCGGTCATGTCTTCAAATTGTTCAAATATATTTGTTTAAACAAATTTGAATGACCAGTGTTAAATCCTGTCCCTTAGTCAACATAATGAAATAAAATGTTTTACGTAGGCCTACTTATTTTAGGGCCAGTATAACGAGCAGCTAATAAGCAAGTTAGTAGCTAATACTTTTATAATACTAATACTTTTAATAATAATACTAATTATTAATGCTGCTTATACTTTTTGAACCATGTAAACCACCAAACAGAAGCAATAACATCCACCTAATACTTTATTAGCTTCAATAAAATTCCTGTTAGCGGTTCATAATACCTGCCCTAAAACAGATATTAAATAAATATTACTAAATTCAGGCTAAGTTACTCTAAATGTGTATTATTGTTTCTTTGTTGTGGCATTTAATGTGCTTTTTCTAACAGTTTGTAACTGAAGAAGTGCACACTGTTGGCTATTGAAATTAAATGTTAAAACCAAGTTGTTTCTCTTCTTAGGTCACAGAAACCACCTCCACTTCAGCACCAATGAGGTCCTGCTACCGGAGTGGAGCAAAGAGCCGCACCACCGACCCAACGCCATCTTAGCAGGACCCGCCAAGTCTTCGGGCGGGTTAGACAAGTTTGGCGGCGGTGGATTGTTGAAGCCGGTGGCGCCCCAAGTGTTCCTCTCTGAGAACTGTACAGTGGTGCTGGCTCAGACGGGCTCCACGCCCACAATGCACTGTGAGGTGCAAGACGTTGACGAGGGCACGGTAAGACACGCCCTTACACTCTCCATGCTGTAGTGCGTGCGATAAGGTCACGCCTGCTGAGTTTCATATAGGCCCACTAGATGGCACTGATTCACTCATTTAGAACACAAGCGTAGAGAAGGTTCTCTTAAGTACAATTTTAGGAACACCTGCTAGAAAACGTTTTCAAAAGAGATGAAAACATCTTTAAATTATTAATAATAGTTGAAAATTTTAAAACTTTTGAAATATTAGAAATAATTACAATTATATAATTGTGTTAGTGGTTTATGATAAGAATGGTACTTCAAATAAATTAAAGTTATTCAAAGTTAAATTTGGTATCGGAAATTATAAAAACATTTCAAAAATACAAACACACTTTTTTGGCAAGTGTAAAACTCACAACTGTAATTAAATGTAGACACATTTTATTAAAAGGCACGTTTAGTTATAATGGGTACCTTAGGTAAGCAATAATAAAATACATAACTAGTAGCTACGTATCTTAGGGAATGAATATATTACTTTTGGTGGGGGCGCCGGGTTCGCATATTTTAATTAATATGTAATACATGAATTATCAAAGAGGCATAAAATGAAGTAAGTGACATCATTGATGTAGTGTTACCTAAAGTTATGAAGAAGATGCATTCAATCCATCGAGCGGAAAAAGAAGTACTAGAAAAAGAAATCACCATATTACGTTGGAAGTTGAATTTAATCAAACGGAGGGACAAAGTTGCAAGTTCGCATGAGATTTTGTGTTGTTGTGAGAGTTGTGTTGTGAGATTCTGACCAAGGTTGAAATATCATTTCAGCAGATATCCAGGCCATAATATGTGATTTTATGGGTATTATATGTAGGGATCAGAAACACACGATCATGTGAATGCTTGAACTATATTTGTTGCTACTAATAAACTTTGTTTTTATATTGGTATTTACATTTCTAAATTTAAAATTAAATGTCTCGGTATGTATCGAGTTATGGTAATTGTTGGATTCATAAGTGAAGATTTCTCTTCAACTTATGCATACAGTCTTCTTTAATGGTCTAGTATTTCCCTTCGCTCTGAAATATGTGTCAGCATCTCAGCTTTAGGTTTTATACACAGAAAGGTGTTAACACCATCCAAACAATCTTCTCGTTTAAATATAAACTACAACACTGTACAAGAATAAATGACTGCCCTACTTTCAGTATTCTATTAGGGTAGATTCCCTCCTCACTGATAGTAACTTTATAACTATTATCATCATAGTTTCATCTCAAGTGTGATCCAATTACTTGCAGCACTTTATCATGTGTGCAAGACGTAGCAGAGAACGCTTTTATCGGCCTTAGATTGTTTATCGCGGTTTAGTAAGTTAATATATTTATAAAAAAACATGCCTAAATTGAGACAAGTTTCTAACAAGGTAATCAACAACATTATTATCAGGGTAGATGATTGCATGGTTGAAGAAAGAACGTGATAGTAATGATAATATCTATAACAAACTGTCGTATTATCAATTTTAAGGAAGATAATCTACAACGTGATTCTTAAGCTAGGTGATTGGCTATTATAAAATGAACGTTATAGAAATAGACAATATATTTTACAACCTCTCGAATTGAAATGTAGACCTTGATTTCAAAGTGCAAGGATGCGAAACAGCGCATTTTTAATTGTATAAACATACCTAGAGATAAATTAATATTTATTTCTCCCTGGAGCTATACAAAAATGGTTTCTTAATAGACTCTTTGATCCGTAAAACTGCAATTTACATTCCGCTACTACGAACCAAACGAAATATATTTTTAAAATATGTTTTCTTTAGAATTGCTTTCAATTCAAAGGAAGAACTGGCTTTCTGTTCTCTTTCTAGTCTCTAAAGACAATGTGTGCGTCGCTTCTGTTGGGGGTAGGGGGATGATATTAGGGATCTGGATGACTGAGCTCCCGAAACAGAAAGTAAAATATTTCTGAATACCCAAGAGAAAACCCATATGTGGTTATGAGAGATGAAAAGCGGACTCTTTGTTCATGCGTGTATTCTAGTCTGCTATTTCGATGGTTGAACAAAATTTTATTTTTTATTACGGTACCTGACGAGAATTTTTAACGTAGTCACCTTCTTCAGTCGAAATAATTATGTAATTTTCTCTTTAAGGTTTGAAACAAGAAAAATATTAACTTTACAAAATTGAAAAATATAAATTTTGACGCGTGCTATTAAAATATAGTACTTAATTTAATCATTTTAATGTGTAGATACATCTAACTACATTGACATTGTAAAGAGCGGAAGCTCATTTTGGTCAATAAATTAATTCACACGGTATGGGTTAAAATAAATAATGCATTGAATACAAAATTCATAATTGGACTTTTATTTCTAGCATTGTTTGTTTTTGTTTGCGATTTCTACTGGAAAACAAAATATTGTTACTCTCCTCTCTCGTTCACTGTTTTTGTGGTTTACACTGTCACACAAGAATTATCGCAAATTGTGTAGACCAATATACGTTTGAGAAACACTCATATTTCGTGGAAAGCATATTTGCTCAACCTTAAGACACATTTCGGTATCTGACGTCACAGAAATACTCCCTAATTACTGACAAACTGGGATAGCTATGAATTAATGTGTAGCCGAAATAACTTTCTTAAAACCTTGTTTGATAAACCGTCAAGTATTGTATACACAGGCCAGATTTGTCTAACTAGCCAACAAAAACAGACACAAAGTGAGGCTCTAGATTCTTCATGGAGTGTTAATTATGATAGATGTCCACGACCTGAAATGTACCGACGCAATCCTCGTAGTTTGTTTGCTGACCGCAAGCTGGTAAACCGCTGACAGCGCTGTTGGCGGTGGGCTGTCACAACACGTGAGGCTCGGTTAATTAGTGCATCGACCCACATTGAGCAAGACTTGGAATGTTGTGGGCGCAACTGGGACTAATTTCGCCAATAGTCAAAGTTAATAATTAAACACATACGTACCGCTATTGGTAACACACAAAAAACATTTTTTTTCAGCACAGCAAACGCAATAGCTGTGCATTGAGTACATATTTCTTAGTATTACAGTTGCTGTATCCAAGTATATGGGTCAGTATTACAATTACCAGTTATGTTCGTTTCATTTTTAGTATATTCTTTGTTCCGTGGAAACTAAACCACCAACCAAATCCTACAACATTATCGTTATAATATCTTATCCCTTTGATATTTGATGAAAGTTAAAGCAGATTGCTTTGAACATCGGTGGGAAACTTTTTTATTTTTAAACACATTATTACTCTTTGCAATATTAAGAACAAATATGTTTTATAAAAATCTTTCATCCTCTTTTCTGACCTTATTAAATATAATATCCATGTTGTATAGATAGCTTTGTGACTTTTGCATAAATATAATAATCTAGTATTCTATCATTAACCTCCCCCCTCCCAATGCCCCCTCCAACATACACACTTCTCCCCTTACCCAATTCTCCACAAGCTTAATGCCAGCCATTTCATTAGTTGTTCGGTTTTTTTAAATACTGAACGCTTCCCTCAAACGTTCTATCGGAGTAAATATTTAAATATATGATATTTAACTCTATTATTTTTTTCTATTTATGTATAATATATTATATACATTAATTATTTTATAATATTTGAGTGACTATTTGAAGAAACAAACTAGGATCGATAAATCACCACAAAGCTTTAATTTGTAAAATTGTTTTGGTTTGTTTTGAAAACACAACAATTGAATAGTAAGTTGATTATTGTGTTCTTTTAACGAGGAATGAGAAAAAAGCACGTGTATAATTCTCTGAGCGAAATAAGGCCAACCATCTTCTACATTTCTATCAACAAACCTCAAGAGACGTAATTTAAAACGTGATATAAAACAGACCAGTAATGTATCTCATTTTCGTTGTCACACTGTGATATTATATAAATGAAAAATGCAATACCCGGTAAGAATTGAACTTTGCAAACACATCAGGTTCGTGACCTACATTCTTATGTTTTAATCTTGTTCTGGACGTGACCGTCATTCAACAAATATGCTGAATTATTGAACAGAGAGGTCTCTATTTTTGAAGTGGCTTACATATTTTATTCTGTACAACTTCGTCTTCAACAAATTGGTAAATTATTAACTTATTATACACTTATGATTGGACTAGTTACAAATGTGGGGCATGCCACCATTTCTCGCTAATTAATATACCCCTTCAATTGTAGATGTTTCTTGTATGGTACAAACAAAACGTGGAGAAAATCAGGACAAATACAGCACAAATGGTTTACATAGTTAAATATGGCGAGAGGTGGAAGGGGGTGGGGGAGGGGGGGGGGGGGGGCGGGGGTTGCTCTATATAAGGAAACATGTATAGAAAACATATTGATGTATCTCATGTTATCCATCCTTTCATTTTTTGTGGCAGTATTTTTATTTCCACACATATCAATTGCAATATTAATATCCTGGATTATCTGTTTCACGTATTTCAATCTGTCTTTCTGTTCTATCTAGAGATTGTCCTATTTCTGTTTCTGTGTCTTCACTTAAAAATAAGGTTTAATGGCGATCTGGTTTTTAACTTAAATTTTATTTTTACATTTCGGTAGGGTAAAACGTGTTACATCATTTGTTCAGTATTTTAGTAGTTATAATTGTTTTTGTAGGAAACTTGCCCAGGCACTTTTCACGCCAATCTTTACTATATGTTGCGGAATAAGGAACTATGGCAAGGTATTCCTATGGATGTTAAAGGGACTTAATGCCAGACTTTGCCTTGTTAATGAGGTACACCTCCGGAAAACCTTCAGTTAGGATTGCCAGCGGCAATCTCCCGAGTTATTCAGTACTGTAATCAATGAATTCAAAGAACGCAACATTTTTCCATTAGTTGGATTAATTACTTTATTTTTGCAAAGAGTCGAGGTATAAATGGGTCATTGTGCTCGGATGCAAATGCAGGGTAAATCTAATCCGAAGGAGACGCTGAGAGATACTCTAAATTAATTCATTCTGTGTTCCTTTTGCTTTGTTTGGTCCGTGCATCGTTGGCTAACTACGAAATTGAAATAGAATGTAACTTTAGCATAAAATATACCATTACCATGTATGTACTCAGTTTTGAAATCCAACTCACGATTAAAGTTTACATATTACCTCGTTGTACAATCAACACGATTGTGTAAAGTGGGTGGAATAAAAAAACCAAACATTCTGTGTTATGCTAAACACACTTTACAAGGAATTGTTTGAAACTAATATTTAAGGTGAATGTATCGACTACGGTCTGATTTCTCAAATATTCATTAAACTTGGCTAAACGAAAGAGAGACTAATTAAAAAAACGTTTTTTTAAATTCTGTGAAATACATTTTCGTGTGTTTTAACAAACAATAATAACCTCTGTTCATCACCTCTGTATTCTAGAAAATAATTAACAGCGACAACTGTTGCTGTGCGATTTTGTTTGTCCGCCGTTACAAAACACGTACGAAAATAGAAACTATTAAACAAATATATTCAATCATCAAAACTGATTCCATTTAATTATTATTCAGAATACAGAGGTGATGAACAAAGGTGTTCTTAAAACCCTATTAAGAAACATACAAACATGTCTATCAGAATTCTTAATTTTCCATTCCAAACTTCGTGTGCACTAATTTGTGATAAAATTGGGGATATTAGGCACGTCCCGCCCCCCTCCCCACCCCCCTTAAAAAAAAACTACGGGTACTAAATACCATGTCGACCCTATGAAGATAGGTAAACATAGGGAATACGGATACACACACATCATATCGACTCGCCTTACAGAACATGAAAGTAATACAAAACTAGGACATACCTATAAGTCAGCGTTAGAAGTACAAAGTGCCAATAGTTATATGTGTCATCACATAAAGTTGAAAAAGAAAACGTGTGTTGGCTTCAATCCAAAACTACCGGCCACGTCCTGTACACGTGAGGCTGTAGATATTGAAAAACATACAATTTCAGTCGTGAGGATGCGTTGAAACTAAGGCATAGAAACCAAACATAGGCTCTCACGAGATAAGCGTATGATTACGTCATCGACTGGAGAGCGCATGCGTGAAGAATGTAATGAACATCACCAACGAATGTATAGGACTTATGTAAAATCATTCTCATATATAAAAAGAGACGTGGCTCAGCGGTAAGACGCGCGACTCTAATTCGGGAGGTCGCCGGTTCGATTCCGGCCACTGGTAGACCTGACTGAAGGTTTTTTCCGAGGTTTCCTCAGTCTTGAAGACGGATACTGGGATTGAGTACTAATAACAGCCCTCGGACATTCCTCCCTAACTGTCCAAACACCCTTATAACCTAGTTAGGCATCTAAAGAGGGGCACATCAGGTAAGGCTGATGTGCACCCTATAACGGGTATTCTTACGAAAAATTATTATTGTTACATAAAATGCTGTATAGAAAACTCGGAGAATATTTCAGTCTGGTTTGCCAGTGTCCGCTATTGAACCAACGACCTTCGATTGCCCTATTTTGTGTCGTTATTTATCCCTTGTTTTAATTAGACGTTATTATCATCGTTACGTTCGCACTGTTGGCATCGTCATTATTAACTAAAATACTCATCGAAATATACATATTCACTCACTACAACAAGAAATAATGACGTGATACCGTACAAACAAAACCATGTTGTTTTGTCGTGCAGAAATAACAAGGGCATGATTGTTAGTTGGCCACGTTGTCACACAGATGAATAAAAAGGTTAACAAACTGCAGCAATGTCATCGCGTCATAGTGACCTAAATCGCGTCGAAATGCAGCGGGTTGTTTAATTAGAGCCACGTATCGGTACGGAAGATCTGTTATAACAAGGGAGTAAGGAAGATCTGAGTTATAACAAGGAGTGCCAGGGGCCGTGTCCGTTAACTGACGTAAGTATGAATGTTGCAGGAAATGATGTGGTATCGAAACTAGAGCAAATACAAGAACGTCTTGTTAGCGCGTGGTTGTAGGGTAGTTTGGCCTTGGAGAATATGGGATGAATGGGCCAAATTAATAAATGTTTTTGCTCCTTGGAAAACGTTGAGCTAACTTACAGTTTTGTATAGTTCAATGTTCTCTACTTTTAGAGTTGTTTTGTTGTGATTTAATTGCTACGTATCTTATTTGATTATGTTCAGTGTTTCATTTATGTTCCACTGTGTATTTTACTTATGTTTATCGTCTTGCTTCACAAACTCTGTTTTTTTAACTCGACATGATTGATTAAATAAAAATATTGAACAAAAATAATTTCGTGAACCATCTACCTTAAATCTAAACAGATACTACTCACTGCTATACTACTACTATATACTAAATTTAGTTTTATACAATAGTATAATACAAATATAAAATCTATTTTATTGAGTTCTCTGCGGTGGTTTATACGGTTTGGGCGCTCGCCCTAAGTCTATGCCACGTGGGGAAGTGGGCTTGAATCTCGCGTGAGGAATCGGTTCTTGTGTTTGTCCTTCATCTTCATCTATCACCTCTCATAGAGTAGAATAGTATAATTTCAATAATTGAGACATACAACAACAAAAGCCATGGCTTATAGAAACAAAACCAAAAATATAAACACCAATTACTGCCAGTCTTTAGTGACAAGGTCAGTGGAACCACGGGAAGTAAAGTGGAACCATCTTATGATTTGTATAACGATGGTGATACATATAGCCAATAACTATAAATGAACTAAAATGTACTAAACTATAACAATAACTAAACGAAGCACCTAATATTTATTTAGAACTCATAAGGCCGGCCCGGCCTTATGAGTTCTACTGATTAAAATAAAAAATAAACAAAATAAAAAAATATCATTAAAATCAAAAAACTAATTTTTTTTAAACTGATTAAAATCAACCTCTCACAACGTGCACTGTTACACATAGGTCGCCTCGAATAAAATGATAGAATAAAGACGAATATAATGAAGAGAGATGACAACAAGGATCGGCATCAACGTGGATAGTCTTGCCGACAGACAACCGCTGTTCCCCCACCCTTACGAGGTACCGTTTGCTTGGAGCGGCCCGTCAATATTTCAACGCCAGTTACAGTTTTATCACGATAAAGATAATCCTTATTCATCACAAAAATAGATTTTTAATCTGCTTTACTTTATCTTGATGCTCAGAGGTAAAAATCACGTACATGCTAATTCCCACAAGAACAACAGCAAAGAAACTAGCCAAAAAAATACACAATTTCGTTACTTTTCCTTTCTTGCTTTTTGGTGTAGGTAAAATTTCTTTTGTCATTTTTTGTCATTGATGGGAATACATCTGATACTTTTCGTGTTCTTCCTGAATACCCGCCCATATTTGAATCCAAACTAACAAAAATGTAAAAACAATATTCGAAACTGTTTCATTTTCCAAAACATTAATATCTCCTGCAAAAAGTAATATTTGATGTCCTCTAGTTAGACACAGAACACAGTAAGCTTAGTCCGACAGACAATCGGCTGATACTTTTGGTTTGATACTGATTTCCCAGGGGTGGATCACGTTATATACTAGTTGCTAAGTCCTAGACGGACAACTAATCGCTATCAGCGGCCATGTGACGCATTTCCGATACCCCAGTGGTCTTTTGTGAGTATTGTCTGACATATTTTGAGTTACACATATCATCGCGTAAACTAAATGTGTTATAGTTATGTCTGTGATTATTACAATAACACAAATAAAAGGCCCATGGAAGAACGCGATAGTGCATTATAAAGATGATTTTCAAGAAACAAACCATTCGGGTAATCACTATTTTATTATTTATTTATAATGACGCTATACACTAAACTCTTCCCCTCTAACACTGCCAATACCCCCTCACACCCCTCATACACCAGTCAGCCAACGTTGACACAAAACGACGAAGATTTAGTTTACGAACGTCCGAGTTTATTGGCTGCGACAACGGACAACTCACATTATGACACCAAGGCGCCTCTTGATTCACAATTTGTCACAATAAAACTGACAAACTACTCCGCACTTATCGCAAAGTGTTGCAGCTAAGTTGATACCTCAGCCTATTGGCCGTGGTCGATTAGGCGTTGGACTAGACTTGATTACACTAGAGACAGTCGAGTAGACTAGATTAGGCTGGACTAAGACTCTAGAAGACAATTTTTCGTGTGTTTCAGGTTCGAATCCTGACTTCGACATCGGAATGTTCTGATGTTTTATCCTCTTTGTAACAGTCACCCGGAGTATGGATTAGTTACGTTGTCAAAACTAGATATGCCTATTCATCATAATTATAGCTGTTTCCCGTAATTGTAAATAATTGGTAAAACATCAATCAAATTAGACGTTTCTTTACGGGGTCGAGTATATGATTATTATAATAATTATTTTGATTAATAAGCCTCGCGGATGAGTTGTTTGAATTTCGCAAAGAGCGATACATTAAATTTGTTTTAATATATGCTAGGCCGAGTTCAAGAACCCAACCTATTCAACGATAAGTAAATGATAAGTGAACGGACAATATGAGAAATTAACACCGGTGTTTGGAGGTCAAAAAAGAATCGTGCTTGATTTCAAGCGCAAAAGCATCCACTTATTGGAATAGAGATGAAATTTTGTTTTGAAATACCAGTTCCATGGGCGTTAAAATCGAAATCGTGAAATAAAACGAATTTAACCAATATAATATTACGGCTTAAAAAACAATAAAAACACATTTAATCATAACAAACCCAAACTCGTCCTGTTTTGGCTGTAGGAGATTGTGTGTTTCTACCATACGACAGAGCAGGTTTCGTCGGTAAATTAAACAATACATAATTTAATAATGTTTTGTTTTGTTTGGTTGCTTGGTATTTAGCTTTGGAGCTTTGGATGGTGGCAATAAGGTACAGTTTCCTTTTGCTTGACAATCTCGACCGGACAGTGTCCTTAAGAGAAGTATGATTAGAATACAGATGTGATGGTTTTGTTGCTGAAGGCAGAACGTTTGGAAAAAGAATGAAATGGCCCGAAGGCAGATAGAATTTAGAGTGATATAAGTATGAAATTAATAGAAGAGGTTGGGTTTACAACTACTAGGAATAAAATAGGTAAATTCAGGAAGGGTCCTGGGAATGAATAGAGGTACTACCTCACCCGTCTTTTCTTGGCGAAGAGGGGAAGGCGAATGTTGCGGTGGCGTCCACATGCCTTTGGGTTGGGAGGCCTGAATTCAAGGGTGTTTATGCTCGCGACTGGACGGAGGAATCTATCATGAGGGTTGGGCATAAAGTCCAACTGTGACCTCACGAGAGGGTTTGGGTGCCGTGATAAAGAGTTAAAGAATTTAAGAGATCGATCCTGAACCAACTTGTCTACCAAAGGTAGATCCAGAGAAGTGTGGAGCGGAACGATGGGGGTGTATTTGGGCAGGTGCATCACCACTCGGAGGACAGTATTTTGGAGGCGCTGTATTTTTAGAAAATTAGTATATAATGTGGTGCCCCATATGGGAGCGGCATATAGAAATGTGGGACGGATAACGGTCGTGTAGATCCGAAGACGGTCTTTCTCTGCAATAACTGGAGACCGCAGTAATGACCGAAGAGCAAACATTTTGTTACGACTCTTTTGCATCACTTTGACTACATGATGGTTCCAGCTAAGACGGCGGTCTAATAATGCACCCAGGTACAGATTTGTTTTAGACCATGCGATCGGGACACCGTCCAGAAAGAGGGGAGAATGTTTGGGGGCATGACCAGTAGTAAACATGGTGGCTGAAGTTTTGCCAACGTTGAGTTTGAATCGCCATTTGGCATACCATGGGGACATTAAATCCAGACCAGCTTGGAGGTGTTTGACAGCAAGTTTTGCGGAGCGAGAGGTGGCAGCAATGGCGTCATCATCCGCAAAGAGATGCACATCAACACCCTTGGGCATTTCTGGCATGTCCGCCGTGTAAATATTAAATACGGTTGGACTGAGTACTGATCCCTGAGGTACTCCTGCGCGTATTTTGCGTGGTGAAGACAGTGACCCCAGCCAGGATGCCCGAAAACTTCGTTTGTGGAGGAATGATTGGAGAAAGTGAATGATATGCAGGGGGAATTTGTACCGGGCTAGTTTCATTAACAAGCCAGCATGCCAGACTGAGTCGAAAGCTTTGGCAATGTCGAGGAAAGCAACGGCTGTGACTTTCTTGTTATTGAAACCATGGGTGATGCGATTTGTGAGACGTAAAAGTTGATGTTCCGTAGAGGTGTTTGCTACGAAACCAAATTGATACTGGGGGATAATGGTGTTTTCGGCTACATGTCGCTTGATGCGAGTTAGGACCAGTGACTCAAGCATTTTGGCCATGACATTGAGAAGGCTGATTGGTCTGTAGCTGGACGGATCTGACGGCGGTTTCCCGGGTTTTAAGATTGAGATAATTTTGGCCATTTTCCAATTTTTTGGGAAATATGACGTAGTGAGGCACCGTTCATAAATATGGAAGAGGACTGCCACAGCTGACCCAGGAAGTTGTCGAATGAGCACCGCTCCTATACCGTCGGGACCAGGGGCTTTACGGGGGTTTAAATTGGAAAAGATGGTACGTAGTTCAAAGGGCTGTAAGTTGTACTCTGGTGGGGGTTCCGGGCACACAGTTTTCGAAAAGTAGATCTTCATCAACCTATCCAGATCTGGTTCGCCAGGAACTGGAGGATTAGGGATGAAGGCCATCTCCAGACTGCGCGAGATTGCCTCGGCTTTGTCCGGGCTACTGAGTGCCCAGCCTGCAGGTGTGAGGATCGGGGGATTGGGTGCTTTCGACTTCTGTAGCGTCTTGGCCATCCGCCAGATGGAGTTGTAGTATGAGAGGGTGGAGAGTTTTGCCTCCCACTGCGATGACAAATGGTCGGCAATATCGCGGTCAAGTGCACGTTGCAGTCTGTCGTATTCGGCCTTGCAGTCTGGCGTTCGGAACGCTTGCCAGCGCCGACGGGCTCGATTTTTCTGTCGCACACATGCACGGAGGACAGGTGGTAAAGACAGATGTGTTGAGGGCGACGGTGAGTATTTGGGGATTGCAACAGTAGCTGCCTGACGGATAAGTGCCGATAAGAAGGAGATCGACGTATCGATAGCTGAAGATGAATCAAGAAGTGGAAGTGGGAGGGCAGTGAGGCGGTTGTGAATGTGATTACGGAAGTGCTGCCAGTCGGCTTTTCCGTATGAGAACCGGGGGGTAGGTGGTTGGTAATTGATTTTGTTACCAATATTTATGAGGATCGGATTATGGTCGGATGTGAGTGCCTGGACTGTCGAAATATCGTAAGATGTGTGGATGTTCCGAATAATGGCAATGTCTAGCACATCAGGAGGGGTAGTGTCACGATAGTGGTGGTATGTTGGTTCGACAGGCCCAGTGACATTTAGTCTAAGGTTGGTAGACGTGATGAAACGAAGAAGAGCAAGTCCCCGTGTGTTGTTGACAGCCGAATTCCAAAGATGGTGTTTGGCATTTAAGTCACCCGCCAGAACAGTCGGCATTTGTGAAGTGAAGAGGGAATTAAAGTCGGTGCCAGTGAAATGTTTATTTGGGGGCGAGTATGCTGCGATGCATCGCATCGGGCCAGCAGCTGTTTTCACAATTGCGATAGTGGCTTCGACCGCAGAAAGAAGGGGGGTGGGCTCTTGAACGACGGCGGCTGTAGAGCGAGAGAGAATGGCAGTACCACCCCCTCTCGTACGTTTAGACGCTGTCAGTCGATCGTTACGGAGAATTTGGAAGCCGGGAATAGACCAGTTGTCAGAAGGGAGTAGGTGTGTTTCATTGATGAGAATAAAGTCTATGGAAAGTTGATGGACAAGGTGGATGAGTTCTGCCGTTTTGCGACGAACTCCTCCATTGGCGTTCCACGCCAGTAATTTCAATTCCAGCTTAGCCATTGTTGGGTGTGGAGGTGAGTGTTTTAAGAAGGGTAGCTAGGGTGGAAATGATGGGGTCGCTGGAATAGGCGATGAGGGCATCGGCTATTTGGCCGATGATAGTCCAGGCCGGGTTACGACCTTGGGGAGCAAGTGGAGGCGGCAGCAGTGGAGGCGGCGGTTGTGAAGGTGGTACATGGCCACGTGGACGCCGTGGGGCGGGAACTGGGCCATGGGGTTGAGAAGACTGTGACGGACTGGTGTGTGGTACATCAGTTAGGTCAGGTGGAGTCTGTTGTGGTGTCGAGGCCTGGACAGCTTGCGCGTACGAGACTAGTGGGGGAAATGCGGCACTGAAGGTGGCTGTGGGGAAGCTAGCACGCTGTTGTGAAGCTACAGGCGGCGGAGGTGGTTGTTTTTGGCGGCGGTTTGTTACCGGACGGCCTGGCTGATGTTGGTTGCTCTGTGCTCGGGCATCACAGGCATCCAGATATGCCTTGCATTTACGGTGCGAGGCTGGGTGGGCTTGTTTGCAGTTTACGCAAGTGGCGGGTGAGTCGGGGGATTTGGGGCAATGCGCTGACTTGTGGGCCTGGGCGCATTTAAAGCACGCCGGCGGAAGATGGCAGAAGGCCGATGAATGGCCAAATTGCTGGCAATTGAAGCATTGCCGTGGACCTGATTGGCCACGGTAACGTTCAAACGTCACTTTGTGGTGGCAGATAATGGTGACTGTATGAAGGGGGACGCCGGTGTCAAAGAGAGAGACAGTGGCAACAAACAAGGGCATGGGTCGACGAGTGGACGGAGAGTCGCCATTATGCAAGATTTGACGGAGGTCACCGATATTGACGCCCTGCTCAGTCAAATCAATTTTTATGTCCTCGACTGGCACAGAGGAGGAAAGACCGCGAATTACGAGACGTTTCTGTCTCTGTTCTACGGTCGGGAAAGTGTGAGACAGTAGTTTATGCACGTTTAAATACTTGAAAATCTCGTCATAGGTTTGTCGGAGATTGGGTTTAATGCGAAACGCTTCCGCTGTCGCCGAGATGGTGTATGCCTCTTTGGTGGCCTTGGCCAATAGGGTGACCAAAGAGGAATAGTTCTCGATGTTGTATAGGAGGATGGGCGGGGGTTTTGAGTCTGAGGAGTGCTGTTTGGCAGTCTCAGGGTTTGCTTGGTCCGAGTGAGTGGCTGGGGGATGCTGAGCTACCGGTTTGTGGATTCCGGAGCTGGGGGTTGCACGTTGTGCATGGAGTTTCGGTGGCCTGGATGCGGTAGAGCGGACAGAAGACGCGTCTGAGTCGGGGGAAATCGAGTGGGTCCGGCGACGTTTCGGACGCACTGTTCGGCTGGTCGAGGGTTGAGACTGGCATAGCTCCATCTCGCTTTCAGCGCCGGAGTCTATGACCAGGGAGTTGTCGTCGTCCGACATGATGTCGCAGTCGACATCTAGGGCCAGAAACCGATTTGCGGTGGGCGTAACTGGCCTGCCTGGGACTGGTTTATCAGGTAGTGGAGCTGGTGTAGGGACCCCTGCATCAGCCGAAGTTATGGGGAAAGAGTAACGGCCCTTTCGCGGCTCCTTCACCTTCAGTGGGATCTTAGTCCACACTGGAGGTGGTTCAGGAGTGCGTGGCTTGGACGTGGTAGCTGCCATTAGGGGCGGGATTATCGGGGGTAGCATCACGGTGGAGGTACCAGGGTGCGATGGTTTAGTTGTGGTCCTCTTATGAGGCAAGAACTGGGGAAGACCAGCGGCGGGCGTGGCCTTCGGGTGAAATGGCGGGAAAACCATGGCAAGGATGTGATAGTTTACTATCTGGGAGGGGAGGGAGGGGGTGAGGAAGGGGAAGAGGGAGGGTTAAACACCCGACACCGCCACTAGCGCGGGGGACAGAACCCTTCCGCGGTCGCGTTGGTGAGCGGGATAAGGGAAGGGAGGGAGGGTATAAGACCCAGCACCGTCACGATCGCGGGGGAATTTCCGCAATCGCGTTGGTGGTAAGGGGAGAAAGGGGAAGGGAGGAAGGGAGGAGAAGGATAAGGGAGGAAGGGGAAGAAGTTAAAACTTGAAGGAAAAGGACACGGGGTGAGGCCCCTTAATCTTCTGTTCTTCTGCTTATTGGATTCCTGTCTGAGAGTAATCTTGCGTTCGAACCACTCAGAACAGGCGGATCCCAAAGCTGTTTGGTTTGTGGCGGATTGCCAGGCGGTGGGTCCGCAACAATCAAAGAAGAAAAAATCAATGTTTGGCTATTCAGTTTGTAACCAGGGGCGGAGATAAATATACGATAATAAATTTGGTTCTATATAATTATTTCTTATAAAAACCATATTGGTGACCCCGACGTGATCCGAATAAGACGCATACCTTCTGTCTATCGGTAATCAATTTAAAATGGAAGCACAACTTCAAGAGTTGACACAACGGTTGAAGTCGCTGACTGCCATCGTCGCCGCGCTCAGTAATGATCAGTTCCAAGGCCGTCGTCAGCGTTCAAGGTCACACAACAGGGCTCCATCACCAGCAGGCACGACCACTGACAGAGGATTTTGTTGGTACCACGCTACTTACGGCAACCGCGCTCGACACTGTGTGCCTCCATGTAAGTACCAGGAAAACATTCGGGGCAGTCAGTAATGGCGGCTGGCTATGGCCCCACTGCAAATCGCCTTTTTGTAACCGACAGGTTGACGCGCACAGAGTTCCTTATTGATACTGGGTCAGACCTTTGTGTTTACCCGAAGAGCAAAGTTTTCGGTCATCCCGGGAAAACCGACTACACATTGTTCGCAGCAAATGGATCCCCAATTTGCACATACGGTCCTCTGACTTTATCGGGTCACCAATATGGTTTCATTTAAATTATATCTTTTAAATACCATAGGTTAATTGCTCCTCGATATATTGCAATCGAGAGGGCAGTTTAATTGGCAAGAGTCACCGCCTTGTTGATCACGGTAACCCCTACGCCAGGTAAGTATCTTTGATCCGGTAACCCCTACGCCAGGTAAGTATAAGAGTATATGATGATGACTATCGAAGTAATAGTGCTTGGTATTTAACATTATTGGATTTGCTTCCAGTATGTCTGTTTGTATTTGTAGCCATGTGTATGAATACAGAAGTGAACAGTGCCTCCATCTATCGGCAGATGTCACTACTATTTCTCTAGACACAGCTGCAAAATGTTACATATACACAGTGTTAAGCTAATTCTACCATAAATGCATGGATTGCAGGAAAAACAGTTTGTTACTATTTGCTAAGTAACTAATTTGCAACTATTTGATACAGATGAGGTAGGAACATGGGCATTACAGTGATAAATACGTTCTCTATGCCTAAGCCCGTGTTTACTAGTCGGCGCTATACATTTAATCCATGTTCCCATTATGTAGAAGAGCACCTGGCTCATAAACCATCACTTTATCATGAAGAAGCTATAGGGCTGGTCAATTAGTGCTTTCACCATTATATGTGTTGGGTCAGTTTTTTAATTTGAGTGACTTCTTATTTGCATGAAAAACTTAGGCAGCGATACTGAAAGCTATGAACGTGTTCTCAGATGAAATCAATAAACACTTGAATAACGGGAAACGTGTTGGGAATGGTGGAAAGGGGTTTAGAACTTGTAGAGCTTCGACACATCCCCCCTCCCCCCCCCCCCCCCCTCTACACCGCAATAATAGTGTTACGCATTGTATTCATATTGATATTATTTCTCCATATTCCTGGTTCATATATTTTATTGATTCATTATTTGTATGAAGAGTTGATATTAAAGTTTTGCAATTAAAACTAATGCTATGAATTCGTAAAACGCAGTAAATATGTATAAACAGGCAAACATTTTATGTGAAACGTTTCTGATATAAAAATAGTATTTTTAAAGGAATGAACTTGAAGGAACGACGTAGAAAGATGTTACATTTTTGAGCAAACCGAACAATGAATTTCATCTTACAGTTGGCTGACGCGTAATGATCGCCATGCACTGAGGTATAGTCCCATTGCCATCGTTAAACATTCAGCAGCTAAAATTGAATTGACTTGATTGAATTGAATTAAATTAAATTGAATCGAATCGAATTGAATTGAATTGAATTGAATTGTATTAAATTGAATTGAATTGAATTGAATTGAATTGAATTGAATTGAATTGAATTGAATTGAATTGAATTGAATTGAATTGAATCAAATTGAATTGATCATCGGGTATTTTATATTCCGAGTCTCTTTGTTATGTTTCTATTTCAATGAATCCATCTCCAGTTCATGACTAACATTATTGCGAAGTCCTCTGCTATCGTGGATGCACTCGTGGGTAGATAATCCCGATGATCGGGAAAACCAATCTACTAAGTGTTCGAATCCACTCCCACTCCCACCTGACGATATTCAACAGTCGTGCATGTTTGCATTCACGCATTGCATTAGGACAGATATCTAAACAGTTATCTGTGTCTAAACCACAGTGTCTAAACCAATCAATGGGATGTTTCGCATCGCTTCTTGGCTGTGCAATCCATCATAGACGGTAGTCTAATCAAGATTGAATATAACATTTGTTTTTAATAATTTATATTTAATTAAATTATACTTATTTAAAATTTTGGTTTTGCAATTGATTAAAACCGTCGAACTTCATAGTTAGTGAGAACAGTTTCTTTTGGCTGATATAACAAATATATCTTAACAATTTTCAAACTAATACTGCAATTTAGTGTAAATATTAAAAATTGTACTTTAGATATTTATTGCGTTTTAAAAAACGTATTCGTATTAATTGGCACTTGTTTGTTGTGTAATGTAACCAAATACCAATGATATACTCAAATAATATGGTGAAATTATACCATTTTGCAAATGTTTGGCTGCGACATCTTTTACATCTAGCACGGAGCTGGTTTCCTGACTGTAGACCTCGCAACCACACTCTACGTCACTGCACACAGACTAACGCTATCCTGTTTGCAGGTATCCTGGATCAGAAGGAAGGACTATCACCTGCTGACAGTTGGCCTGGCCACTTACAGCTCAGAGGATCGGTACTTCACGGCGCACGTCAACAACCCTCAGGTAACGCTGCGTTTCTATTGGCTACTTGCGCTCTCTGATTGGAACAGAGTCCTACGTACTTGGTAACGGTGCTAGTCGAGGCCAAAAATGAAAAACCGACATCTTTGCCAAAGCCAGTATTCATTGAAGTTTAGATAAGTTATTTCCAGATATGAAAAAGTAATAATGAATTAGACTCGACTTTGTGGGCTTCTCAAACAAATATACAACTCACTTGTAAATATGTATTGTCAATTTGTCTTGTCTTGAGAATAAAATACACCTGAAATCTGAATCTGAATTCATTTGAGGAATATTGCCAGTTAACAAAAAAGAAAAATTGTTTTCATTTATTTTCTTTTTTCTTTGAGTAAAACCAACCATCAACTTTACTGTTATCCTGAATTACCTTAACATTATTCAAAACCAACTTTGCTTTCCAACGAAATTACCATATTGTTCTTTTGTGAAACTTTAAAGCATTTCAATCTTTAAAACGAATTTATTTCTTTAAAGTTACTTTACCTTTCGAAATTAAAAGTTCATTAATAGGGAATTTTCATGTTCTGTGAAGTAGAATACCATTTTGTTAAAATTTTCTCATTATTTGTTTTATGTTTTGGAAAAATTACATTTCATTGATTAAAAGATACGTAAATATTCACACATATTTATAACTGAAAAAAATAGGGAAGTTTGTCACTTGTAAAGACTGAACTTTAAATAGGTCTAATGCAATATTAAAAAATGAAAAAGTTGCATCTGTAGGCCAACGCACATCCTCAATAATAGAACATTTTATATTTACGCTACGGAAAATGTATTTGGTGATCAAGATGAAAGCGCAAAGGTTTGTTTGTATTTGTATGTTGGTTTAACATCTGTTCTAACAACCTTTGTTTATGCGGCTCATCTCAACATTTGTGGGTATCATATTTTAGTTGCGAAATGGCACAATTATGATTATTTTGTTATTGTAACTGTGTTATTGTATTTTATGACGCGATTTATATATCAAAAAATGTTAAAACGTTTTTTTTTTAACTTGTTAGCACAAAAATAGGTGCGTTAAGGCAATATGGGTTGTTAGTTTTTTCCATTTTTGAACATCGCTTAAGTTTCTTGTTTAGATTCACTCAAAACGTGTTTATTTATATCTTTGAAAACTAAAGTAGCTGGAATTGAGTAAATTAAAGTAGCAAGGTGTTTTGAAAAAATAATTCAATAAAAGTCTAGAGCAAAAAATCAGTAAAACAGCAATGAAGTAAGAGAGAATATTGCTTTGTCTAACGTTATCTTCCTTTACGTTGTAATAATATTATAAAATAATACTTTTATTATACTGTATCTGCATTTACATTTTATAACCACCTTTTAAAACATATCAACCTTCATAAAACGTGTTAGTATTAAAGTCCGTCGCGATAACTTGCAGTGTGCTGTTGTCATTGATTATATAATAGAAGAAAGACGCGTCGACAACTACCAACCTAAATCTAGTTGCAAATCTTTCTTGTGCTTCCGGTATTGTAGTGATACTATCAGCGCGTCCGTTGGAAAACTTTGTGAGAGCGCATTCCCATCACGGTTGGTGCAGTCTTCGCACTGGAGGTCAAACAAGCAGGTTCCCGCGCTGAATTCCCATTAAATAAACCACGTTGAGCGACCGTCTCTTTTGAGAAATAAATGCATCACCTTGCTTCTTAAGTATGGCCACTATATCGTTCGAAGACCTCAATACAACTCAAATTTAGCATTTACACCTATTTGCAACAATTTCGTGGTTAACATTTGGTTTATAATAACCGTTACAAGAAGGAGTGAATGAATGACATGACAAAACCAACAGAAATAGTATTAGTGTACTGATGACAGATTAGACTCTGTGAATTAGATTTAAACCTTTCTAAATTACTTAAATTTTGAATCATATAATCTAGCACAATATTATGTTTGTGTGTTCTACCTCGAATGATTAATATCTCTCAGAATTCACATAAAGTAGTCGACTTTTCTCTTTATCTTTATCCTGAAATAATGTAACTGATGATTGCCCTAACTAGTCTCTAGTCCATTTCTACTCTCCTTTGATAAAAATTTCTCTCACTGCTCAAAGAAACCTTTAATAAAAACATTTCACTTGCAAATACCGGTGTAAAGTGAAAAGTGAATTAATTCTTAAAATTAAATATTCCGCCAGTCGGTGGCTACAGGGGGCGGGGTGGGCGACATAATCCTCCACTGCGGAGTACCTGACTGCACAGTATGCCCAACACCCGGCGTGACACGTGGTGGGGGGGGGGGGGGGGGGGAGGGGGTAATAACGGCCGGCGATCGCTTCGAGACAATCCCTTAATCGGCTTAGTCCGGCTTTACCGGCCTGTTATGAAACCTGCGAAAAGCGGTCGGGACAGGGGTGTACAATTCAATTAGAGGTCGCTAAATGACATTGACCCAACGGTCGCCTTATCTGTTATGTCCAGCCCTGCAGCGATAACACTCGAGACTCTATTAGGGAAGTCCTGGATTCAAGTCCCAACACAGGTAAATGTGTATGAACGTTGCTCTGGGTGACCCACGCCATTACGCTTGAGTGGGCAAAGAAGTCTGGGTCAGGAACCCGCTGACGCAGAACGTAGCGGATCCCCACTGAGCAATATGGTTCGATCCAGGGTAGAACTGGCCGAAGATAGACAGAACATCGTACGACGCGACTTAATATACTTTTTAATCTTGTTGCTAAGTAGCTCGTTAAAGATAACAAATTCCATCTTTACTAGTTACTAGATTATGGGTGTAAATTAGTATTGTTACTAAAAGTAAAATATACATGTTCAGTCTTCGCACACGATAAGATGCATATTGTCTCCAAACTGAAAATCAAATTAAACAGTGTAATGAATAGACAGCATATAATCTACGTCTAAGCTTCAGACGCTAAAGCTAACAGTGTTTACGGTAACTAATCCCCCATTTACAAGTTTCGTGCTTGCACAAAATTAAGGCAGCCTAACTTGTATATTTTGTGTAACTTCTACAGGACATTACAAAAAATTTGATCAGACAAAAGTAAAACACGTTTTTTTTTTAGAGCGTAGAATTCACAGTAGACTCTAGAATGAATTCATAATTTTGTTTTAATTTATACAGTGTACAGGTTTATTTGCGTTAGTATCAACTAAGTTATACACTGTTTTAGTACCTCAAATGGTTTTCCTTGTAATAAAGCAAATGCGAACTGAACCGACTTCAAGGCTATGCCAGAAAAAATCTTGCAATGCGAAAAACAAAATAAGTTGGAAATAAATTCATACAAAATATTGGCAAACAAAATATATCGCAAGCACGGAATGTATTTCGAGATATCGCGGTATTCTATCGAACGAGACGTTATGAGAGCGTGTGGGACTTGACACAGAATCGCAGTAGCACAGAAATGTACCACGGTAATTTTCAGAGTGTTTGCGGACGGGTCTTAACACAGAAAAATAATTTTGTTGGTCTCTTACAGTGTATACCTTGTTGATATCAAAGCAGTCGAACTTTTCACACTTTAAAAAATGTTTGTTGTGTTTACTACATGAACAAAGCACTTCATTGTACTTTCATAAAGATAAATTCTCATTTGTACAGCTTCTTTTAAGCATCACCCAGTGTAAAAATCAGCACAGACTTTTGCCTCACGGCCCACTCAGATAGTTGGAGTTACCTTGCCTGCAGCACCTGACGGGCTGTAGAACTCCTGTCAGTAAAGTTAGTCTAAGTTTTGGTTTGACGTGAAATCTTATTATTAGTTGCGTAATTAGTTTGACCTACAACGCAGATCTCATTTTTGCGGATGGTGCCTTGAGGGGCGTGGAGGGGTATTGGAGGGGTATTATCAATAGCAATAGATCACAGCTCCAATACCTCTAATCCCTTTGTACTTACTCAAGACGCCTATGTGAGCAATCCTCCTTCCTGTTCACCTGTGAAACACAGTTATTTACGACAATAATTGACAGAAATCTGAATCTAATCAAAAGATTAATTAAAAAAATAGGGTTGTTTTTATTTTGTTTCACCGATAACGATATTGTTGGTAAAATATTATTGTCGATGAACGACGCAGCCGTATTTATTTTATTTATTGAACTCAAGTAGGTATAATTCTTTGAAACACAATAACTAGGTAATAATAATAATTTTGCGTAGGAATACCCGTTATAGGGTGCACACCAGCTTTACCTAATGTGCCCCTCTTCAGGTGACTAACTAGCTTAGTAAGGTGTTTGGATAGCTGGAAAGGAATGTCCGAGGGCTGATAGTAGGACTCAATCCCAGCATTCACCTTTACGACTGAGGAAAACTCGGAAAAACCCATCAGTCAGGACTGCCGGTGGCCGGCATCGAACCGGCGACCTCCCGAATTAGAGTCTCGCGTCTTACCGCTGAGCCACCTCTATCTGTATAACTAGGTGGCGTATATGTTAATTAAGCAACGGTTTGCTACAGGTAAATATAGTTGTTTTCCATTGGATTCGTGTTTGTCGTAAAAAAAGCAGCAGCAATATAATTTATAAGCTATTAAAACGTGTAATTCTCCATTTCTCTCACAAACAGTTCAATATCAAAATTCACTCGGTGGTCCCAGAGAATCCAAAGTAAAAGGAATTAAGTTAACTATGAGGTTGACTGAAGTCTTTGGCTCGGAGAATTTGCCCGGGTGTTTAAACAGAACTTTAAGTGGGGGGGAGGGGGGGAGTAAGGATGGCGGGCTGGGGGGGGGGGGGGGACATCCATCCTGTAGATTTCTAGACTTTCCTTAAATGTTTGATTTTTCAGGGGTGGTAAAATAGCAATCCACAGTTTTTGTTGACAAAACTTTCAACCAACTTAATTTCAATGCTTGGATTTTTATTTTAAATACATGAGATTTTTATTCCATCGCCTTTTTTAGTTCTTTTTAATTGAACTTGTAATAACATTTTTAACATCTATGTCAAACAAAATGTTATTTTTCAGCTTTGCGTGTGTCCACTTACAAAACAATCTACCGCCAACGAACGGATATCATGATATTCCCGTGTTGTCCACTCGCTGGCATATTAATCAAAGATAATAAAGAGATCTTATTTATCTACTTCCCCTTCATGTTAGTTCGTGAGATCCTGGTTGTATGAATCAAGCAATATTACGCGATGATAGTGTTGCTATCGTATTGATTATTGACAACTTATATGGTGGTCCGATATGTAGAAGATAAATAAGTTTGCCATTTATAATCAAGTTCACTAAACGCATTTAACTTTAAGGTAAGCTTATCAATCTAGCATAGAAAACACATTTTTAAATTGAATTGAGGAAATTGAGAAAATTGAGCTGTTTAAGGTGCCATGTTGGGTTACTAGAACGGAATATCGCTTATGTCAACACCACCCGAGCCATGTTTAACAACTTGATCTGGTTGTTGACAGCTTTGAAGAATCGTTCCATGTTTCTTTGCCTATTATCCGGTTTCACGTCATCGCTGTTAGCCGGCGTCATTTGCAACGCTGCTTGTTTAAATTGTCAGGTTGGTAACGTTTCTTGTTTGACCCGCAAGGTTGGCAACGGAATGTTACACTTGTTACACAGAACGAAATGTTTGACACTCAGAGAAACTCACTGAAAATAATGACTACGTGGAGAAATTGTCAATCTCCCGTGTCATTTTATCAGCCAAAATTAAATTTTAAAGGTGTTTTTTTAACTTAGGAGACTATTGAAAAGTGGGGGCTTAATATTCAATTTCAAATCAATTCAATCAAATTTATTTTTTTCCCCATTAATATTATATCAAATACTAAGATATATATTTTTAGAGATCCTCCACCACATAAGGCGACTTGTGTGTGTATGGAGCATCTCTTTTACGTGGACTAGGTTAACATAGTAGACAAAGAACAACATTAACATGTATCCATACTTGATATTATTTGTACTATACTAGTTTAAGTTGTAGTTTTAGTTGTAGTTTTAGTTTATAGCCATACGTATATCAAATTTACGAGTTTCCCAAAACAAGCTTACAGCTACTTTTGTAATTAATGAGGAACTCGTGGCCAATCAACGATCGGTATTGGAAATTGCGGCTCACTGGTCGGCCATGAGACTCGATCTGTGGCAAAACTATCGGTAAGGTTCTTTCGGGCCAAGTATTACATCTCTACCTGTCCAGCAGATCGTCCACATTCCGCAGTAACACCACATCCGAAAATAACACCTGTTTCTTAATATGCATTGTCATGTTGTATTGTTTCACGTCTTTACATCGTGAATCTTGGCAACTGTTTTCGAAATACCCGTATTATATCAAACATTCATTTCTCAACGCCCGAGGATGGCTCTGAGAAGAATCCTTATGAGTATGAGTATGATCTTTATTTTTGAGGTTTAAGCTTACGCTTTTTACAACCTACCTTATTTACTATGTTAATTAATTTGAGTACAATAGTTCAGCATTTCTGCTCTAAGATTAGATTAAATTAAAACAAACAAAAAATATTATTACGCTTAGGACTAAATATACATGTTAACTACTACATATGTTGTTAATATCTAACATAACAAAAAATGAATATATATATATATATAGGCAGTTGAACTAATGTAATTGCAATAAACTTTTACTTTTTTTTTACTTTCTATTCAAGTTGCCCTTTGCACTTGAAGTGATATTGCTACCCACAGAATACATTTCACCTGCTTGTATTTCTTTGTGTCTTGCATATCGTATTCAGTTATACAAGTTGATTTACAAAGGGGAGACAATAAAAAGAACCAGCTAGATATTGTGCAAGACTAGAAAATAAACCCCCTATACATGAATCACGTGAATCAGTAAGAACGACCTTACAAAGTCGAGAAACAAAAGCTACGCTGGGAAGAGAAATATCATAATAACTGAACAGTTCAAAGCAGAACGATTCAAAAGATCAAAGAAAGGAACTGGTACGGAAATAATATAAACAAAACAATGTTCATTCAACCTATACATACGTCCATACGACTGTTCGATCGAGGATTCCTAGGTTTATCCAATGTCTCTTAAAATATTAATGTTAAGTATAAGTGGCGTATCTCTTGCAGAGTTCCATATTATGTAAACGTCGCCTTTTAATCAGTTACACTTGTCCATCGCTGCCTACAAGCGAATTACACTCGTTCAACAATAGTGGTTTCAAACGCAAGTAATATAAGTGAAATATTTAAGAAATGAATGGAATTGGTTATAAATTTGATATAAATGCGTACTATTAATACTATTAACTCGAGTTTTACGGGAATAAATTCTTGCTGACAGCTGCTGGTAGTGTATAAGGTTGGATATTGGAGGCCTTCGCCACGCGTAGACTTATCCTTTAGTTTGAGTGTCTTAATCCTAATCGACTGAGATAAACCGTCGAGTAAAAACAACTCCCGAAAACACAACGAAACAACCCAGACATCAAACAGCGTCTGTTACCAATCATGTTTTCGCTAGAATTAGCTTTGTCTACGCAGAAGACAAAAAATACAAAACTTCATTTCTAATACAAAAATATTGTTACTAAGCATAACCTAAGAGAGAGTTTCAGAGAGAGATTTTTTAACACCCCTAGTCTTTGGGTCAACACAATCCCTCACATCCCTCAGGATTATACGACAATTGCACTGGTTCTAATTAAAGCGGGCCGTGATTATTTGCTCTCTCCCCTCCCCTCCCCTCCCCCCCCCCCCCCCAGCGTCCTCGCTGGACAGCTTTATCTCGAGTCCTGCGCGGCTGTCTGGAAAGTTAAAAATTAGATATTCAAATGCGCACTACTTACAGAAGGGATACACGACTTAACGTAGGATCCAGCTGATGGATGGATTAACTTTAGAACTTAAACAATGGAAACACAGCTTTAGGCCTAGGCCTAATTGCATTTATTTCAAAAGTGTACATTAGTATTGCCATAGTAATTACAATCATGATTACTTATTCACATCACATGCCCATTTTACTGTGGACATGATTCCCTATGATTGCTTTCTCCATAATATTTGATGATAAAAAGATATATATGTTTTTAAATGCATCATTTCTAGTATGTCCTGACATATTTAATTGGTATTACTTAGTTTTATAATAGGAATATTGTGTCCTACGTAATATTAATTATATATTTTGCACTGTCTTTAGGGATTCCGACAAACAAATAATATTTGTGGAATTTTTTCATATTTAACTTTTATTTTATTGACTATTATTCTTTGGTTGAAAATATCAGATATAACTAATTTTTAAATAACGCACAAAAGAACTCAATTTTTAACATTCATATTCAGTACCGTCGATAAAATGTTGTCTAAAATACAGCGAGTATTGTTCAGAATTAATAAATGCATTTAGAATAGAATAGTGTAGAATAGAATAGAATAGAATAGAATGTTTATTGAAAAATTCAGACATGTTACATACATTGCTTATTTTTGGCCACAGTAGGAAAACAATCTCCTGAGATGTGGCCATTTATAGTGAGGTTTAACAAGGAACTTTTAAAACGGTTTTAACAGGACCTCCTAATAGTTGTCCTCCTTGTTTCAGGACTGGGCACTACACGTGAGGTTTGCCCAGCCCAAGGACGCAGGACTCTACGAGTGTCAGGTGTCCACCCACCCTCCAACCAGCCTCTTCGTGGAGCTGCGTCTAGTAGGTGAGTCTCGACGGTCATTGCACCACGTCAACAGACACGGACAAAACATGCCCCTAGAGGAGACACACAAACTATATTAGAAACTTAGATAAAGATAAGTTGATAATAAATTAGAAAAAAGAAAAATCCAGGGTTGAAAGAAGCAATTTATTTTGAGGAATAAGGCACGATTTGGTTCAGGATTACGGAGAGTTATGACATCACACGGCTGACAGTTAGAGTTGTGACGTCACACGGCTGACAGAGTTATGACATCACACGGCTGACAGTTAGAGTTGTGACGTCACACGGCTGACAGAGTTATGACATCACACGGCTGACAGTTAGAGTTGTGACGTCTCACGGCTGCCAGCCAGCGTTATGACGTCACACGCCTGCCAGCCAGCGTTGTTACGTCACACGGCTGCCAGCCAGCGTTGTGACGTCACACGCCTGACAGTTACAGTTGTTACGTCACACGGCTGCCAGCCAGCGTTATGACGTCACACGCCTGCCAGCCAGCGTTATGACGTCACACGCCTGCCAGCCAGCGTTGTTACGTCACACGGCTGCCAGCCAGCGTTATGACGTCACACGCCTGACAGTTACAGTTGTTACGTCACACGGCTGCCAGCCAGCGTTATGACGTCACACGCCTGACAGTTACAGTTGTTACGTCACACGGCTGCCAGCCAGCGTTGTTACGTCACACGGCTGCCAGCCAGCGTTGTGACGTCACACGCCTGCCAGCCAGCGTTATGACGTCACACGCCTGACAGTTACAGTTGTTACGTCACACGGCTGCCAGCCAGAGTTGTTACGTCACACGGCTGCCAGCCAGCGTTGTGACGTCACACGCCTGCCAGCCAGCGTTATGACGTCACACGCCTGACAGTTACAGTTGTTACGTCACACGGCTGCCAGCCAGTGTTATGACGTCACACGGCTGCCAGCCAGCGTTATGACGTCACACGCCTGACAGTTACAGTTGTTACGTCACACGGCTGCCAGCCAGAGTTATGACGTCACACGCCTGACAGTTACAGTTGTTACGTCACACGGCTGCCAGCCAGTGTTGTGACGTCACACGGCTGCCAGCCAGAGTTGTGACGTCACACGGCTGCCAGCCAGCGTTATGACGTCACACGCCTGACAGTTACAGTTGTTACGTCACACGGCTGCCAGCCAGTGTTGTGACGTCACACGGCTGCCAGCCAGCGTTATGACGTCACACGCCTGACAGTTACAGTTGTTACGTCACACGGCTGCCAGCCAGCGTTGTGACGTCACACGGCTGCCAGCCAGCGTTATGACGTCACACGGCTGCCAGCCAGCGTTATGACGTCACACGCCTGACAGCCAGAGTTGTTACGTCACACGGCTGCCAGCCAGCGTTATGACGTCACACGCCTGACAGTTACAGTTGTTACGTCACACGGCTGCCAGCCAGCGTTATGACGTCACACGCCTGACAGTTACAGTTGTTACGTCACACGGCTGCCAGCCAGTGTTGTGACGTCACACGGCTGCCAGCCAGCGTTATGACGTCACACGCCTGACAGCCAGTGTTGTGACGTCACACGGCTGCCAGCCAGCGTTATGACGTCACACGGCTGCCAGCCAGCGTTATGACGTCACACGGCTGACAGCCAGCGTTATGACGTCACACGGCTGCCAGCCAGCGTTATGACGTCACACGGCTGCCAGCCAGCGTTGTGACGTCACACGGCTGCCAGCCAGTGTTGTGACGTCACACGGCTGCCAGCCAGCGTTATGACGTCACACGCCTGACAGTTACAGTTGTTACGTCACACGGCTGCCAGCCAGCGTTATGACGTCACACGCCTGACAGTTACAGTTGTTACGTCACACGGCTGCCAGCCAGCGTTATGACGTCACACGCCTGCCAGCCAGCGTTGTGACGTCACACGGCTGCCAGCCAGTGTTGTGACGTCACACGGCTGCCAGCCAGTGTTGTGACGTCACACGCCTGCCAGCCAGCGTTGTTACGTCACACGGCTGCCAGCCAGTGTTGTTACGTCACACGGCTGCCAGCCAGCGTTGTTACGTCACACGGCTGCCAGCCAGCGTTGTTACGTCACACGGCTGCCAGCCAGCGTTATGACGTCACACGCCTGCCAGCCAGCGTTGTGACGTCACACGGCTGCCAGCCAGTGTTGTGACGTCACACGGCTGCCAGCCAGCGTTGTTACGTCACACGGCTGACAGTTACAGTTGTGACGTCACACGGCTGACAGAGTTGTGACGTCACACGCCTGCCAGCCAGCGTTGTTACGTCACACGGCTGCCAGCCAGCGTTGTTACGTCACACGGCTGCCAGCCAGCGTTGTTACGTCACACGGCTGACAGTTACAGTTGTGACGTCACACGGCTGACAGAGTTGTGACGTCACACGCCTGCCAGCCAGCGTTGTTACGTCACACGGCTGCCAGCCAGCGTTGTTACGTCACACGGCTGCCAGCCAGCGTTATGACGTCACACGGCTGCCAGCCAGCGTTGTTACGTCACACGGCTGCCAGCCAGCGTTATGACGTCACACGGCTGCCAGCCAGCGTTATGACGTCACACGGCTGCCAGCCAGCGTTGTTACGTCACACGGCTGCCAGCCAGCGTTATGACGTCACACGGCTGCCAGCCAGCGTTATGACGTCACACGGCTGCCAGCCAGCGTTGTTACGTCACACGGCTGCCAGCCAGCGTTGTTACGTCACACGGCTGCCAGCCAGCGTTGTGACGTCACACGGCTGCCAGCCAGCGTTATGACGTCACACGCCTGACAGTTACAGTTGTTACGTCACACGGCTGCCAGCCAGCGTTATGACGTCACACGCCTGCCAGCCAGCGTTGTTACGTCACACGGCTGCCAGCCAGCGTTGTTACGTCACACGGCTGCCAGCCAGCGTTGTGACGTCACACGGCTGCCAGCCAGCGTTATGACGTCACACGCCTGACAGTTACAGTTGTTACGTCACACGGCTGCCAGCCAGCGTTGTTACGTCACACGGCTGCCAGCCAGCGTTATGACGTCACACGGCTGCCAGCCAGTGTTGTGACGTCACACGGCTGCCAGCCAGTGTTATGACGTCACACGGCTGCCAGCCAGCGTTGTGACGTCACACGGCTGCCAGCCAGTGTTGTGACGTCACACGGCTGCCAGCCAGTGTTATGACGTCACACGGCTGCCAGCCAGCGTTGTGACGTTACACGGCTGCCAGCCAGCGTTGTTACGTCACACGGCTGCCAGCCAGCGTTATGACGTCACACGGCTGCCAGCCAGCGTTGTTACGTCACATGGCTGACAGTTAGAGTTGTGACGTCACACGGCTGACAGAGTTGTGACGTCACACGCCTGCCAGCCAGCGTTGTTACGTCACACGGCTGCCAGCCAGCGTTGTTACGTCACACGGCTGACAGTTACAGTTGTGACGTCACACGGCTGACAGAGTTGTGACGTCACACGCCTGCCAGCCAGCGTTATGACGTCACACGGCTGCCAGCCAGCGTTGTTACGTCACACGGCTGACAGTTACAGTTGTGACGTCACACGGCTGACAGAGTTGTGACGTCACACGGCTGCCAGCCAGCGTTGTTACGTCACACGGCTGCCAGCCAGTGTTGTGACGTCACACGGCTGCCAGCCAGCGTTATGACGTCACACGCCTGACAGTTACAGTTGTTACGTCACACGGCTGCCAGCCAGCGTTGTTACGTCACACGGCTGACAGTTACAGTTGTTACGTCACACGGCTGCCAGCCAGCGTTGTTACGTCACACGCCTGCCAGCCAGCGTTATGACGTCACACGGCTGCCAGCCAGCGTTGTTACGTCACACGGCTGCCAGCCAGCGTTGTTACGTCACACGGCTGCCAGCCAGCGTTGTGACGTCACACGGCTGCCAGCCAGTGTTGTTACGTAACACGGCTGACAGTTACAGTTGTTACGTCACACGGCTGCCAGCCAGCGTTGTTACGTCACACGGCTGCCAGCCAGCATTGTGACGTCACACGGCTGCCAGCCAGTGTTGTTACGTAACACGGCTGCCAGCCAGCATTGTGACGTCACACGGCTGCCAGCCAGCGTTGTGACGTCACACGGCTGCCAGCCAGTGTTGTTACGTAACACGGCTGACAGTTACAGTTGTTACGTCACACGGCTGCCAGCCAGCGTTGTTACGTCACACGGCTGCCAGCCAGCATTGTGACGTCACACGGCTGCCAGCCAGTGTTGTTACGTCACACGGCTGCCAGCCAGCGTTGTGACGTCACACGGCTGCCAGCCAGTGTTGTTACGTAACACGGCTGACAGCCAGTGTTGTTACGTAACACGGCTGACAGTTAGAGTTGTGACGTCACACGGCTGCCAGCCAGCGTTGTTACGTCACACGGCTGCCAGCCAGCGTTGTGACGTCACACGGCTGCCAGCCAGTGTTGTTACGTAACACGGCTGACAGTTACAGTTGTTACGTCACACGGCTGCCAGCCAGCGTTGTTACGTCACACGGCTGCCAGCCAGCGTTGTTACGTCACACGGCTGCCAGCCAGCGTTGTGACGTCACACGGCTGCCAGCCAGTGTTGTTACGTAACACGGCTGACAGTTACAGTTGTTACGTCACACGGCTGCCAGCCAGCGTTGTTACGTCACACGGCTGCCAGCCAGCGTTGTTACGTCACACGGCTGCCAGCCAGCGTTGTTACGTCACACGGCTGCCAGCCAGCGTTATGACGTCACACGGCTGCCAGCCAGCGTTATGACGTCACACGGCTGCCAGCCAGCGTTATGACGTCACACGGCTGCCAGCCAGCGTTATGACGTCACACGGCTGCCAGCCAGCGTTGTTACGTCACATGGCTGCCAGCCAGCGTTGTTACGTCACATGGCTGCCAGCCAGCGTTGTTACGTCACACGGCTGCCAGCCAGCGTTGTTACGTCACACGGCTGCCAGCCAGCGTTGTTACGTCACACGGCTGCCAGCCAGTGTTGTGACGTCACACGGCTGCCAGCCAGCGTTGTGACGTCACACGGCTGCCAGCCAGCGTTGTTACGTCACACGGCTGCCAGCCAGCGTTGTTACGTCACACGGCTGCCAGCCAGCGTTGTGACGTCACACGGCTGCCAGCCAGAGTTGTTACGTCACACGGCTGCCAGCCAGCGTTATGACGTCACACGGCTGCCAGCCAGCGTTATGACGTCACACGGCTGCCAGCCAGCGTTGTTACGTCACACGGCTGCCAGCCAGCGTTGTTACGTCACACGGCTGCCAGCCAGCGTTGTTACGTCACACGGCTGCCAGCCAGCGTTGTTACGTCACACGGCTGCCAGCCAGCGTTGTTACGTCACACGGCTGCCAGCCAGCGTTGTTACGTCACACGGCTGCCAGCCAGTGTTGTGACGTCACACGGCTGCCAGCCAGCGTTGTGACGTCACACGGCTGCCAGCCAGCGTTGTTACGTCACACGGCTGCCAGCCAGCGTTGTTACGTCACACGGCTGCCAGCCAGTGTTGTGACGTCACACGCCTGCCAGCCAGCGTTGTGACGTCACACGGCTGCCAGCCAGCGTTATGACGTCACACGGCTGCCAGCCAGCGTTGTTACGTCACACGGCTGCCAGCCAGCGTTATGACGTCACACGGCTGCCAGCCAGTGTTGTGACGTCACACGGCTGCCAGCCAGCGTTATGACGTCACACGGCTGCCAGCCAGTGTTGTGACGTCACACGGCTGCCAGCCAGTGTTGTGACGTCACACGGCTGCCAGCCAGTGTTGTGACGTCACACGGCTGCCAGCCAGTGTTGTGACGTCACACGGCTGCCAGCCAGTGTTGTGACGTCACACGGCTGCCAGCCAGTGTTGTGACGTCACACGGCTGCCAGCCAGTGTTGTGACGTCACACGGCTGCCAGCCAGCGTTATGACGTCACACGGCTGCCAGCCAGCGTTGTGACGTTACACGGCTGCCAGCCAGCGTTGTTACGTCACACGGCTGCCAGCCAGCGTTATGACGTCACACGGCTGCCAGCCAGCGTTGTGACGTTACACGGCTGCCAGCCAGCGTTGTGACGTCACACGGCTGCCAGCCAGCGTTGTTACGTTACACGGCTGCCAGCCAGCGTTGTTACGTTACACGGCTGCCAGCCAGCGTTGTGACGTCACACGGCTGCCAGCCAGCGTTGTGACGTCACACGGCTGCCAGCCAGCATTGTGACGTTACACGGCTGCCAGCCAGCGTTATGACGTCACACGGCTGCCAGCCAGAGTTGTTACGTCACACGGCTGACAGCCAGCGTTATGACGTCACACGGCTGCCAGCCAGCGTTATGACGTCACACGGCTGCCAGCCAGAGTTGTTACGTCACACGGCTGCCAGCCAGCGTTGTTACGTCACACGGCTGCCAGCCAGCGTTGTTACGTCACACGGCTGACAGCCAGCGTTATGACGTCACACGGCTGCCAGCCAGTGTTGTGACGTCACACGGCTGACAGCCAGCGTTGTTACGTCACACGGCTGCCAGCCAGCGTTGTTACGTCACACGGCTGACAGCCAGCGTTATGACGTCACACGGCTGCCAGCCAGAGTTGTTACGTCACACGGCTGACAGCCAGCGTTATGACGTCACACGGCTGCCAGCCAGCGTTGTTACGTCACACGGCTGCCAGCCAGCGTTATGACGTCACACGGCTGCCAGCCAGAGTTGTTACGTCACACGGCTGACAGCCAGCGTTATGACGTCACACGGCTGCCAGCCAGCGTTATGACGTCACACGGCTGCCAGCCAGAGTTGTTACGTCACACGGCTGCCAGCCAGCGTTGTTACGTCACACGGCTGCCAGCCAGCGTTATGACGTCACACGGCTGACAGCCAGCGTTATGACGTCACACGGCTGCCAGCCAGTGTTGTGACGTCACACGGCTGCCAGCCAGCGTTGTGACGTCACACGGCTGCCAGCCAGCGTTGTTACGTCACACGGCTGACAGCCAGCGTTATGACGTCACACGGCTGCCAGCCAGCGTTGTTACGTCACACGGCTGCCAGCCAGCGTTATGACGTCACACGGCTGCCAGCCAGCGTTATGACGTCACACGGCTGCCAGCCAGAGTTGTTACGTCACACGGCTGCCAGCCAGCGTTGTTACGTCACACGGCTGCCAGCCAGCGTTATGACATCACACGGCTGACAGCCAGCGTTATGACGTCACACGGCTGATGTTCAATACGTTTAACAATATTTGTATTACGTATTACTTTGGAAGTATTCTTTGTGATTCCAAATGGTTAACGTAGAGTGGCAACAAAAATATGTTTGCTTTAGTGAATATGCAACATGATATACCGAACTTATATCTTTCTTGTTTGCACCTTTACACGATCGCATATTTAAACTTTATGTTAATCTACTTATACGAACATTAATTAAAACTAACATGCATGTAAAAAAACTAATTTCAAAATGAAAATATACCTGAAAAGAGAGAGCTTGCTTGTATGCTAGTAAGTTTTAATTGGATTTTGCAATTCTTGACAAAATTAATTAAATTCATATTATATAGAATTATAAAAGCGTTCAGAACAAGATTAATGTGAAAATATTGGTTCCCAAAATGAATCACATACGTAGAATGTTTGTGAAGGTTAGTGGTGAAAAGAGAGAAGAGAGAAGAGAGAAGAAATAAAGATAGAGTGAATGAAAAGATACACAGAGGGATGATTACGTAACTGGCATTTGTTTCCTTAGAAGATAATTGAACACACGTGCAAAAACGTCCTACATTATGACATTCGAACAGTCAAGTGAATTACCCCAAAATAGATCTAGCGTGTAACTCTAAAATTTGTTGTAGGGACTACATGTACGAAAAATGGAATATTTAATATAAAACATAAATACACATACTAAAATTAGCAGCATTTGCGGTAATGTTAGCATTGTAAGCCATGGAAAGCCAAGCTATCTAAGCCATCGTATGGAAAATAATGTATTTTGGTTTTATGACTTAATCCAAAATGTCCCTTTTCTCTTGTCCTTTACAATAATTTATGAGTATAGTCGTTACTATGTGAGTATATATTCACACTTATTCGTAGTTGGCCTCTAGACCATTGTAAATCTATGTTTGTTATCTAATTGTTTTGTAATTAATGTGATTTTTGTATAAAGAAAACACAATCTCTAGCAACCATTTGTGTAGGTGTAAAACACGGACCTAAGTTGAACCATCGAACAATGACCTATTACTTGCATTCTATGTTCTGAAAGGGGGTGGGAGGAGAGGGCGTAACGGGGAGGGAGGGTGGTAACACGTCGGTCAAGGTGTGAGGTAGATGGATAGGGAATGATTGATAGTCCATGATTTTGATAGTTTAATTGCTAGGTTGATAGGTTGCTTGATCGATCGACAAAGAGCTATCTGGTGATAGTGCGATAGTGTAACCTGACATTCTGTACAACGTACAGCTCAATTAAATATGTAACAAGCTTCCACGTACTTTACGGAGTAAAATGCAATGAATGTTTGAACCTTCATAGAGTTTGAATGATAAATTGGCTGGTCGGAAGAAGTATTTTGTCAGTCAAAGAATATATTTTGTTCACTGTACAAACGTTGGTCTGGGACTATCACAGCTATCAAGCTATGACTAAGTGAAAATGTTCATTAATTGTGTGTCACGTGATATTTGGTTGCATAGATTATTCTTCACTTTAATTTCTTTTTTAAAACACCGAAAACTCAAGAATCAAATCAGTTGCGGCAAGCACTACCGTTAATATTCATATTCCCGCTCTAAAGATACAAAGAAAACAATTAATCTGCTTATTAAAAAATTTTTACCAGTATTTAAAAAACGTTTTGTTAATATATTAAAGAAGTATCATGCCTTTCTCTTAATTATATTACCATTTAGGCTCTTTTTTTAATTTTCCGGCGTATGGGCCCAGATTTGATATATTTTTGAAGTACTTATATGGTTAGTAAAGAGAAAATACTCATTTTAAATGTGTTAGCATAATAGTACAGCATCCTGGTTTATAACTCCGTTCACCAATTTTGATTTGAGTACATAGTTTGTGACATAAACTTGAAGTAGTAAGCCGTTGCAAATGTTCAAAAATAGCTACTAGATCGGATGTGGCGCGAGAGTAGTTTGCGTGACTGGTGGCGCTCTGCGGTTCTTTGTGCAACCGTCTCAACTGTAACCTTGATGTTTGGGTTTTGCGGTTCAGGGTTTGGGGCTGACGGCAGCGCGGCTAGTGAGAAAACTTGACCCTCCTGGCGCTGGATTGGCCTTAAGTCTTGCCATATTAGTTTGCCATGTTGTTGTGTTGTTGTTGGCCATTGAGCCATAGATAATTAATTACAATATGTACATATTTCATTAGGCATACATAGTCTCAGAGATAATCATTACTACATATTTGCCTGCTAAACTCCAGAATTGTTGTTGTATTGTTTGGTTATTGTATGAATGGTATCGGAATTGAGAGGGCTGTTTGTCCTAGGTTCATGATTGTTACACTTGATGTTGACATCATATTAATGACTAAAACATTGTTAATCGTTGCGTATATCTTGATTATGATCTCATCTAGAAAATCAAATAATTTGTTATTAAATGTAACATACATTTCAATAGTAATTGTGTAATATGTATTGTGAAATTTCGTTATTAGTTTTATCATGGTTACAAGCGTTAGAAACACATATGTTTTATAATATGAAACACGTATACCAGGGTCAATATATGTGTTTAGAAACCAATATCAAGAAGCCAAGAGTGAGAGAGAGGGGGGGGTAGAGGGAGAGGGTGGGGGCTAGCTGTTGTGACTTAGGTTGGGGGGGGGGGAGGAGCACAAGAATTAGTAAGCTATAGGATGCAGCTAGTCCTCTGGATCTGAATACAGATTGTTCCCAGCAATCTGATTAAGAGTTCCCGTGGGAGTTCCAAGGACTAAAGTGGGTCCTTAAATTCTGGACACTTACCTGATATCCACTAATTGTGTTGCTACGCGATAGTGGTGTGGTTGGCATAGAGAATGTTCTGATGGAGCTACCTGTGACTTCGCAGTGACTTACTAATATCATTGTATAGTATAATCTACAGGCAAATGCATCCCAAAAGTTGTAGGCAGGCCCAGTATTATCGCAGATTTTTTTTCTCTGTGTAGTAAAAAAAAACGAATTGCTTTTTTAATTTATACCGGTATGGACTTTATTACTCTGTTATGAAAAGCTAGGAATTAAAACAATAATTACAAAATCGCTTTTAAATTGTGTAGCTCAGGATTTCCAAGAAAAGCTCTCAATTCGTTCAACACTCAAACAATAGATTCATGAAATCCAATCTTCCCATGCTCAACAAAGCGTGTCTGTGGCTTCGGCTGTGTTGCCATATTTAATTGGCCGGGAATCCCTCAGTTAACGCACGCGCGTAGCCTCGAACCCAAGGTTGCGTTACCTAATAGGCGCTCTAATTCCTCTCTGTGGAACGTATTGCCCCCTGGAGATATCGCGTTCATATTGTCGTGGTTTATTGTGACAAAACAGCAGCGCAGCGATGGATTTACTACGAGTATAAACACAGGCGACCGCGCTCTATACTTTACGAGGCAGAGAGGGAAACGAAATTACCCCGTCTTGGAGAGAGGAATGATACGTCCGCTGCTGTGATTATTGGGTTCGAGGTTTAATCGTGCAGCTGTGATTGAATGCACTTGCGGATGTCGAAAGAAGTGGCTCGTTGGTAGTACGGGGTCTGTAGTTCAAGATGTTTGTTCCATTTGTGATTACCGTCTATTTTCTGATAAGGATTACGAAGGTTTGTTTAGTCATTAGTCAAAAGCCCGGATTAACTTCTATACATAATCCTAGGACATTCCTTAGAAGTATCTTAGTACGCTAGTACATTGAACAAGGCTTGATATCCTTTTATCTGTTTGGATGGGAAAGAGATAGTTAAAATAACATACACAATTAAGATATTTTATATTGTTTAATTTGATTAAGAAGAGATTCTTATTAAACTAGGTAGTTATTTTATTTTGTTCATTTTTGTTTGTTTATACCTGTGCATTGTCTTCTCGTCGGTATGGATTCCTAATGCCATTTAGTAGACTTGTGAGGGTAAAATATACTGTTGGTCAAGAATTTAGAGCCTATTTTAGTGTCCGTGTTCCATTCCGAACTATGCAACATATCAGGTATGTGGAATGCTCCCAGAGTGAGAATCATCGACCCCGTAAGGTGCAGCTTTAACTTGGTTCTGATAATTATATTTTCCCTCTGAACTTACACGAAACAACTGTGTGAACCCTCACGTTGTACTTTGCTTTGAGCACTCAGCCCACGGAGGCTTCGGGTTGGTTGGTTGATTGATGTGATAATAGGTACCAAAGCTGCTCTACTCTGAGAGCTATTGACTTTGCCCTTGAAATCCCACCAGATTACAAACTTCCTTGTTAATAACTCATTGACGTGATCGCCAAAGTTCACTGTACTCACGATGCGAAGTGTTTGATATAACGGATCCACTGACACCACCAGGAAAGTAGATTACGTCTAATTGTAATATACTTGTAACATACTTGTTCATACTTGGGAAAAAGTTACACAATAAATATTTGCGTAATATTACACTTGAATAAAAAATATTGGCAAAAGTGTTTCTAAAAACGAAAAATGTTATTTTAATTTTACTTGTTAATTGCGTGATTACATTAAAACTATAATAAGGCAAACAGATAAAAATATAACGTAACTAAATGTTTGGTTCAATACTTGTGCCAAATTAAGGTACTTGTATCCCCTACACGGCTGTGAATTTCGAAAAAAATTGATTTTTTGGTTTATTTAATTTAATTTCTTAATTTAGTTATGTTTCTATGCATATATGATACATATGTATGCTGTTCTTATTTATTGCGGTATAATTATTTCATTGTAAGCACTGCACTTGTTTTATGCCTCAAAACCACGCTCAAAACGGCAAAGATAAAAGACATTCTAGGCCTAGGCCTTGACCTTGCACATCAACAAGTGAAGACCTAACTTTATTGTTGAATGCAAGTGATGCGTCTATCCCTTCTAATAACAGTGGTAAAAAATCATTAAGCAAAACCTCAAGTGGCTGAGGATTTGATGGATGAGACATGAACATAACCGTAGGTAAAAGTGTTTCTTAACTTTAACTAGCATTATCTCAGATACAGATTTTTATACGTTTGCTCTAACTTGGAAACAGATTAGATATAGTAAATAATAAGATAGAGACTTGAATTTTGTCTTATTTAATATAAAATACTATGGGGCATGAGCCTATGTGAGCTTTTTTCATATTTGTTTCATGATTATTTAATAGAACAATTTGAGTAAAAAAATATTGCAAGGAAAACTTATAATTGAAAAACTTTGAAGTTAGAAAATTCATAATACACCTTTCAGATTAAAATCTCAAAAAAGCTCTCATAGGCTCATTCCTACATATCATCTGCATCAGATGAGACCACAATCAACTTTCCTTGACTTAAAGTAGGCATCAAAATCCATATCACCAGTTTACCATTGTTATAACAATGAAATAAATCGTAACAATGGATTTTATTAATATTATAATTTTTTTCAAATGGACATCATCTAATTAGGTAAGTGTCAAACATAAAAAATACAAACATATAAGAATTATAATACTTTAGATTTTTGTTGCTAGGGGATACAAGTACCGTATTTGTAAATGTGTATAAATGTGTTTTTATTGTTTTTATTGAACATTGAACATTTATTTACACATCATAACCTCAAAACGTAAATAGGTCAATGTAAAGCGTGGTGTAACGTGTAGGAAATATACATTTGAGGTGCAGCAAAATCAGGTGTAAAAGGTGTCTTCAACTGGTCTACAATTACACTACACTTAGACTACACGAAAAAGGATACTCAAACAAACCTTATGGGTGTACTTTAGATGTGTCTTCGCCGGGCTCTTTAATTCAGACACTTCAGAAAGTCTTCACTACGTAATTGAAGTGTGATAAATGAAGAGTGCAAATCTTCTACCCTTTCTTCTTCGCCTTTCACACTATTCTTTCTCTCTTGTATCAACGCCGAGAAAGCATCTCTTATCATCCCTGCATCTTGGCTCGCAGGTGACAACCCGGGGGTGGCAAAAAGTAAAACACACCCTCAACCCCTACTCCCGCCGCCTAAAAGCACATCGTCTACCCACATTTCCGGTTCGTTGGCTGGCGCTCCGTTCTCTAAAACACTCCGTAGCCGCATCCAGGGTTATTTGCGAGCTTGGGAACCATCATCCAGAACGAAAAAGTTCTATACAGTTTGCAAATTGTTGGCGGGATGTTCTGAAATAGATTTTACACACGGTTCTAGGCAGTGTTCGTTGGTGCTAACTTTTGAAATAAAGGTCGTTACTTGGTGTGATTAAGAGGCCTTTTACTTGGGTGTATCTCATTGTTGAAATACACCGCTAGAAGCTACAAATTACTTCAGAGTTAAAATTGAATTACCTACAAGCTTACCTTCATTTCGTGGTATTTACGTTTTAAACATTCGTCCCACTCTGACTCCCATTATTCATACATTTTTCGTTGGTATCTCAAATGTAGTTTTCCCACCTTTTATTTCCGCAAAGTTCTCCAGTAAGTAGCTTGTAACAAATCGTTTTGGATTTCATTTCGTTAAACATTTACTCTGCACGATATGGTTTATACGTAGCTTATTACATGACTTATTCAATGTTCGGTATCGCCTTGATGCGTGACAGCCTTCTTATTGGTCCAGAAATTCAATCATCAAACTTGAATAGATATTTAGACGACAACGATAACAGTCGTCTACTTGAACGATCGTGATCTCTACGGGTGATCGTGTAACTAAATGCGTTGACGATCGCAAGCTTCCGTTCTTTGTAAAATATTTGTGTGGGCATTAAGATACCGAGGATTCAAGAAGGGTCGCAGTAAATTCTCAATCCCAGCAGCCAGAGTGACTTTTATCATCTTTGCGTGCATAGTTTAGCAAAATAGATTATTGCTACCGGCATTTGCATTCAATAATCAACCACCCTGTTTACAACGTTTATACTACCAAAGTGATCACGTGTAGGAATCACGAGTAAAATTTGAATATTTCTTTGCGTTCACGGTATACGTTAAAATCTTTGATTGGGATAAAATAATTAAATAAATTACTAATTATAATATATACCATTTAATATATTACTAAATATATTGCTGAATGATATCGATGGTGCGCAGTTAAAATAGTTTGTGGCTCTCTTTTCTCTATAAGGTCACATACTCACTCGGTTACCAAATAAATCTTTTGATTGATGCATATTATGTGTTTCTCTTAAACAAAATAAATCCAAATATCGCCTTAAAACATTCTACATTCACGTGAACGTGAACGTGTACATGTGCCATAGGCCACTTTTACCGTCACAGAGAGACCGACAACCACCAAAAACCCCAACAACAAAAATCCGTCCATTGCTGAGTGGGTGAATCCAATCAGGGGAGGATTAAAGGTTTCGTTGAACATTTCGGCTGATTAGAGGGCGCAAATATGTCGCATCGACGCTCGAAGTAAAGCGCGTAAAAACCCACGCGGTAAAGCCGCATTAAAAACACAATGTTCCGTTATTCGGAATTCGAAATTAAAATGTTCTTTTCAATGAATAATAAACATCAACGGTAAATGGAATACATATTTGTTTTTATCGACACATTTTAGATTTTAAGAACAATAAAAGCCCATCGTGTAGGCATATTTTAAAATAAATATTCTTTTCTTGCTGAAGTGGTACATGTAAAACTTCCCCAATTATTATATTTTCACAAAAGTCAAGGGTATGTTGTCAGGCATGGCATATCACGAACGTAAATTACTTTTGTAAAGTATATGTATTATTTTTTCTTGTGTTGAAGTACTGCACCATTGCTATGTTCCACCTGACAACGTAGAAATGTAGCTGACGAGAAGAAAATAGTTGGCACTGCTACTCCAAACAACGATAAACTTAATTATTTTGCCTAATAATTTGCTTTATTTTATATTTCAATGTATGTTTCATCTCACACACTTGAAATTATTTTTTTTATCAAAACATCTGTTATGCTTTGTGATTATGTTTATTTAGTTTGTTTCTATTGGATATGGTGTTTGTAAAGCGGGAAATCCACACTTGATAAAATACATCAATATTTTTGTTCGTGTTGTTGTAAAATAATTGTAAAATAACTGAATCAATAGTGTAACTGTGAAATAATATTGTTTTGAAGCAAGACTTGAGTCCTGACGATGAAAATAAAACCAATGCTTTAAATGAAGAATCAGACACAACCAAAGCACTTCATACCCGGGACTGAGAGTTTTTAGCGTAGATGAAGCTGTGTTTAGGAAACGATTCCTTGTTTTAATATCCGTTATTTTGCTTTGAAATGTTATCTATTAAGTATTAACACATTCAGAAATACTAAGATTAATTAAAAAACTAACACAATATTGATACCGAGAAATACTCAGATACAAACACTTGTTTTCCCCGTTGTAATGTATTTATTGGTTTAAACATAACACGTTAATATAAAGTTATTTTACAGGATATGTGAAGAGTTTCCCTAGTATATAAATGCATACAATTTAATAAAATGCATTACTTTTGGCAAATTATTTTCTATATATTACAATATCGATTGCTTACAAGTTAAAATGAATTATTATTTTCGTACTCTGTTACAACTAACACTAAAGAATATGCTTCCCCCCCTCCCCCTCCCAGTTTCCCCTCCATTCCCCTCTCACAGCCGACAGATAAAACAAGGTCAGGCGTATAAGGACTCGATCGCGTTTCTAGGGTAACTTTCCCCCTCAATAGAAGTTATAAAATCCACAAATCTGATTATATTAGCATAATCTCAGAATGTTTTCGCTTCTGTAATAAAATAGATTTGGGGGCGTATTTTAAAACCAAACCCCCAAAACAAACACCGAAATTAGATTGATGCAAAACACGGCAAACTTCAATCAATCTACTCGCATTATTAGCCTTACAAGCAGAACAGCAGAGCCAGCCAACAATTGGTTCTTCTTACATAAGACTCTTCAAGAAGTAATTTTACTGCAATTTCTTTCCAAAACACACAAAAAATAACCTAGCACAACAATTATGAAGTATTATAAAAAATATGTCCACGACTTATTGTATATAATTATGTATTGATATAATGTTTTACCTCAAGTATTAAATTTACAATGTATCCTATGAAATGTGTAATTCTGTGTCAACAACGCTTCAAAAAAGGCATAGACTTTACAAATAAAGAATTACACATAACAACTATGAATTTGTAATTGATTATCGATATATTATCTTTTTTACAATTTTACGGAATTTGTACAGATAATTTGACGATCGTTAAAGATATTTATTTTTTTATTTTGTGTATAAGATATTGTGGTGAACTTTTGTATTTTATAGTAAAATATGTAGTCAGCTGGAGGCCAACACATTCTACGTTACTGCAGTAGCTCAATTTCAAAACTTCAACTCTTCGCAAAGCCTTAAGGCATAGCTGCCAAATGCATAATATGTGTATTAAAATATACTCCTGAAATTTATCCGAATTCTACATTCTTAGACAGTTTAATCCCAAATAGTTTTACATCATGCATACATTTTGTGAACGGGATAATACCATAGCATTTGTTGTCAACAATGGGATGATATGTAACCTAAGTTAAATGGTACGCTTCATAATGAAGTACAAAGTAAAACTAAGCAACATAATTGAAGGGAAAATGGGATTAAAAAAATAAAATAGCAAACTAAAATTTGAATCTAAGCTTGAGATAGTTTAAAATATACGTTGTAGGGAACGTGTTGATATAGAAGTCAAAAGAGAGAGAATCTTTGATCTTGTCGTTACATAATATCAGTAAAACCTCATATTTCATTTGAAACATTGCTTTGTAGATAGATGTATAATGCAATATATTCACAATAATTCATTTATTAACACTTAGTAATTTACATGTTCATGGGTCATGCATTGAGGTTGTGCGGTAAAACGTTGTGGTCGTGGTGGTGCGGGCGTCTCTAACGTCATCGAGTGACACCACTCATGACGTCATCCAGTGACACTACTGATTAACCCACTGTTCGTACAGGCATGTTCTTCTCCATACATTGTACCAATTTGGGACCAGTCACACACTTGTCCGTCGAGGTGCCAACTGGAACATAGATCGGATTATGTCAATAATCATGAAACATTTTTTGATTTTTTTTTAAATCGTCGCTGGACTTTTCAGTCAAGACGCGTGTTGATTTCCCATTTGGCAATTCTTACCAAATATTCCGTCAGTTTAAAAGTATGTTACTTAATCACAGGGAAAAGTATCGGTAAGCTATTGTTAAACGTCGTCAGTATTGCTAATTGTCGTCAACATGTTGTTGCTATTAGCATGAGTTTGTTAGTGTACACTAACAATCACTAGCAAACGCAATGCTATTAATTGGTAAATGTTGAGCCAACATGTTTTAACGTGTACTGAAGCAAGAATATACCAATTCTGCGTAATATGAATGTCTTGAACAATTTAAACCAATAAGGGGCGTTAATATTTTGATAGTCTATAATAACTCGCGTCAATATTAGAGCACTTGCATTTGTTTTGATAATATTTTTAATTCTTACGGTCAACTCTGTTGAAAAACAAAATAAAAATAATGTTCGGCAATTTGTACACATGTTTTGGGTTGAAAATTTCACGCATTTATGGCGGGAACAAAGTTAATGCTGCCAATGTCCCTATCAGTCCCCAATCCTTGAAAAGGGGGGTGGATCAGTCTGAGTCTAGTTAGTAAAGCTAGATGGCTCACCTTCTTTCTCACAGGCGAGGTTGCTCTTGAGTATGTTGGTCAACATTGCCTGGTCTTTGATCTGCCTCTTGGCGTGATCGTCGGCGGCGGCGCGGGAGAAGGCTCCGTTCACTAAGAACCCCCGCCTAGTCATGATGCAGCCGACGAAACACTGAACACAAGTCATGCACATTAGTGACAAGTCATGCACATGGGTAACAAGTCATGCACATGGGTAACAAGTCATGCACATTGGTAACAAAAGTCATACACACGAGTAACAAGTCATGCACATTAGTAACAACTCATACATGAGTAGAAAGTCATGTACATTTGAAACAAGGCATGTACCTGTGTAACAAGTCACGCACATAGGTAAATAAAATCCCTAATCGAGTATGTACAAAACGTTATGTACGATATTATTTCATAGTTGTTTGGGGAGAATTCGCGTCGATGATGGTATGGCCACAAAAATAGACTAACAATTGTATGTAGGAGTTTAGCTTTCAAGTGTCCGTGGCTATTATATTGTCAAATTATCAATGGCGCAGATAAGGAGGTTGCTTAGCAGCGCTATCTATTTGTGAGCTTGGCTCCAATTTTTTCTTTACATGCAATCGTGCTACTCGAGACCACCTACTTTTGAGATGTTTCCAAAACAACGATTATGCATACACACTCATCACTATATCAGTTTATATTCATTTACTGATAAGGTTTAGTTTCTGATTGGTGGTGCTCTCGTTTCTCTGCACGTTTTACTGAAGATAATAATGTTATTCTGACTGAACCCTTGTTTTACGTTTATGTGGTATTTTTCTTTTGTATCTCTAAGAGTCAAAATGTTGATTACTATTACAAATGTACATGGAGTGCAACAATGAAATGAAGCAAAACACGTATTCCGTGAACATCCGACAACGTACATTATTTAATAACGCTGCGTCATATCGTTCGCGCTTACATGTAACACAATATTAATGTGGTTTGCTGCAGCATTAGTACTAACACTGAAAAAGAGTTAATGGTGTTACTTCCTATGAGCTAGTGCTCTATTTCATTCCGTAAAGTTTATCCTATAAGTGTGGTATTTGTTCTTATTTCACATCATGTATACAACTACCGTAGTTTACAAAAGAACTCAGTACAAGTAAACAATAATACAGTTTAATCTTATTGTAAAACGTACTCTTTGACTAGCGTTGTAATACATACATGTACAAACATAAAGACTGCAAGCGATTTCTCACTCAACGCTGCAAGAGAAGAGTAAATAATGTATTGAGATTTAAAAACAATGTACGATTTGATATGTACACTGAGCAATATCATTATGAAATGTTAGACTGCCTTAATAATTCTCAGCTAGTTTTGTTACAAATACACAGACGCAGTTTAGAGTAAAGCAATAATTTTTAGTGCCTATCTTATTGTGCGATATTGACAAAACAAACAAAAGCTTTGCAAGTAGTTTGTATAGATGTAAACCAGGCGATAAAAGTAGAAGTAGACATAACCTGTTGTTAAATATGGCTGCTGAGTGCGATTCTCATTAAAGATTCATAGATTGTATTTATAAACGTGTAAGCGAGTTACAATACATTGTGACGTCCCGTCATTGTGGAACTTGTTATCGGTAACAGTTATATTACAGTTTACTGTTGTGCCGTCTTTTTCGGTCTTATTTGTTAAGTGAGTTGGTATTCGTGTGTTTTGTGACCACGATAGTTATTGAGAAGGCGGTGACTGTTCGAATTTGTTGATTTGTGTTGCCGAGCGACGGTGAATGGGTTTGATTGAAGAGTCGTGTTTTGGACGAGGACGAGGTTTTGGGAAAGTGATTGGTTTGAGGTCTGCAATTTGTTCGGGTTATCCTTTTCCACGTTTGTGGTAAGTTTCAGTTCGCCAAGATTATTTAGAAGTAATAGTTGCTGGTTGAATTTTAATTGGTATTTTGTATTTCGAATTTAGACGGTTGTGGAGGGGCCCTGCAACCGGCGTGAGCTGTATCTAGGCCTAGTCTAGTACGAAGGAGTACGCGGATCGAGGAGCGTACACAAGCCGAAGAAAAGAGATACGAACTGCTAATAAGTTATGTTATTTAAACCGTAATACCATATGTACGGTGGCCACCTTTCTTTTTCTTTTCTTTGAATAATACTCTTACAAATTTGGTTACAAGTTCCACGGACGATTCCGCATCCTCAAGTTCATGCTGTAATAAATTCTAAAACTGATTCAATTGTTAGTCCATATACCTATTACCCAGACAGGTATTCTTTGTTCCTCCTGTCTGGTGTTATTTCTTTTTAAATGAACAAAGTGGCGCCCAAAGAAGTTTTGTGAAGGTTGAGAAGGTTATGAGAATGAAGGAGATCCACGACCGTTCTCCACAATTGAACCCCTAGCCGGACCCGTGGTAAGAAGTGGTAAACGGTGGTGTTACATAATTGGCGCTCGAACGTGGGGCTCTAGACGATTGAGGTGCGTACGGGGTTGTTATTGTTCCCCTGTGGTTGTTATTTGGCATACGTGTGCGTTATTGGCTCTTTACAATTGAGGTGGGTGTTATTGGCTCGATACGATTAAGGTGCATACATGTGTGTTGTTGCCGTTTACGATTGAGGTGCAAACGTGTTTGTTATTGTCTCGTTGTTGTTGTTGTGTCGAGTGATTGTTATTGTGCTCATGTGGTTGTTATTGTTAGCACAGTACAGGCTGTCTCCGTACGTGGTGGATTGTATTGGTCGCTGTGCTTGACGGTTTGTTGACAATTGGTTCTTTGTTGAAGTTTCCTCGTTGTTTAATCTAGATTTGTAGTGAGTCTTGTAATTCGACTACGTGTTGGGTATTATTTTCAAGTTAAATCGTTTTATCTCTGTTGTGACTGGTCAAAGCTTGGTTACGGGATATTGTTGTTTATAGTAGTTGTTGTTTTGAATCGTGTCTTGTAGATTCGAGGGTTTTTAAGATGGCTGACTTGGATCGAGAACTGACTGCGATTGGTACTAAGCTGACCGACTTGTCTATGCTAATTTCTGATTATGAGGGAGATGTAGAACAATCAAGAACCATTTCACTTAGACTGGTATTAGCTGAACGTCGACTTCACTTGTTAGGTGACAGTGATGCGGTGCAGGAGCGTATTCGTCCACTAAATGAGGATGTTGCTCTACTTAATCGTAGATTTCTTAACATGGTTGAAGCAGTAGGTACAATTCCAGCGGTAGCGGTGCCAGAAGTTCGTAGAGAGGCTCAACGCTCGGAGAGGAATATGATTCCGGTGGCTAAGTGGAATTTAAAATTTACTGGTGAGAGTTCTGATATGAGTTTGGGTGCGTTCTTAGAACGCGTAGATGAATTGTGTTCAGCACGTAACGTCACTAAGGAGCAGCTATGGACCGAAGCAGTCGATATTTTCAGTGGATCTGCGTTGATTTGGTTTCGGTATGTCAAACGAAATACTCATTCTTGGGCGGAACTGGTTACAGAAATGAGGGCTGAGTTTTCACCCAGCGATAATGATGACAGTTTGATGGAAGAGATAAGGGCTAGGACCCAAGGTGACTCAGAGCGAATAGGCATGTACCTAGCTGTTATGGACAATTTATTCAATCGGTTATCGTATGTTGTGTCTGAAGAGGATAGGTTACGAGTAATAAAGAAGAACGTTCTGCCTTCGATAATGGAAAAACTTTGTCTTCAAGATGTAGGATCAATTGACAGATTACGAGAGTTGGGTCGTAGGGTTGAGGACAGTTTTCTGTTATCTCAGAAATTCCGCCCTCCTCCATCTTCCAAAGTATCACTGGAGCCTGATTTAGCTTACCAGGGGGTGAGTAAATCGCGTATTAAATTGGAAGCGACTACGACTGTACCACCAGTACAACTTGCGGTTACCGCTGCTAAACAAGTGAAATGTGCATGTTGTGGTTGGGCCGGTCATTCGATTAGAGATTGTCAGAAGAGAAGTAATCGGAAATATTGCTTTACTTGTGGGAAGGTTGATGCGACAGTTTTAACTTGTTCGGATTGTTCAAAAAACGTCGTAGGGCAACGCAATCCCGTAGGCGAGCGTTGATTGTCCCGGATAGGCCTACGAATAAATGTATGGATAATATTGGAATGACCAATGTTTCACCATGTGTAGTAGAAGGCGTTATGACCAAACATAAAGAGGATTGTCGTTATTATTTGGATATAGATATTTTCGGCCGGAAGGTTAGAGGCTTATTGGACTCTGGCGCTTCACGCACGTTCTTAGAAGGCAAAGGTTGGAAAATTGTACAACAACTTGGGTTTAAGGTTCAACCAACAAATGTTAGTGTGTTAGTGGCGAATGGGGCTGAATGTGAGGTAGAAGGTATTGTCGATTTACCACTCACCTTAGACAATCGTTCTGTTGTTCTTCCGGTCATGATTGTTCCCGAAGTAAAATCTACCCTTATTCTAGGCATTGATTTTTGGAACGCTATGAAATTGGTACCCGACGTTAGTGAGGGGACTTGGTCATTTTCCGACACCCCTGATATAACCTGTGAGTCTCTACGTGTTCTACAACCACGTGAAAACTTAACCCTTGAGCAAGAGAGACGTCTAAAAGAGTTGTTAGATAGAAACATTGCTGAAAACGTAAATATTCCTAGTGAACCTACGCCGTTAATACAGCACCGTATCGATTCGGGTGATGCGTTACCAATTAAACAGCGGTATTACCCTGTGTCACCTGTAGTTCAAGCAGAAATTAATCGAGAATTGGATCAGATGTTGAAGGATGGTATTGTGGAACCTTCTATGAGTCCTTGGAGCTCACCCATTATTTTGGTGAAGAAACCTTCTGGCGCGTATCGTTTCGTGGTAGACTACCGTAAGGTTAATGCGTGTACAAAAAAGGATGCGTATCCCATACCTTATGTGTCAGCGATATTGGATCGTCTTAGAGATAGTCGATATTTATCTTCACTCGATATAAAAAATGCTTTTTGGCAGATCGGAGTGGAAGAAGCTAGTAGAGATAAGACAGCGTTCACAGTACCAGGTAGAGGGTTGTTTCAATTTCGGAGGATGCCGTTCGGGTTTCATAACAGTCCCGCGACTTGGCAGCGTTTGATCGATAAAGTTTTGGGTCCCGATCTCGAACCCTATGTCTTCGTATATCTGGATGACATAATCTTGGCTACATCCAGCTTTCAGCAACATTTGGAACTATTGGAAGAAATTTTCCGTCGTTTACGTAAAGCATCATTGACACTAAATATGGAAAAATGTCATTTCGTGCGTCCTGAACTTAAATATCTTGGTTACGTTATAGATCGTTGGGGTCTTCATGTTGATCCGGCCAAAGTAGAGGCAATCGTTGACTATCCTCGCCCGACGAAAGTCAAAGAAGTACGTCGTTTTGTAGGGATGGCTTCGTGGTATCGACGGTTTATACCGGATTTGTCAACTACGGTTGCTCCACTTACGGCGTTACTTAAGAAAAGCACAGGTTGGAAGTGGGAAAGCGTTGCCGAGGAAGCTTTTTGTAAAGTTAAAACTTGTCTGGCTAGTGCTCCAGTTCTTACTTGTCCCGATTTCTCCAAACCATTTGTTTTACAGACCGATGCTTCAGAGTTTGGAATTGGTTGTGTTCTATCTCAGGAATCCGACGAAGGGGAACAAGTAATCGCCTATGGTAGCCGTACCCTTACTAATGCAGAAAGGAGATTTTCCGTTACCGAAAAAGAATGTCTTGCTGTCATTTGGGCGGTAGAGAAGCACCGTGCTTATTTAGAGGGCTCGCAATTCACGGTCATAACAGATCACCATAGTCTTCTGTGGTTGAATAATTTGAGAGATCCTGTTGGTCGACTAGCTAGGTGGGCGGTCCGACTTCAACAATACAATTTTACAATTATACATAGGAAAGGGTCTGCACATGTTGTTCCCGACGCTTTGTCAAGAGCGAAAGAACCAGTGGCAGCGTTGGAAGTTGTAGCTCCCATTCTAGACAAATGGTATTTAAAAATGTGTGATCAGGTACGAGAAAAACCCCAAGATTTTTCTGTTTGGCGTCTAGAAGGCGTGAAACTTTTCAAATTGTGTTACGATTATAGTAAGTTACCTGTGGAGGAAAGCGTGTGGAAACGCGTGTTACCTGAAGAGTTGCGTCGAGAGGCTATTATGGAATGCCACGACGAACCCAATGCTGGTCACCGAGGAATGTATAAGACTTTAGCTCGACTCGCTCAAGAATATTATTGGCCGAAGATGAAATTTGAGGTATGTCGCTACGTGTCGTCTTGTCACGTGTGTGCTCAGCACAAAGTTTTACAGAGGCGTCCTGCTGGATTACTAAATCCTCGAGTGTTTCCGTCTTGTCCATGGGAAGTTCTTACTTTGGATTTAATCGGTCCATTACCCCCTTCTTTGAAAAGAAATAAATTTATCCTCGTTGTACAAGATACACACACAAAGTGGACTTATCTATTTCCATTACGAAACTCAACTAGTCAAGAGGTACTTTTTCAGTTAATTAACTCCGTGTTTCTCGAGAATGGAGCTCCTCGTCGTATCATTGTTGACAATGGACCCCAACTAGCGTCTAACGATTTCAAACAGACCATGGATGCCTATGGCGTGGAGGTGCAATTCACCCCTCTTTACCACCCACAAGCTAATCCAGTGGAACGAATGAATAAGGAAGTTGGCAACATTATTGCAATTTTTGTTGGAGAGAACCAGCGGAAATGGGACATATTACTACCTCAAGTTCAATATGTGCTCCGGACGAGTAAACATGAGACGACCAAGTACACTCCTGCTTATTTACAATATGGACGAGAATTGAGTCTTTGCGGGAAACGTGACCGTTCCACATTCGACACGTCTGGAGAGAAGATTGCAATGGGTATAGAAGAGAGATGGGCTGGTCTCGAAAATATTCGTGAAAGAGTACAGTGTAACGTTGCAGAGGCCCAACGTCGTCAAGCACGGAATTATAACTTGCGTCACCAACCTGTTGAATATCGAGAGGGAGACCGAGTTTGGAGACGTAACTTTGTTTTGTCTGATGCTACCAAATACTTTTCAGCCAAACTGGCAAAGAAATTTGTAGGACCTTTCGTTGTTTCTAGGAAGTTGTCACCTGTTGTGCTAGAACTCAAAGATCTGACTGGTAAAGCAGCAGGAAAGTGGCATGTGGTGGATCTTAAAAATGTTTTCTCAGGCTAAGATTGGCTTTCTAAGAAAATCAGGATTTTCTTTTGTAGGCAGAGGGGGTGTGACGTCCCGTCATTGTGGAACTTGTTATCGGTAACAGTTATATTACAGTTTACTGTTGTGCCGTCTTTTTCGGTCTTATTTGTTAAGTGAGTTGGTATTCGTGTGTTTTGTGACCACGATAGTTATTGAGAAGGCGGTGACTGTTCGAATTTGTTGATTTGTGTTGCCGAGCGACGGTGAATGGGTTTGATTGAAGAGTCGTGTTTTGGACGAGGACGAGGTTTTGGGAAAGTGATTGGTTTGAGGTCTGCAATTTGTTCGGGTTATCCTTTTCCACGTTTGTGGTAAGTTTCAGTTCGCCAAGATTATTTAGAAGTAATAGTTGCTGGTTGAATTTTAATTGGTATTTTGTATTTCGAATTTAGACGGTTGTGGAGGGGCCCTGCAACCGGCGTGAGCTGTATCTAGGCCTAGTCTAGTACGAAGGAGTACGCGGATCGAGGAGCGTACACAAGCCGAAGAAAAGAGATACGAACTGCTAATAAGTTATGTTATTTAAACCGTAATACCATATGTACGGTGGCCACCTTTCTTTTTCTTTTCTTTGAATAATACTCTTACAAATTTGGTTACAAGTTCCACGGACGATTCCGCATCCTCAAGTTCATGCTGTAATAAATTCTAAAACTGATTCAATTGTTAGTCCATATACCTATTACCCAGACAGGTATTCTTTGTTCCTCCTGTCTGGTGTTATTTCTTTTTAAATGAACAAAGTGGCGCCCAAAGAAGTTTTGTGAAGGTTGAGAAGGTTATGAGAATGAAGGAGATCCACGACCGTTCTCCACAATTGAACCCCTAGCCGGACCCGTGGTAAGAAGTGGTAAACGGTGGTGTTACAACATGTTAGCCTGAAGACGGTATTGGCTGTGTCAGCGGCTTTACAACAATACTATATTGGCTTCATTGCAAGGTGACATTAACACAAAAGAAAAATTACCTTTCCAGCCTGGGAAGTCTGGGGTTGATGGTTACTGAACAGTGTGATGTCCGCTGTAACATATGACAGTAATATTAATACTTGGATCGACAGTCAGAAGATCTGGGTTCGAGTCCCAGCGAGGATGGATTATTTTAGCATTACTTCTTATTCTGCACACTTCATCGACAGGTGGGGTAGTGAAACCTAACATCTCTCAACCAAAGAAATGTTTTTTGGGGAAATAATAGAGAATATGGTGAATATTAGTACCAAATTCAACCTGGAAAATCGAGCTGAGCCTAGAATCGAAAGAGCACATGTACCAGTAGAATTTCTCAGGACGTTTTTTCCCCGCATTTCGTTTAATCATAAATGTCGGCAATGTGGAATCAGGCCATAACAGCCTTACATTCAAACGTGTGGTCGTAACGAATAATATGCTTTTCTGTTGGTGTCATACATTTTTTTAATAACCACCATATTATGAACACGATGTTTGACCTACTTTGTTGCGTTCGGAGCTTCAACTGTTTTGCTAACAAACTCAAAGTACATTACATAATAAATTCTCTGGTTGCTGGGACTAAAAATACTGTATTAAACATTAGTGTTTTGCACTGCAACAAACGTTTATGCAACGAGGATACCACCGCATATAGAACAACAACATTTAAGACTGATTTTTATAAGAATGTACACATTTATGAAAAAATATAAAATATTTTTGATTTGATTGAATTAATGTTTGCCCTACCCTGGGTTGGTTTCTCCGACGTCTGGCAAGCTGCTATATCCGCTTCCATCTGTTTCCGGTCTGGAGGTCCCTAGAAACAAGTAACAGTCGTGTTATTTTGTGTGTGCCCTTGTGTTTTGTGCAGTGAGATGATACTGCAGATAGCAACAGCTTTAGTTGTAACGTGTTTAGCCTGTTCATTGGAGAAGAGGACATATTTTCACCTCAGAGCATGGCTAAATACACAGAATGTTTTTAGAAATAGTGACAAGCATTCAATGATAACTATATAGATCCTTTTGGTTTGTGGTTCGAGTGGCGTAGCAAGGAATATATTTCTAGGGGAGAGAGACCGTTGGAATTATTATGAGCTAAATGTGGCAGTAATGCATGAAAAAGGGTGTGTTTGGGGGGCGTTTTCACCGTAACAGTAACGCAGATACATAATTTACATTTTGTATGTAGCCAGTAGAAGAGGAATACACACTTGATCTTAGTTTAGTTCTGTTAAAAAATCCTTGCCTTGACCTTGCCACTGTAGTGTGCACTGCACAAATTGTATATAATAATAAGCAAGAGCCACGGTCTTCACAAATACATTGAATATCTAAGCGATCAGGTTTATGAATGTTATATTTGATATCTACGTTGATTCATTGTGGACAAGATCAGATTTTGACGCTCCTTCCCCCCCCCCCCCCTACATCCTATGAGTTCCGAGTTTCCCACAAATGTTTGTTTTTATGAGAACACTTGCGAGTTTGGAATGCTTAAGCATTCTGGTATTGTTGTTAGGAGTGGGCTTGTATATTGTCTTATTCAAAGGAATTACACCAACATACACCTGAGTGACTTTTACTCAGCTAAGGCTTGGTTTTACCAAACATTTAGTCTCGATACATTTTCACCAACAAACATGGAGCCTGCTAGACACTGTACGTGTTTTGTTTGTCGAAACCATGGTAACCAATCCTAGAGGTGAATAACATAGTTTGGTGACGTCGGACCTAAGAAGACTGTGTCAACAATCATCAAACGAGAAGAGCAATGAATCTTAATGTAGAATGAAAACACAAAAGTAGAATTCTCTGTGTTAGAGGTGAAGCAATGTTTAGTGGGATCTTGGTTCAAATAAGGAACGAAGAAGAAAACGAACGTTTAAAACAGACTAGAATAATCGCGCAAGTAGAAAGTTTAATGCTACATCAGAAGTATCTGGGGCTGGATTCACAAAAGTGGATGTGCTGGCTTATCAATGCGTCGCAAAGAAAAACCCATTGCTTTAAATATTTGTATAACATTTGCTGTATTGTAAATACATATATCTTTTAAATCTAAATCGTTTTTTAAACCATACATTTTGAAATTCGTCTAGCTAGATTATTACATATTCTCGTGACGTTACGGACAATGCTGCAATGCGGCAATGCTAAGTATGCTTTAAATAAAACGTACTTCGTTGTTGAATTGAAAAATATTGAAGACAATATTACTTTAAAATATAATTTAAAATCATTTTACAATTTGTAATCAAGCGCGTGTTATTTCAATCAAGTTAAAAAACAATAGTAGAGTTTATAAAATGTAAGAGGGCATTGAAGTTTCTTGAAATACATTTTACAAAACGATGAAATGCTGTAAATGCTTTGAACAAACCTACCTGCGCCGTCACCACAGCAACAACCACAACAACAACAACGAAGCACACTAGTTGATTCATGTCTGACAACAAGACTGCAAGTGACAACACAGTCAACATTTCGACACTATTTATACAACACATTCACGGACGAAATATTTACCTTCTACGTATTCATAAAATCATTGACAGTAGTAATTCTTCCTGGGTGTTGGCACATAATTGGATAATTTAATAAATATAAACGCCCCTTTGCCTGTGACGAGGTTATGAGGTATTTCACAAAACATCAATGAAGCTGTTTCCGTACCGGAATTAATTCCAGCGACTGTGAATGTGTTTAGTCTATACAGGAAACGTCAGTCTTCAGCAAGGACAGTGTCTCACTGTGTGACGACAGTTGACAGCTCGTTGATAAATGAAGCATATTGCTCAACATATTATATTTCATTATTATTATTATTATTATTATTATTACCTTTTCCCGGTTTTATTTTATAGTTCAATGTTTATTATTCAATTTATTATTATTAGTTCAATTTATTTTAGTGTTCAATGTTGTATTAAGTTTTGAGTGTCTTTTAGTAGGGGTTGGCAGTCACTACTTGTGAGAGATGTGGTATTTTCTGCCAACCAATATGCATTACATTGTTTGAAAAGAAATATTTTTAAATAAATATTTAACCTACCACACAAAGTTTTCCTAGTAAAACCTAATTTTTAACATTTTGTCAAGTGTTGAAAGTGAAACACGATCATATTTGAGTTAACAGTTTTAATTTTCATCAAATGAGATACTGCCTATTCATTACCAACCTCTTCAAATGTAACAACGTTTGATCGGAGTTTCATTATATAGTTTAGAAATATAAATAACCTGAAGGACATCGCTCTAGCGTTGATTTACGATACATTGAACGGCATTGTATAAGTATTCATTCATAAAATATAGTGATGACGTCACATCCGTTTCAAAATAAACAAGCGAGACCGGAACAATACAAAACTTTGTGACTCTACAGAAATTTAACTAAGCACTTCTGAATTTCCGCTCTGGGGTTTCTCAATGGAGACACATCTTTTCTTTAAAGGTATTGGGACCATTATCGGATATACTATTGCGAATTATTTATTAAACTGCACTAGCTGTAAACGTGTTTGAACATGTGAGACTATCTTCCTTCCAATATGAATGGAAATAATAATAACAGTAAATGAACGACACCAGTTTTGACCGAGTTTGGACATAATGCAAGAAGACAACAGTTTCAATGTTGTAGAATGTTGTTGAATAATGTTCAAATGTGTATATTGACAGCGTCCTGCATAAAACGTGTAGCGTGTGTAACACTACAGAGCTACGCCCACGACTATTAGATTGATCCATTTCAACTCGTCACAGTTTTGTGGTAAAGAGGTCATCTCGCTGTTTATGTGCATTGACCTGTGACGGTGATTGAGCTCTTTACTACTTTTCGTATTGATTTTCATAGTTTTAGCGATAGTTGACTCCATCAATTTGTACGGGAAACACGGTGGAATTTATTTACATAAAGTTTTCTACTGTTATTTGAATTTCTCCACGTATAGGCCCGGTTTAGAATTTGGTCACTGTCAATCTAAGGGACAGAAGAATGGGGCCCACCGCTAACCCTTATCCTTAACTCGACCTTTGTCAATACTGGTCCACTTATACTTGTGCCCTGTTGTTGAATGACTCCCTAGCGTCACGTGATCTACTGTCGAGTACGTTGTTAAAACACAAATAATAAATATAAAATTTAAAATCTACATATTTTCGAGATCCCTCATTTTAACAAGCAGTTTTCAAATTCCTCTATTTCTTTTTCAAAACCAATGGTTGGTACAGTTAGAGGATATTTTTCACTGGATTATTTTCGATGACGTCGTTAAAAATTCACGCTAAAGCAGCGCGCGATCTTGCAGTAAATATGCATCTTGTGCTCAGACTCTTCTCCACCCTTCTTTTTCCCCTCCCGCGCCTTCCACCCACAGAAAGTGATAGAGCGCGTCTTAGCAGACAGCCAGTCGCTGAATAAGAGCGCATTTAACTAATGTACTTAAATGACATGTTTACAACATTGTACTTGAATATGTACTGATCTTACGCTCATGCGATTCTCTAATTAACTGTCTACTTAAGTACGTGGGGTAGACGATGTACTAAGCAAGTACTATGCGTGACTCGCACGCAAGGAAGGCACTCGAGAATGATAACATTGTCGCCATCGTGATCGGGATCATAATCAAACATTTTCCTATTACAATCATAACGACATAACGATTTAGTTGTAAAGAACGGCAAAAAACTAGTTAAGAAATTCACAATATTGAAATAGAATATTTCTTGTATTATGTAATGAAATTGAATGAAAAGTTTGAAGGTACCTTGGAGATATCATTTAAATCATTGTAAAGATGGGCGACATCCGTTACAGTGTTGCCGTGGTTGGTTACAATGAAAATAAATCAAAACGGATTTGGTGATGCACGGATTTGTAAAATTCTTCTACGATTTCACTTGAAACAAAGTGAATCATTGTGAAAGGTACTCTTAAATCAACTTCTAAACGCAAATATTTGCTAACAAGAACGCCGAACAATTAATGGGAGACGTTTCTAAAAATACTCTTAATTTCACTTTGCATCAAGCACACTTGAAAACTTCCATGTTGCTGAAATGTAGAACTCCGAGTCAATAAACTCTCGTGTTTTCGTTACTAAAAAGTACTTTGTTCAAATGATTCTATTGATTTTGAAAGTTGGTATCGTTTTAAACAAAAACACTCTCATTTGTGACGTTTTTTCAATATTGCGTAAAATTTAATTTGAAGTGAATAAAAGCAGAAGCTTGATTCATATCCATCGATGTGTGACGTTGAGTTCTCTTCATAAAACCCTTCATCAAATACATCTGAATGAGGCATTATCATGCACGTGCTATAGGCCACTCAATATAGACTGATGCTATCTGGTCGCAAGCAAATAAACTTCTATGAGGAGGAGATTACTCATCGTTGATTTGTTGAAACCATCAATGCCGCAGATAAGGAGGTAGCTTAGCAGCACTATCTATTGTTAGTTTGAGTCTACTGTAGAACTCTCCATACTATATTGCTGTAAACATCTTCTTGATGTGATCAATCTAGTTTATTGAAAGTCAAGGGAAGTAATACAAAATGGTCAATAAAAGCCGATTCATTTTCAGGTACCTGTTTCAAATAAAGCAAATAATTACATGCTAGTATGGAAACATTTTTTAGGAAAATGTCATATCAACGCAAATTAACTTATTCAAATGTCATTGGATGTAAAATATAAAACATAACCTTATAATACCTGTTATCATTCAGACCCTTTGAAGTTTTCACTTCTTGTTTTCTCTTTTCTATCGTTCTTGATTAATTAATTTTTCACAAAACTGTTTTTGATTCGGTTTTGTTCTTGAATTCAATAAGTTTGACGAAAGTATTGAGCCGTGTAATGTCGACATAAATGATAAGCGAATACCTTGTTCAATCAATTTTAACATTCAAATCAAAACATGAATAAATGATACAATTGATATCGTTAGAACAGAGACTAATTTATTATTCTCAGTCTTAATTGAATAAGAATCTTGCGCCGTCGACGTCTTGAATTGACTGTCGGCGGAACTTCCTATCTCTATTCGGGTGCTTGATACGCCCCCCCCCCCCCCTAAATACAGTAGCCATAAATTACCCGTAAGACCCGGCGTGCGTCATTAATCACCTTGATCTTATCTGAGCTTAACCGAGGCATTAGATGCCGCCCTTCTGATTGGGGTTAATTTCAAAATACACGCATCCGACCCCCCCTCCTCGCCCCCCCCCCCCTGGAATATCCGGCGCCTTTGACCACGTGAACATCGCTAGGCATAAGATAGAAGGATCACGTCATGTCAAGAGAACAGCGAGATAATGTTGTGTGTCGATGACAATAATGGACTTCTGACAGTGTCTAGTGGATAACTGAATACTTTCTTAAATTTTTATTTATAAATGTAGTAGTATTTCGTGCATTGAAATGCTCTATTTCCATATTTCGCAAACGTTTCTGTTGATAAAGTGAGCATAGATCAGATGGGCCTCAAATAATAAATCGATCATTATCTTAAAACCCACATTACACGGTTCAATACTTATGTCAAACTTATTGAATTCAAGGACAAAAAAGCATCAATTAATAGAAGCTACATTGTTGCAGTTTTTTACCAACTGTTTTTAATTCGTTTTCCTTCTTGAATTCAATAAGTTTGACGAAAATATTGAGTCGTGTAATGTCGGCATTACGCATTAGTGAAATAACGGCATGCATCTGTTGATATTCGTTGAAACAGCGTGCTTAGCGGTAGATAAGAATGTAAGGTTGGCATGAGACTAGTTACATTGAAACTAGTATAACAAATTAGGTGTTAATTAAATATTTAGTTGATGATGGATAATTTTTATCTATTCTAGCCGTAAAATCTTGCATTGGAGGTTGTGGCTAAAAGCTCTCAACCTTTCACTTCGCGACATAAGCAAGGTGATACTTAGGTGAACGATCCTAATCAAGTTTATGAGTGGGTGATTATAATGACATGTCATTGTCAAGCCAGGACAGGAACCGCGGCCTGCTTTCACCCACGCCTGATCGACCACGGCCCTCTTCGCCGCTCTGTGACGTCAAAGCTCACCTACCTGAGCTTCACATTCACACTTGTGTTATTTTTTGATGTCCTCATCTTCAGCTTATTCCTCGACTTTGCCTCCAACAAACTTTCCTACTACGCCATCTAAAGAGAAAGTTCACATATAAACGCGCGGTTTTTATGGTCGGCCTACTTCCCAAGACATCTACTGAACTAACAAAAGATGAACTCACGCAATTCCACGAAGCTATGCATATATAAAAAGTACGCCAATAGAATCGAAGCAGTATAAACAAATAGGAAGGAACTCAAGTAGCGAAAGTATTGCAGAGAAAATACAGTCAATGTATTCATAAGAGAAAAGTTACGTGGTATTTCCCATCGTAAGTAAAACGTCATATACATATACACATTTTTGTTTTTCATTAATTGAAATATTAATTATTAATATTAATTGAACTGCATCCCTCTCATTAGTATCGATATCTCAAATACGGAAAACAATGTCTTGAAAAGTTTACGTAACGGAGTATTATTTACTTGGATAGGATGACGTATAAATCATATTTTAATACTTCACTCCCCACTGGAGTAATTCGTAGGCTCTATCATGCATATAACACAACTTAAAATATAGAACGTTAAATGTCTATAAACTAAACCTTTCTGTAATAACGTCCAGCTTATATTATGTAGACAACATTTAGGTGTGTTATGAAATAACAGTCACACAAACAAACATAATATCTCACACCCTATTCTGCAATGAAATAACGTTAATTAAAAGACGGAAACATAGTAGAACAGCTGAAACGTTATATAAAACCTAGTAGTTGGACTATACACTGTTCCTTGTCAAGACCAAAGAATTAAAACCACTCGTTTGAATTCTTTGATCTTGACAAGGAACAGTGTATAGTCCAACTACTAGGTTTTATATAGGATAACGTTAAATTTATTGATATTGTTAATCCACTGTGGGTTGGGATCAACAATTTCAATAAAATATTTTTATATGTTAATTTACTGTCTAAAATACCTAGTAACCATGATTTGACAGCGAAAGATGTCTAAAATACTTTTCTGCTGTGGAATAAAGTGCACAACTAATTTAACTGTAACAACGACTGTAACAACAAATATATCATTTACAAACATTTACCTCACATTTTAATGTAAACGTATCACCTAAACTACCCTACTGCTGAAATCTAGTACATATTACCCATCCCGTCTACCGATCGAGGTGGCTGAGTGGTGAGGAGAGAGACTCACATAGTTTTGCTAAGGAGTATCTACCTAACAATACAGAAGAAAAACACATTCCTTCCCTTATAGTCGTTATTTCAGCAACATAATTATTGCATGATTTAATTAACGTTATATCAGCAGACAGTCCTTCTACCATATATTCGATACAAATATTTGTATTGTAAAATATGCCATGTGAGTCATTTTTAATATAATTGTGAAATTCACTGGTCCCCTAAAATTTTGAGCTCGGCCGAACAGTATTAAAAATCCCTCCCCATCTCATATACAGATACCACTCGTAGATGGAACTAGCCTAAGGAAGCCTAAAACTCTTTCATTCCGATTCCAGCATCTATTGAAGCGGCATTCATAATGCATCCCACGAAACCTTTAAGAGGAGTTTTTCTTGGCATAATACGAAATGAAGCCGATATGAGACTCGCTGGGATTTAATAATAAATGACGCCGGCAGGTTCAACTACTTCTATAGAGATTCAATAACTTAAAGGACATGTATACCCTCTCCTACCCCCAGACGTCCCCGGGAACACAACCCCAATCTCACCATCGCTTTCTCGAGAAACCAATTCGGTTTATAAATAAACAATTTGACGTGAAGCTTACTATAGCCCGGTTTATACAATCACACCTTTTTGCCTGAAAGGAAGATGAGAGCCAAAGTGTATTTCTAGGTATATCGGGTGAAGGGGGATCATGGGGTCATTTGGTTGCGTCAGAAGTGTGAATTTGGAAGGTGGATGGGCTGGGAATGAACTCTTTGATGCTTTTAGTCATCTGCTGAAAGAGAAGCTAATGTAGATTTATTCCACTCGTCTTTTTATGAATATACAATTTCGGATTCTGTGTGTTAAATTCACTTGCTTGTACATATTTTTTTCAACTTCTGAAGATACTTTTGACTTCAAGGGTCCTAGATTGACTACCTAGTTTATCTGTTGAGGCTCGAAAAATATCTCACCCTCGGTTTTAAATCTGAAAAACACATATTTGAAATGACAACTTTTGAAATGTTGACAACTTTTGAAATGTTGACAACTTTTAAGGAATCTGTGAAACATCATTTAAACACGAACGCCTATGTTTCCTCTCTATCAGGTCATGAACTAGCGTGGGCATGTCTAGTCTAGGAAGCAGTAAATAACGTGCTTACATAATTATAGCGAGACGCGAAGACTTAACACGAGATTTTATCTAGTAACCTAATTTCCCTATTAATTAAAAATCGTAATGCTCATCTAGATATAATCACGCTTTACAACATGATCTTTCAACGTGGATAGCACAAAGAGTATAAACATCTTCCAGTCTTCTTATAACGGGAATTCCTTTTTTAAAGGCAGACACTGCATTTTTCTCAGTAACCGGGATCACTTCTGAACAATCGGCTCTACACTGATTATTGAGCGAGGTGTTATTATCTAGAATGTGTTTAAGAAGACTATACGAGAGCTCTCTCGCGACTGGATAATGCAAGCGTGTCTATTGACCTATTTCATCTGCCTGACGCGTTCACTGTATGCAACATGCGATAACACATTGTGACCAACGGGACGAAAAAACAATAACTAACGTGTAAGAAAAATAAAAAAATGATACTTTTTACGAATATGCAAGCAAGCAGTGTGTTGGTTATTTTAAACAAAGACATTTCTGAATAGCCTACTTGAGGCAATGTAAACATGAAGAATTGTTACCCTGAAGAAGTGGTGAAAAAGACAAGCAAAGGGAAGTTAACAAGAACAAGGTTTTATTATAAATGTGCGCAATAATGTTCGTAGTTAGTATTTTAATACTTCAGTTTTGCACAGGATGAATGAATGATAATTCAACGTTCACCACAGCGTTCCGATATGATGGATTCCAAATAGGAACTACAGCGTTACAGAGGAGAACGGATGAGTTCTAGAGGGAAATGAGATATCGTGGCAGACAAGTCAACATACTTGGAGTTTTGAAAAATATTAATTATTTACAAAAACAATACGTTTACGATTTACGATAGTACAAAAGAACTTGTTTGTACTTATTTTACGCATAAGGTGTATTATAAGCAATAGATATTGCAGGAAATGTAAAGTTACTTTCGTTGGAGATATAATTAAAACTACAACAATATCATCAAGATGTATAACATAATAGCGAAGCTATTAATATTAAGGTATTTGATAAGACGAAGTTACGAAAACAAAATACTAAGCACAAGTATTGTCAGATACTCCTTGACTACTCTAATTAATCCTTCTAATATTAACTGGGGTACTAGAACGATTGTACGGTAGTACAATTAAAACTATAAAATAATAATTCAACGGGATTTGAGGTATTTTCAATTTGCAAGATTAAAGTTACATTTTCTCATGCACGTGTACTAGTTCCATAGAATTTTCAAACACCTAAAACGTGTGGGAACCGACCATGTCAGGGCAGCGTAGAACACACCTTACGATATTACAAACTGGTAACCTTAGCTATGTCTTGAAACAGCAACATCCCGCATGACATGTTAAGCCCTAACACGATGATAGCGCGTACATCAAGCCGTGTTGCAATCATATGTAATCCGATGTAGCTCATTATCAAGTATATTGCAGAACCGGCGACATCCCGTAGACTCTGATTCGTGTAAAAGTTGTACAAGGCGCCATAGCCTTGTACTTTGCCTTGTACTCTAGCTTTTACTCTGGCTTGTACTCTCATAGCCTTGTACTATGGCTTTAGCTCGCGGTGAAGGGAATTGCTCATCTCTCATATACACTAAGGGGTCAATCTTCCCTTACGACTATTGTCAACACGAGGTGTGATCTGAGTTATGTCAAACGTGGGGATGCAACTAGATTTAGGGGACTCAATCGGGTGAATTCAAAATAATGTACGACTATTTAAGAAGAACTTTCTGTGCGCTTGTGTTCATATGGATACTAAAATACAACTGACAATATTCTATCGGAGTTCGACGTGAATGGGGAATGCTGATCCGTGATTGCAACGAAACACATAATAAATGCAACACTTACAATCAGTTCTGGAACTGAGTGGGCATACAACAATTTCAAATATAGTCATTTAAATATCTATCCTACTTTAAAACGTGCATCCATTTATATTAAAGCTACATCTTCTTGGAACGTAGTTACCGTTTTCTGATACGGGATCATAAAGTACTTCCGACTAAATCTGTTTAAAAGTAGATCACGTAAAAGGATACTTTGTGGATACATTATGGGTGATTTTAAAATTATAACGAAGGTGTTTTGAGATCAGAGTAGCTGCGATCATGTTAGCGAGATCTCGCTTAGAGTAGAGAATAAAGCTCCGTGTGGATGAAAGAGTTTTGTACAATATGGGTTGTTGCATCTAGTATACACGCTTAGAATAGTTTTTTACCGTCAGAAGGTGTTTCCAATACTAAAACAGAGTGCAGAGCGTAATTACAGGTGTCTAATGCCATAGCTTTCGATTACATATCATAACATGCTTTATATCTACATACCACTGAAAAAGTGTGGAACTTGTAAGATTTAGTTAAGTAAAAATTAGTGTAAGACGAATTTGTGTTATCATATAATCTGTATGTTTGTTAATTTTCATGATTTCAAATAAAAGCAATTAATTCTCAAGATAACCTACGTTATAACTGTTCATCAGACGTTCAATGCTCTCTAAACCGAACGCAGTCCCGTCGCTACTCTCCATGCTGTCCAGCCTTCGGCACACATCAGTGCCAATAAACTTTTTCACGCGCGTTATTTCAATTATGGAGCAAAGCCTTCCTGTTCCAAAAACAACATAGAAAACGGTACATTTGGACGCGTCGGTTTTCCTGCAATGAACATAATCTCACCTGGAAACAGTTTTGTTTAAAAGATGTACGCCTACGTAAAGTCGGAAAAGCAATTAACGTTTCATGAAATGTTCAGAATAATATTTCCATTAGTTAAATGACATTATCAGCTTTATCCTAAGATATTTATTCGTTACATATAAATATATATCCTCTTCCTCTTCATACCATTTTTGCAAAAAATACAAGATTTACTTATACACAATCCTAAAAGCATGTGTTTAATTCTTTTGAAATACTCATTTTCATTCAATTATTGAAAAAATATTTTTTGATTTGTAGTTCGTCGCTTGAGAATGGAAAGTGCAATCTTCTCAAAACGTTTGCTTAATAGTTAATTCTATACAAATCATAAACCCGGTTTTGAACCATAACCCAAATTAAGTCATAAAAATAATTCACGAAAATGTATGTAAATATTATATAAAATATTTAGTTCCTATTCAATCTATCAACTTTACCGGTTTCTTTGTAATGTACTTCTCTAAATTACTGTTTTATTGTTGGTTTGTCAAAAGTAGGATAAAAAGAACCTTAAAACACTTACCGTCAATTCATCAGGCTTTTACTCAACGTAATAGCGCTTCAGTAGAGGCGTAAAAGTGTTTTCCCATGGCAATTTTAATGTTTGCCCGCTTTCATAAAATAGATTTTTTACACTGTTGCAATTTGTCAACGACCAGATAAGAGCGTTCACGGTTTTAACATTCAAGAGTGTTTACCATGCAACGTCGCTCTCGGGGTAGGGCAAACTATAAATATTCTTCAAGAGGGCTAAACTTTTTGAAGGGTTTCCACTGAAGATTATGGGCAGATCCTCAATAGACACTTGCCGAGAGTGAGGGCTGAGCGCCCCTCACGTAGAACGCGATATCTCGCAGAGAGAGAGACGCGAGATTGCTCATGGTCACGTGGTGTGTTCACGGGCGAGACGAAGATGTGACAATATTTGTGGGGGGGGGGGGGGGGGGGGCTGTCGATTCCTTGCACCTTGGAACGCAGCGGCTCTTCTTACTGACAGACGAACCAAGTCCCTCAACATTATATGAAGCCTATTTGGGAATGTGAGTTAAACTCAGCTATACCAAAGTTATAAAATTCAAAGTCAAATACTTTGAAATCGATAAGGAATCGATTCCTTATTATAATGAAAGAACAAGCTTTGTTTTTAGCATGTAGCTACTATTTATATGCGTATTCACTACCTTAACGAGTGACACGATTAGGTGTATTCAACATGTGTTAAAGGAGACAAAGACGAACTGAGAGCGGAAATAAAAATCATTTCGGGAGACGTATATTTACATTTTTCTTCATTCTTTGGATGATTAAGAACCACTTGGTAGGAAAACCTTCATGTTTTAATGCTAACTTACAAAATAGGCATGGAAGAAATTTTAGATTATAGATGGTTGTTTGTGTGGAACATTGTTTCTAGAACCCAAGTCGCTCATGTGATAGTGTGAACCACTCTGACGCAAGATCAAATGTAGTTGTCTGTTACTTACACAGAAAACAACCTCGTTGCTAATCCGTAATAACATTGATAAGTTTAATGTCCTTACGGCTGAATGGCGCCTTTGCTTATAATTGTATTAATTAAACTTCTTTTATATTGTGTTATTTTTTTAATACAATGTTCACATTCAAACAGAATTAAAAAATTTACACTATTATTTGTTGTTTGTAAACAATATTCATTCAAGACCTATTCCTAACTTTAAATTTAATATGCTTTTAAAAAGAAGAAATGATTAAAATGACGTGTTTATTTTTTTATGATAATTATACGTCCTGAATGATCAGAGAGTACGAAAGTTATTATTCTGTACCGGCGTCTAAAAGGCTTTATTGAAAGCATCCAAATACCCTAGAATATAGTGACACATTATTGTGAAGTATAAGGGATTGTATTGACGTGATACAAGTTATGGATATAGCTGGCTTTTCTTGGACGACGCTCGGCTGGCATCAGCTAACGCACCTTAACCTCACATGTCCCCTTCGGTTTTATGACTGAACTTCCATCAGTTTGTTACAATTAAATATAAAAAATACCCACAGATAGTAATTTTAACTCCCGTTCAACATACGACCTCGTACTCCTAAAACGCCTAAAACGACATAAACATCATTTTTTAACATCGCCTGCGTCACTAGTGTTGGACTGCCTTGAAGTAGTATTGTAGTATTGGTCCCGGAATGTATTCGCGTTTCTGTTGTGTGGACTGCCTTGAAGTAGTATTGTAGTATTGGTCCCGGAATGTATTCGCGTTGCTGTTGTGTGGACTGCCTTGAAGTAGTATTGTAGTACTGGTCCCGGGATGTATTCGCGTTGCTGTTGTGTGGACTGCCTTGAAGTAGTATTGTAGTATTGGTCCCGGAATGTATTCGCGTTGCTGTTGTGTGGACTGCCTTGAAGTAGTATTGTAGTATTGGTCCCGGAATGTATTCGCGTTGCTGTTGTGTGGACTGCCTTAAAGTAGTATTGTAGTATTGGTCCCGGAATGTGTTCGCGTTGCTGTTGTGTGGACTGCCTTGAAGTAGTATTGTAGTATTGGTCCCGGAATGTATTCGCGTTGCTGTTGTGTGGACTGCTTTAAAGTAGTATTGTAGTATTGGTCCCGGAATGTATTCGCGTTGCTGTTGTGTGGACTGCCTTGAAGAAGTATTGTAGTATTGGTCCCGGAATGTATTCGCGTTGCTGTTGTGTGGACTGCCTTGAAGTAGTATTGTAGTATTGGTCCCGGAATGTATTCGCGTTGCTGTTGTGTGGACTGCCTTAAAGTAGTATTGTAGTATTGGTCCCGGAATGTATTCGCGTTGCTGTTGTGTGGACTGCCTTGAAGTAGTATTGTAGTATTGGTCCCGGGATGTATTCGCGTTGCTGTTGTGTGGACTGCCTTGAAGTAGTATTGTAGTATTGGTCCCGGAATGTATTCGCGTTGCTGTTGTGTGGACTGCCTTGAAGTAGTATTGTAGTATTGGTCCCGGAATGTATTCGCGTTGCTGTTGTGTGGACTGCCTTGAAGTAGTATTGTAGTATTGGTCCCCTATTGATCAGCCTCTGCCTGCGTCTATGATAAAGAGCTGCAATATTCGATTTAGAGGATGAAGACGCGAATGTTATTTTGCTATAACTCTAATGTGAAGGCTTTCATTGTGTAATAGTCAAATATACAATAGGATGAAGTAAAAAGGAGTAGGAAGATTGATGGTTTTACACACAAATACGTAAATCCCAGAAGAAGGATAAAATAACAAAATTGTGAGCATTTTAAAGATGAGGTGTAAGTTGGAACATGCATGTTTGTGCAAAGTGAATGGCAAACAGACTTACGGGTGGAATGTAAAAAAAGTTTGAAATGAAGTAAAACGAAAAAATAATTTAAAAGAATAAGAAGTTGCAAAAATAGAAATGTTTCAAGAAAAATAGTGGCAGCGTGAAGGAGATTGGGTAGAAAGTGAAAAAAAGAGCCAGAGGGAGAGAGAGAAAAAGATAAAGAGAGAGAAAAAGAGAGAGGGAGAGAGAAATTTGGGCGTTGACTTGTTCTTACACGTTTCACTGTTTTGAGGAAACAGCCAGAGACGTGCACTGTTTTTCTACACGTCACAGTAACCTCCGCCTTCATTATAAGCTACATTGCCGCAAAACTCGTCTGCAACGGACACTGAGCTCTATATATTCCACAAGTGAGCCAAGGAGATGCTTTGCACAATACAATACTATTCAGAAATATCGATGAATATATCCGACTGCAGCAAAATAAAGCAGTTTATACATATCTTAAATTTAAATTAGATTTTTAATAACTGTGCACGATTTATGAATCCCTTAAGAGAGTGAATATTACATTATCGTGTGTATGTCCAAAATGTGAAGATCCGCATTTCAACAAATCTCTTGAAAGTTATCATGAACTAAAACGTATCCAAATTCAGTTGCAAATCGAAGTTGAGTCTCAAATTTAAATTTGTACTAATTTTATGGTGATTGTTTCGTTCATTTTCTACACTATAAAAACAATTGACTCCGGAGGTTTCAAAAAATAAAACTAAGTAGGTGTTTCTTTGTGGATGTTTGGAAATACTATAACAATAAATTTACCGACCCTATTTTTTGTAAATTTATATACTAAATAGTTGTACAGTTAACTGAATTATGATCAACTGTGTAATTAACTTCTATTAGAACTGGCGGCATCGTGAGTGAATTGCATTCCCAGTAAAAACAACAACGTGATGTATTTGATCTCGATGTTTACATCATTAGTATAATGTTATCCTTGCTTTGTATCCCTGTGTGCTGGTCTGAGCAGCGTTAGAGGTGTTAACATGCACGTGTAAATTACACATCAAGAGCTGAAGTTTGTGATTGAAAACACATACAGAGAGAAAATGACATTATGTTAATTGCATGAAATCTATATTTGACATAAATAATGTGGATGTATCAGTTTAGCATACATCGCAATTATTACATGATTTTGGTAGATCACAGTTAGCGTTGTTGCGGTTTAGATGTTTAATCAAAACTAATGATACCATGTGTCAGTTGTGTTGTTAGGTGAACACTCTGTTTTCCGAGGATGGAGATTAATTAATTTAATCTAATTTATATTACTTTAATCATTATAAACAATAAACATGTTGATAATGTAAAAGTACCAACATTAGTATGTATTACAATACTGCACTAAAGAACACGCAAGGTAAAGTTATGTGATATAAGTACAATACGTGAGTATGAAGTGACTGAAAACTGAAGTGCAAACAGATAAATTCGATGTCAATTCAAAAGTGGTTTCTATAACATTTTCTTGTTATTCAGACAATTGTAAATCAAGAAGGAAATAGAGTCAAAATGGATTTGGTGGAGGTGCCGGGTTTTCCCTCTTACCTCCCCCCCCCCCCCCTCCCCCACAAATCACAAGTCCCGTCGTCGCAACCTGTTCCACCTTGCTTATAATCACATCTTATTCAAATGGGATAAACCATTATGTATCAAATAAAGTGATCAGTCAAAAGAAATTACGCACCATAACTGCAAAATCTTCATGTTTTTAATCTTTCAAACGTTGTATTCTATCACAATGTTTCACTTTTGTATAATATTACATTACCCACAATGTATTCAAATATTAAAGGTGATTTTGCAGTGGAATACATCATGGTTATTTTGGATACCATGCGACAACTTGGCATGGAGTTACACAAGCTGCCGCTAGGCGGAGATGAACTACTTTGCCATGTTACTGAGGCATTATTGAAACCACACGAAATTGCCGTATTTTAACTATATATCAAAACAATTGGACAACATTCACACCAGTATAGGATATGTCATATGTTCGGACAAGTTCACAGACAGCGTGACATAATGTTGTCTCCGTTACTTTCAGAGGCGACCGCTGAGAGCCTGAACGGTCCGGACATGTTCGTCAATAGAAGCAGCGTGACATAATATTGTTTCCGTTACTTCCAGAGGCGACCGCTGAGATCCTGAACGGTCTGGACAAGTTTTACTGACAGCGTGACATAATATTGTTTTCGTTACTTGCAGAGGCGACCGCTGAGATCCTGAACGGTCCGGACAAGTTCGTCAATAGAGCAGCGTGACATAATATTGTTTCCGTTACTTCCAGAGGCGACCGCTGAGATCGTGAACGGTCCGGACAAGTTCGTCAATAGAAGCAGCGTGACATAATATTGTTTCCGTTACTTCCAGAGGCGACCGCTGAGATCCTGAACGGTCCGGACAAGTTCGTCAATAGAAGCAGCGTGACATAATATTGTTTCCGTTACTTCCAGAGGCGACTGCTGAGATCCTTAACGGTCCGGACAAGTTCGTCAATAGAAGCAGCGTGACATAATATTGTTTCCGTTACTTCCAGAGGCGACCGCTGAGATCCTGAACGGTCCGGACATGTTCGTCAATAGAGCAGCGTGACATAATATTGTTTCCTTTACTTCCAGAGGCGACTGCTGAGATCCTTAACGGTCCGGACAAGTTCGTCAATAGAAGCAGCGTGACATAATATTGTTTCCGTTACTTCCAGAGGCGACCGCTGAGATCCTGAACGGTCCGGACATGTTCGTCAATAGAAGCAGCGTGACATAATATTGTTTCCTTTACTTCCAGAGGCGACCGCTGAGATCCTGAACGGTCCGGACAAGTTCGTCAATAGAGCAGCGTGACATAATATTGTTTCCGTTACTTCCAGAGGCGACCGCTGAGATCCTGAACGGTCCGGACAAGTTCGTCAAGAGTGGCAGCTCGCTCCAGCTGACGTGTCTACTGCGTGACAGCACCGAGCCGCCTGTCTACGTGTTCTGGTACCACGACGCGCGCATGATCAACTACGACCTGGCGCGCGGAGTGCGCGTGCGCCACGGGCGGTACTCGAGTGAACTACTCATCGGCGAGGCGCAGAGAACCGACTCTGGCAACTACACCTGCGTGCCGTCCAATGCGCAGCCTGCAAGTGTCAGCGTGCACATACTCAACGGTGAGTTACACATGTACTGACGTGTAACTATTCCAACTAATATCATCCTAGCGAATTCTTCTTACTTTTGTCCAAAATATACGATTTCTTTAATCTTGATGCACGTTTCTCTCTGAGAAGGGAACTTTTGACAGTCATATAGCATTATTTTTCACGGATTGGAATACATTTGATTTTTAATTGTTATCTTGAACATCCTTAAATAGATATTTCAAATTAAACTCACTTAAGTCAAAGTGCAGCGATAAATGAAAACGCTGCGTTCTGAATTAGAACTAGAATTGGAATGAAACTGGCATATACGAGGAATAATTACGATCTATAACTACCATTCGTCTTTAAAGCTAGAAACTGAATTATCTAGTTATAAAACGTAACAAGAAATTTAGTTTGTTAACTAGTATGGTCAAAATAGCGTCCAGAGTAATATAACCATTAAAGCTGACCCAGTTTTAGCGATCAAACATAGCTAAAGTCTTTAATACAGTCAAAGTCGAATGCTTACATAATTTCTAACAGCCAAACTAGGATCCTTTGAAACACACTTTGGTTATGCAAAATTAGAGTATTTGTAAGTTGACAAGAATTTATCATTATTTTCTTATTAAATAATTATCTATATATTTTAATCTTTTTTTAGTAATATGGTTTCAATACTTGAAGATTGAGGAACTGTCTTGACCAACCTGAAATGTAAAGACCTGTATGTAAACACTTGCGTACTATAGAAATGACATCCTACGAATATGGAAAAATGTATTCTTCGAGTAAAATTGATTATTTTTACTTATTTAATGTGTATCCCATTCAGCCATGAAACTGATTTACGAAGTTGGATATGGAAAACACTTTTGAGGAAACGATAATCCTTTTTAGTAGGAACAACGGGGAAAATATTGAAATCCATTTTCGGACCTTTTTGGCACCTGGGCAATGGTGTAGACTTTATATGAGACACATGAGCTTAGCTAATTTGAGTGATCACCATTTAGATACCAGCCGTTACGTTCTCACCTGATTGAAAGTTTCTCCGAGGTTTTCCTCACTCCCATTAAAGCATGGGCTGGAATTTAGTCACACTAACAGCCCTAGGACGTTCCTTCAAACTATTCCAAATATCACATAGTCACACTAACAGCCCTAGGACGTTCCTTCAAACTATTCCAAATATCACATAACGCGTCGAGAGTCATCAAAAGAGAAGAGCATTTTGTATATACTACATGTATGTTAAAAATAATGAGCTCTAAATCTTTTCTATAATATTTCCCATTATAATTTAAAATACGTAATCTCATTTAAGCGTCATGGGTGACATGATTTATGAGGCTCGTCTTTAGCTGGCTTAATGAACAGCATACGTGGGTTTAATTTATACGCGCTTATCAATTCGTATAGACGGAAATCTGTTCAGTGAAGCTGCACGGGAATATAGAATTTTATTTGAATATTGAAACGAAGGTTCGTTGCCTTTTGTTCGCGTTCGCTTAATCATTCTTGGCTGCTATTACTTTCAAGTCTACAACGTAATATTTCGTTTAGTAATTACGGCTTTAACTAAGTAGTTGTGACTTTATATGTAATCGTTGCCCGATTGCTTTTTGAATAACTGTTAAAACGTTAGTTTACATTCATCATTTTATTCACTGTTATTCCAAGAAACGACACCACTGAAACTGGCAGAAAATTGCGCTCCTTCAGGTTACTTTGTCTCCTAATGGATGGAATAAGTATATAAAGTACATTTTGTTTGAGCCGTATGTTACGACAGCTGAATTTGTGGTGAATACGGCCAACAGCAACGCGAAAACTACATGTATGATACATGAATATATGTGTACACCTTTTATACCCTCACTAGATTCTAGTGTCAGTGGGCGTTTTTTCTTTAATATGTTGTCATACACAATTTGGTTTGATACGAAAATAGTATGTGTAACGGTTATATAAAACCATTCTACACTTCAAAATATTTATGATAATTTGTATAAAACTCCTAGTGACCTATAAACAAAGTCACGTAGTTTAAAAATGCATGTAAGCTCTTTTCCAGGTAGATGTTTGCCATCTTCTTCATAATATCCGTTCTAAGAAGCATACGATTCAACCAATTTTTTTTATGAAGTAGTTAGATCTATCTAAAGAGATTATGTTTTCTACATAAATCTTTGTGTTTTATTAATGTTTTGGAAAATGTTTGTGGTATCACCAAATAAATTAGATCCTTACATTGTTAACACCTTAAATTGAACAAAACATGGTTTTTAGGTTTAGTGAAATGACGACCCTACTACTAAGTAAACATTAAAATACCGCATCTTGGAATATCCGCTTGATTGAGTGTTGCTTATTTACTTCATTCATGGTAATAATTTGTGATTTTAGTACAGGTCTCGCAAATGTTTAAATAAATAGAAACTCGTTGAAATCCATTTAGCTTTATGTATATGACAAATTAAATTATAATTTAACAGGATGCTAAAAAACTTGAAACAGCAAAACAAAATATGGAAATTGAGTCCTTAAAAACGTATTAGTCCGATGTTTGAAATCGGGTTCACTGTTCTATAATGGTGAGCCTATTTTGGATATTTACACCTTAATATTCAATAATTCATTATTGAATTAACATGTTTTTTATTATTATTTTGAAAACGATTTTTATTCGTATGATCACCTTACAAAAAAAATGTATTGCAATTTTTCGTTGGTAAATAAGATTTTATGTGTTTGTTTTTAATATCCAGCATGATATTATTTCATACCAAATTATAATTTAATAATTAAATGATTTAATTTTAATAATTTGTTAACCAGAAGTCTTGCTCTTCAGCCAATGAGAAATGTTGAAGGTTATAGAAATCAAAACGAAAATACTACCTCAGCTGTGATATAGAAGCTATGTGTACCTCATACACGTTTTAACGATCGGATATTTGAAACCAAATCCAAAAGTGGCATCTTTAAAAAACAAGATGAGGGATGTAGTATTTGGAAATAACAGTTTTATGTTGATGAAAAATACCATCTTCATGTTTCCCTGGGAGGGCATTATAATATAAATATAATAGAGCTGCCGTCTTCTTATACTGGCTGATAGCTTATCTTGTTTTATTTCTGAACACCACGGCTAACATAATATTTTAAATAAAACGCCTCCGGTCTTTGTAAATATTTTCTGCTACAAGTTTCCAACTCGTTCCCTGCACGAGCCCGGTATTCCAGTGGGCTTAAGTCGGATGTAGTAGATTGAGGTATGCGACTTTTTGGGAACATTTAAATATATTATTCCGTTTTCTTTTTATAGATGAATTGTGTGTTTACTTGTCACATTCCAATCTCTAGTCCTCAAATAAATATGACAAAGATGAATGGGTTCCTGAAAATAGCAATCACATTAATATTATACAAACTCACAAATGTCACAAAACGGCCTAAGATTATAGTAATAGAGGAGTAACAAGCTTTTAAACGACGACTTGTTAATTTTTCGGGGTTGATAGTGATACTACAAATCCCCGTTAAGTAAAACTATGATTGCTATGCTTAATTGAAAAAAACGTTAATTACAGTTATTGACTTGTACTGTCTCACGTATGTATTATTGTGTTCAGGTGAGGAGCCGGCAGCTATGCAGCATGGAAGCAAGAGCTCAAGCCCGCACCGGGCGTTGAACCCAGTCCTTCTCGGCGCTCTTCTAGTTCTCAGTTCTCTCACTTGGTGCGCTGGGCGTCGAGATGCGAGATAACGCTAGACGGCTCCCAAAGAAGTCGACTTCAACATTCTTCCACCACGCACTTCCATTACGTTAGTGATTCGAACATGGAAGACTAACTTATTACGAGACAGTGTTTGTTTCGTTGTTCTGTATTTTTAACTGGTACTTACTACAAAATTGCAAGAGAGATTCAGCTTGTAAAGAATTGATGACGGTTGGAAGAATACTAAACTGAAAACTTCCTGCGCTTTCCTGTTATTATATAACCTAAGGATACATTCCCAGAGAATCGATAAATGAAAGTGGATTATTGTGTAGGTGAAGATTCGGAATCGGCGTATTGTACACCGAATTATCTTCCCATAGTTGAATGCTTTGCCAAACTCCAGATATTTGAAATCGATACAAAAATTGACGTTGCAGAACTGATTGTTTTTAGCTCGTTGTGAAAAACATGTATTTTTTTAAATCAAGTTGTGAAATACGTATTGTTGTGAATTATAATAACGGAACTATTAACAACAAAAAATATTGTTTCTTCTCTTGACCGTTAGGCTGAATAACTATGAAGGACGGAGACTTAATTATATATATTTGGTTTGCAATGTAAATAAAGACACAAATATTTATATATTATTCATGAACCTAATGTCTTACCAAAGCCCTCTATTTCAGTCTCTAAAATTTACTTTATTGTAAGTGGAATATGTTTACTTTTAAAACAATGATAAGCAGGGATTGGAACCTTTATTCATAAAGGTTCCGGTTCCGGTTCCGGTTCCAGTCAACGATTTTATAACGGATCCGGTTCTGGTTCCGGTTCCGGATGTATAAAGGTTCCACAAGAACCGGTTCGAAACGGTTCTTAAGGGTTCCGGTTCCGGTTCCCAATAATTTTAGAAATCATAGAATATTGAAAATATTTCAAATTAATATTTCGTTATGGAATTTTGGAAAGCTAAAATTAAACAAAGTGGTAAAATATAATCACTAGGGCTGAATGTTTGTAGTAGAGCTGTACTTTTATTTTTAGGTCTTTATATAATACGTACATGCTTTGTTGTTAAACAAGTTAATTGCATTGATATTATACATAGGATTTTAATTTGTACACAAATTAGGGCAATTCCTTTCTTGTTTATGTGATCAATGTTTTACTTAGTAAGTTAATATATCTATAAAATATATCTTAACATATCTAAATCATAATATTTGTAAGATGCAAAGAGTATAATAAACGTGTATGTACTGCTAAATAAATAATAGCAGTAAAAGAAAAGATGTATATACCTCTCGAATCTAGACACATAAAATAGAAATACATAATAACAATAACTGCAATTATTATTATTATTATTATTATTATTAATTATTATTATTATTATTGACGATGACGATGATTGAACAAGTAGAATAATTTTTTTTACACATACATAATTATTAAGTTCAGGGCACTATACTGCGAACACAGACCACTAAATTGCATCTTGATATTGATTAATTTTGTGCTTAAGTTTGTTTACTTCTCTTTTTGACTAAAAATCATGTTTGTACGCACTACCATGATATCGTCCAAAATGTCTTCTTTCAAATTGGCACGAGTAGGAGAAAGAATGAACTTTAGACCAGAAAACAGCCTCTCCACGCTCACTTGAGTTGCTGGTACTGCATTTACTACTTTCGATAGTAGATAAAGTTCCGGTTTTTCACATTTTTGGGTTTCCCAATACTGCAAAATATTACAATTTTTGTTCAATCGAGGAACTTGAAGAAACGCGTCGCCCATGTGGCTATGACTGACGCGTGGTCAACCCCCTCAGACCATCAATGGCTTTGAAATCTGCATTTGCAGCTACGTTTCTATTGTAGCGATAAGAGCAAGATTTTCTGTTAGCTTTATCTAATTATTCTAAGTTATTCCGGGGCTGAGCAAAGTCACCTGACGATTGGGAGTTTCATTCTATAACTAACTAACTCAAGCCACATTTTTTGGAGATAGGGGTGTTAAATTAAAACATATACATGCCGGTTGACGATAACAAAAGTTTCGCCGATATAGCTAGGGTACGTAAGATTGTTAATTATTGTAGGCCACGTTGGCAATTGAATGGGAAGTTGGACTAAACATGTAAATTTATGAGATCGTTATGTACGGACTATCAAGTATAGTAAGTAGTAGGTATAAAATATATTAAAAAATAACTATTCCAATTTTGTTTTGTTTCTGATGGGGATAAGCTACTTGGCTCCTGAATAGATCACTATCACAATAATGGGAGAAAACGGTACACATAACATCTAATAATAAATTACTTTGTTAGGGCTTTTGCACTTTGTCCTTACCTTGATTATTGTGGAACATTTTTCTATCTTGCACTTAGAGCTGTTGCATGAAAGGTCATATGTAAAAAACTGTCTTATATTATTGCTATGCTCTCGAACCATAGTAAAACGAAATATGTATACAAAATATAACACACAGGTTGGTTTATTTCACAATCACTGCATAAAGCACTCACGAACGTGTCTGCACTGCACTGTCACACAGCTAACTGGTCCACCACTTGACCTTCAGGGCACTTGTTGGACGATGGCAGGATGGGGGCGTGAAATGACACGTCTGAACTCCGAAATGTACACAAAAAACGACGACCCTCTTAGTCTACTCGAAAGTGAACAACGGCCAAGGGTTAACTTTACTAGCTAAACTCGCAACTTCTAAGTAGTGTAATATGGCCTGAGCCACTCCTTAGGGGTGCAGTATTAGCGAGACGAGAAGTGACCAATGGCATGACAGGATACAAAAAGATGCGCTCATAGAAAAAAGCGGGATGAGGCTTTCAGAAATAAGCGAGGGAACTTCAAACGTTTTTGGCACGAAAAGTTGGATTCATCATTTCTTCATTGTGCATTTTGGAACCTTTTAAGAACCGTTAAGAACCGTTAAGAACCTTATAGGATAAAACGGTTCGGTTCCGGTTCCGGTTCCATAAATCGTAGGTTTTAACGGTTCCGGTTCCGGTTCCGGTTCTACGAAATGAAAAGGTTCCAAACGGTTCCGGGTTCCGGTTCCGGTTCCGGTTCCAATCCCTGATGATAAGATACAGTCTACAAGTGCTAAGTTACTCGTGTCAATACCCACAGGTGTTTACAGTTTTCTAATTACTGGCGTGTGAATACTTTTACCCCGAGATAATATACTAAAAAGAAAACTTCTAATATAATTATACCATTATTCGTGTTGTGAGATTTCAATAGTTTGTCTTTTTGAAAATCTGGTGTGCGTGACTTATGAGAGACTCAAGATACCCAGTGCGCATGCGTGGTATAGTGACGTCATCGTTGCATGATGTTGCGTGATGGCTTCAGAGTGTAAGATAAACATAATAACGAGCCATTTTCCTTTTAAGACATGACATACAAATGTTACAAAAATAGACAATTATTAAGAAAAAACATGACTGCATTAATGTTGTTCGTGCTTGTGTCCGATGTAAAAATAAAAAATAATAAAATGAGATCTTGCGATAGAATGAGGCAAGAGTGGTTATATTATAGCATGTCTGTAATGATTCGTAGCCTGATCGAACTCTTTACAATGTTACGGCCAACTTGATGTCTTCTTGACAGGTATGTAAAGGTGTCAAATGTCAGGTAACTGTCAGAACAGACAGCTGGAGCTTTCATTTATTAAACTGTGTCTACCTTTCCGCATGCAATTATTGATTCGCTTAGCTAGTGATACTGTGTTTTTATTCAAATGTATTGGTGGAAGTACCGTCAGATAATATTCATCAAATTTGAAATTTTCGGCAAATTTATTCTTAATAAAGGAATAATGTGTGTCTTTAATTTATCGACTTGAAGAAATAACGAATACATTTCTTAAAAAATGCATAATGGCTACTAATGAGTAATGTTTACATTTACTTTAAATGTGTTACATTTTAACGTAAAACATATTCTATTTTAAGGAAGGACTCCGGTGAAAATACTATCTCCTAAACCATGCATCCAATCAATTTGAAATTTTAGTATGATATGAAACTCTTGCTATAAAGAAATACAAAAAACAAAAAATACAAAAAAAATTGAAACTTGGTTCAAAATTATTTTTTTTCAAAATCAAAATTGCATTGTACATACCAGTTTTGGAGCCGCCATTATTAAAAATAAAAAAAATAAAAAATCTCTTCTTGTTACTTGTTACTCTCTTAAGAATTGTGGGTATCGGTTTTTGATTCTTCGTGATAGGTTGGAAGTTACAATTTGTTTTCAAATGAGTATATTTTTACAGAAAAAAAATTTAGGTTTTTATTTTTATTTTTTTCATTTTTTTACTCACTGAAAAAATAATACCCAAATATTTTGCTCTAGTAATAAGAAGTATTCACAAAAATTTTCAAAAGAATTGAATGATCCGTTAGGGCTGAATTTCAAAATGACTAACTAAATCTGTAGCAAAAACGGTATAGGAGTAAATAGCTTTCAAAGTTTTGATACTGTTGAAAACAGAGTTACAAGCATAAAAATAAAGTTGATGCAAGTAAAAAGCCCTGTAACCTCGCCAAGGTCTCAACCAGCTACAGGGCCTTGTTTTTAGGATGTGGAAACTTGGAAAGGGTAAACCACGCAGGTATGCTAGGTATGCGCAGGTTGCTAGGTATAGGCCTAGGCCTAGCCTCCACCAACCGTTTCTCTATTTTCAGCTTTGCTAATGCCATCTTCGCTCTTTTGCCTGTTTTTCTATGTTTATTCACCATCACAAATAGTAAATACACAGTAATATGTAAATAAAGTAACAGTGACAAGCACGAACACAAGATAAGTAAACAACTTCAAACAATCTACAGCTGTTCCACAGCTTTACAACATTGCATAATTCCTAAACTCAATATTTTGTGACAATTATAGTGTTCAGTGGTTTTAAAAATTCATAACAAAATGTGCTGCTACCTATAGGCATCTGTTACAACTATTTGAAACAAACCCGCCAATTTTGAAAGCTATAATTTGCCGAGTTCATTCTGCTCGACGACGCTCGATGTCTCGATTTTTGTCGCGCACGCTGTGCAGGCGTAACTATAAACATTATTACACGTGTTTATAGTTATTTACTACCATATTTATCAGAAAAACCTAACAGAAAATACTCGAGACTATTTATTAAAAAAAAAAAAAAAAAAATCGGATTAAAAAAAATTTCATGCAGATTTTCACCGGAGTCCTTCCTTAACTGCTTCGTTCATGATTTTCTGATTACCTGAATAATAGGCATAATTTTATTTATATTCCCAACGAATTAATGGATTTAGAACAAGATGAGGATCGCTCTTTTAATAATGAAAAGCATTTACAGAAAAAACATAAGTTGCAAATACATCTGTCTACTAACTTATTGGTGTATTAATCGGTCATTTAGATGTATTCCTACTACCATTGCAGAAGCTGTGCAGTTCGACTCCCCGTGGGGTCATGCTTTATTTTATTCTGGTTTCAATTTCATCCATAACAGAGGGATATATTTCTTGGAACAATCATAGCAATTAGCAACGATGCTTTCGATAACTTTTGTATTGTCGCTAATGAAAATGTCATGTTACCGAGTTGTAGATAAAACTTGAAAAATATTTTCTTTCTTTCTTTTACGAACTAAACTATCGATGTGAATTTGGTGAAAGATTTGTAAGCGTGTATCTGTTTAAACTCATAGTAAAACCCCTAGTTAGTTCATAATTTTTTTTACATCAGAATATCAAACCCGCCTTTTCTTTCCTGATTTCCATATTTGCTAATGGAATCCGGACAGGAATGGTAAATTGGCAAATCGCATGGGAGAAAGCTGTGTCGGGTGATTTGTAGACTTAATACCCAGACCAGCGTGTATTAGGTTCAAAGTTAATTGATCTATCCTTGGAGTTAAACTCTGTACAAAACCGAAAACAAAACTTTTTGGTTCCATATATAAACATCCTTATTTCAACAATATTTTTAAATTTACATAATGACCCAAATTAAATTACGTTTATTTATTTAAATATTCTGTATCTAATGAATCATCCCAACTTTCAGCGGGATTTTCTATTTAAATCTTATGAATAAGTTGTCAGTTTTATTCTGTAAATCAAAATTTTTTAAATGTTTGGGTACATTGTCTGGCAACAGTTTCAAAACACAACATACAATTTAGCAGGATTTCATCTTTGTTTTGACATTAAATAAATAAAAGAGCTAAACAAAATGAGTTGTCTTTGTCAGACGATTGTTGTTATTAACAGTGCACATACTGAATGTTTAAAATAGATTCACTAAATAATTTGCTAGTAATTATTTTATATTACACTGTTATAGTACAGTAAACCCCCCTCCGCGTGTTACTTACATTATAGGGGAGTAACATTAAACAGGTGGGCTACAAAACCTAAAAATACTCGTTACAATAAAATACAAAGTGTGTTAGTTCTGAAAAAGTTTGTCCAACAGGTTTGATCTCAATCAGACCAGAATGGGTTTTGTATTGTTATCCTATGGTAATTTACAACATAAACTGCATTATAGGTGAAACGTGTGCAGTCATGCTTTTCTCTATTGAGGGCCATTAGAGGTAAGTGAAATATATATTTTCTACTTGAATTGCAAAGATATAGAATAATAAGCATTAATGTTTAGTATTTTGTAACACCAGATACTGGCTGGCTTCACGTAAGGTATCTTTTTTTAAATTTTGTTTGTATGTTATTTATTTAATTTTAATACTATTTAAGCTTAACAGAATTGACATTAAGAATAAAAACTAAGCAATAATGTGAAATATTATTAAATTAGAACGTAAAACTTCCTCATTGAATTAAAGGAATGAAGGATATTCAATTTATAAACCCAAACATAGAAATTCTATTTATCAGTAAAGTTTAGTTATGCTTTATGGTACTTCGATTAATACAATAAAAAACATAAAGTAACGCTTGATTTCCTGTAAGTTTTAACTTACCACAAGGCAAACCTTGGACAGCTTAATAGAACTGCCAGTCATCATCAGCTTTTGACAGACAGCCAATCTTGATTTGATTATTCAGCTATTGTTTGCTAAACCAAACCAAATTACTTGTTTTGTTGATGCCCTTATATCGGGTGCATTGACGTTTCTCCAAGTCAAACATTTTGGAAGGAATGAGCTTTGCTTGTTAAGTTCTAGCTTGAAAGATGCCCCATACCACATCTCCAGGAAAATATACTAAAACTTTCTAGTTTGAAGCAAAGTCCATTCCAATTCTAATTGATTTATTCGTAGCAACTACAAACACATTGCTGTATTCACGTCATTAGTACAGTAATAGTTAACATTTTTTAAATATAAAAATAAAACTATGTGAATATAGATCGTCATTAAATAAATACAATGCTCTCGCCATATCTGTAGGTAAAAAAACTCACAAACAAAATTAAAATACAGACAGTGAAATTAAAATGCAAATATTCTAACCCATAAGGTGTACGTTAACTCCAATAAATAGGGTATATCAATAGCACCTATTAAAAAAGGTGTATGTGTCAAAAAAGAGTAAAGTATATAAAGTGCGGGCAAGGGATGTTTTCAAACGAAGCTAACATTTCCCCACGTATGTTTCCTCTAGTGCTACGCTGGTATTTTAACTAGAGGCATTTCACGCATCTACACAAACGTGTTGACAAACACACGTTTTGATTGGCTGTTTGGCTGGTGTGCGTAGGAGGGTAAATATTGGCGAACGGCAGCTTAACACGAATCCCCTTTGAGGAGCGACTTTGACGTGACGGTTATTTGTTTTTCAAACGTTTTCGACATTTGCAAGTTTTATCTGTCCGTTCTCGACCGCATACATTTAAGTATTTGGCATCCGAAACCATTTAGATTGCAGCACTACAAGTAACAAGATGAATGGCTCTCATTACATTTATAATGGCGTCCTATCTAGACCTAGCCTCGATTGTAAATAGATCATTAAACATGTTTATATTAATAAGTATACACCTAGGTCAGAAACGTGTTCTACAAATGTGTGATGTTTTTTTTTCATTTAACCAAGGGACGATGGAAAAGTATCTAAAACAGTAACATGGAAGTTCGGGGAAATATAACAGTGCAATTGTTTTCTCGACTTTTGCTTTTCGCATTCTATAAAACATTATTTTATTTTCACTACAAAAGTGTACATTATTAGACGTTTTATTTTAAATTTTTTTCTAACTTCTAACTTTGAATCTGAAAGAGTAAAATATAACGAAATGTGTATTTGCTTTATTATGATTATCAACGGCCTAATCCATTTAAAAATAGTTAGGTGGGTACAGATGTAAAACGGGTACAAACATTTGAACCTGCCTGTACCGTATCACGTATTCCATCTACCTATCCCTTACTCACCCCGACTGCCGAGATAAGAAACGAGTTGTTATTGACGATAGCGATGAGACCTGACTGAATGCTCAGACAGTAAACAGTGACTAAGCAACGATGTAGGTCGGATTTGAGAGCACACCAAGCTATATAGCATACCGGCATTAGTTCGTGGACAAGGTGCATCGAAGCACATATCGCGATGTCTTATTGCGTAGCTAGAGCAGGGTTGTCAAGTGCGTGGTATGTGTATGATATTAATCAGTGTATGAATTAATTAATTACAGTCGGCCAGTAATTTGTATAATAAAGTGTAACTTTGGTTATCTAAGATTCAGTGGCGCTTCACTGTGTGCGTCTCGCCATAATCGAGTGATGTGAAATAATCAATAATAACCGATTATGATCAGTGATCTACTCATTATCAACGCCTGTACTTATTCATTATTATTACTTAAGTGATATATAAAATCAGTCGGAATATCAACAACGATCACAGCAACGATTTTCCGGAAACATCGCTACGAGATCACCTACATCACCCCACCCACCGCCGTCTAACACACTGAACCTCTGGTGACGACTGCAGGACCCGGAGGATGAGTACAAACACAATACCATTGTTGCATTTTGTATGTTCAACTCGTAACACTGCCAATTATATTGCTGCTAATGACTCAGGTCCGAATTCACCAAACTTTTTAATCGGCTGATTTACAAATCTTAGATTGGTTACAATGGTTTTAACAAACGTTACATACAAAATGCATGGTAACTTCTAGCGGGCGCCATTTTCCAACTCTGATTATCAGAAAATCGCTGAATTCAACTTTGGTGAAACCGGCCCTCAGTAATAAGAGAACATTATATTTATACCTTAAGACAAAAGGACTCAGCAGAATAGTAAATGTCAACATAATCGGTCACCTATAATTGTAGCTTGTAATTATGCAAATAGCAAATGACGTTTGTTGGGGGATATGCGTGTTAAACTTTCATATTCGTGGAAAACCTTTTCGTCTTCTATTGACATCTATATTACGTCAACAGACATTTCCCCCTCCATTATAGCCATTGTGACGTAACGTGAATACTCTCTATTCCGGTAAGAATCCTTATTTGATAAATCAGCTAACTAAAGAATCCTTACACCGCGTTTAACTCAACGAAAAAAAGTTGCAAACCCCCTCCATCAATCTTAATATTTGTCATTAAGTCACGATTTTAAAAGTCTTCATTCTCTGACGCGGAAAATCGTTTCGCCGTCCATCATATTTTCACGCGCGCACGAAATCCCACTCCAAAACCAATCTCGCCCACGGAATGAACGGAAGATGACATTATACACTGCGTCGCAGCAAACAGCCCCCTCCCCCCCCCCCCCCCCCCCGTGGGTGGGGACCCACTTCGCCACCCCCTGGCCTGGAGCCAGACCGAACCTCCACGGGGATTCGAACCCGAGACAATGGTTTCATTATAACACAGAGTTTATGGTTACTGTCAGCTTATTAAATTAACCTGGTATCTAGACTGAGTATAAAGTTTCGAGGGTGAAAAACTCTCCGAGTTCTCTTGAGGGTTGAACGCGGCACATTTGTATATTGTGGCGCTTTTGTTGCGTAGTATGATTGTGTTTCCAACGCGCCACACGATCGTGGTGGCAAAACACTGTAACACCCCCCCCCCCCCCCCCTCCTCCTCTCCCCCCCGGACAATTCTCCATACGCCCACAATGTGTAACCCAATTAGACTGCGGTCAAATTAAAAGCCTCGATCTGGAACTTTTAATCATGAGAGGTTTGAAAATTGGTGCTTTTGTTAAGTATCACACAACCAAGCCGTACGTATAGCTATGATCTGAATATAGATGTTTATTTTTGTTTTATAAACGAAAGAATTTTTTTGTTTTAAGCTGCCATGTCAACAAACTTAGTTCGAATGTTTCTGCCCACGTACACTGGCCGTTGCCGATACACATAATTCTTATTTAACAACACCACTTAAGCTACTGGTTGTGTGCATCTAGAAATACTAGATGTTTGTTTTGCTTATTGTATTGTCTGTCGGAACTTATAAGTTCTTGATGATAGGTGGAGAGAATAATATAAGTATTAAAGTATGAAAATAAGCTCGATATGTTATATATAACTGTATCTCTACTGTATCTCCTCGGTGTATCTGCCCATACAGCAGCGACAGACTATTGTGACAGATTCTCGTCACTGCAAACTGGATACCACTGTGCGACATGGTGCGACAATCACACGCTGCGTTGTTCTATCACGGCCCTCTGAACCGTAAACGTAGGCGGCGTCAGTGAACGGTTTGTGTTTGTCTAATTACTAACTCGCGTAATCGACTTGAATTGGAGGACAAATGGATGACTACAACGCGGCAAACTATGGACGTGTTGAGTTGGTGGGTATAAAACCCTCATTCAATGGCGACGTGTGGTTGAAGCGACGCGTGTGATAACACGTTATTAGCCAATCACGTGCCGACTTGGGCGTGCAGAGCGTTGCTCGCGTTAAACGTGAATCAAATACAAGTAGAGCGATTCTATTTCTATGAGTGCTGCCCAATGAGCGTTCTATGGTTCTATTGAGGATGTTATACATTTTGTTTCAATAGACGAATGGTTTGAAGTTTACACCAAAGACCTAAAATATTTGGAAGCCCAGAGAAAAGAAATAAGTGTGGACTGTTTCTGTAATGTCAGACGCTGGAATACAATTTCAAGTGTCACTACATACCCAAATACTACATTAGAAAATGCAAAGCAACACAGACTAATACAAACTGACACTGACAGATGTTTAGACTGTCGGATAGCTGAAAGCGGTGTCGCCTCATATCTAATGGTTTACTATAGTATAAGTTGATGGTTTAAACTAGCACCCGCATTTGCTTACAACATTAATAAGTTTGGTTGAGGACAATACTTAAGATATATGTAGCTTTTTTAATTGTACTAAGGAAGAAATATATCTGTTGCTCATAATTGCAATTATATATTTGAATTATTTTATACCGGCCGAACAGACCTAACCTTTAAATGCCTGTACCAAAAGTTAACGCATATTCAAGGTTCAACCACTCTTGGTTATAAGAGTGAAATCATTGGTTTGATATTGCGCAAGCAAAATGTTTAGTTCGCAATATTTATAAATTATGTTTAAATACATTTCATTAGATTATTGGATGTTTATGTGTTCTAAGCTTATGTTATGTATATTTGAGCTTTCGAGCATTCCAGATCGGTCTATGTTACGATGTTAAAATGTTTATGCTTGAAATGCTTGATCACGTTTCATCAGTCATAACTTTAAAATAAATCGACATGTCATTAAATTTATTCGAATGAATCAAAATGAAATAATATTCTGAATCCAGCCGCAATCACAATAGAACGGAGACTTGATTCAAAATAGGGTTAAATTATTCAAAGTTGTTGTTGCCCAAAATGGGTAACCCGAGGTCGTTGATGTTAATGCGAGAGATTCAGATGCGATCTCAAGTGTAAGACCCCTCCTGTTAAATACCTGCGGGTTAAGACGATCCACTACTGAGGTTCAAGAGGCCCAAAGCCTCCCTAAAACCTGAGAGCCCATGAATAGAACACTTGGATAAGAGGAAGGCCATGTTTCAGCAAAATTCCTAACACTGCCAAAAGCAGCCACCATTCGAGAGAAGAATTACTTTACACAATTTTAGGGATTTTCTTGACGATCACTAAAAGTGACTAACTACTTCATTATTGATGTTTAAAGATAAAGAATGTATAGGCGAGTGTTTATGTGACGTCACGAGGACCATATTTGTGACCAATTGGTCTGAATACACTACATATTAATACAGACGGCTGTGATTTACACCTCGTACAAGGGGGGTCAGGGGGGGTGGTCAGGGGGGTCAGGCAACGTCAACGACCGGCGCCATTGGTTGCAGTGCAAATTAAAATTGTATCTGAGAATTTTACGATCGCGCAGATCGATAGCTTTTAGAGGAAATATGATGTTTTTTTTTATTATTATAATACAAGTATTAAGTTAAAGAAATCTTGATGTATATTGAGGGATGCAATAGTTATATTAGACAAAACAGTTTTATTTGGGGGAGTGGTAGGGTGAAGGGGCGCCAGTTCTAATAACAAATACAATCGCATCTTACAATGATATTGAATGACTGCAGCGACCAAAGATTTTCCTCATTACTATACTGATCGACTTTCCTCGTTTCATCCCACTACTCTTTATCGAAACTATACTATAACCTACTTTTTTGTCTTAGCTTTCTAATTTTCACGTCTCTCGGTAACTCCAGTATCCCAAAGACAATATTACCCCTCAGACACAGACGTATTCACTTGCATATAAACCTCGGCCGTGTCTCCGATAAAGCCATGACCCAGTTTTTTTTCCTAATTTACAGAGCAACAAGATCCCTACTGATAATCAACACACACGTTACACATATAAGATAATAGATAGAAAGTTGAAACGTTTAACCGAAGACACTTTTTAGAAAATATGCATACAAAAATAGTGCAAACAGACTTGAGCGCTGCAAAGTTTCGTAAAAATTGCTTCTTTGTAAGGAATTCTATTTTAAATATCATCTTATAAATAGTCTATATAATGGTGCTTATGATTGCTACGTAGTTAATATATGTCTTGCATCACTAAACGGAAACTTACAGTTTTAATAATTATAGTTTCAGACTGGCTGAAACTTGAAAACAAAATGGTTATTATTAATGAACACGCAAATTAAAGTTACCGCGAGAATAATTAGTTCACTTAAGGTTCTGTAGTAATTAAAATTTCCTAACTTATATACGTACCCTTCTACTACATAAAATATGAGAAATAAAGAATGATTTAGCTATTTTATCTTGTAATTTTATTATAGCAAAACATTGAGAATTTCAAAAGAAAATAAACATGTCCATTGTAATTATCTCGCCTTATGCCTCGTATTATAATTTAAATATCTTGTAAATTGGCCTTCGAAAACCCTACAGTCAATATTACCGGTAACGGGTATCGAACCAGAGACCTCCCGAGTTAGAGCCTCGTGTGCTACGCACTGATCCATCTCTATTGGTAGTACATTACTGTATGTCCTAATGTGTATTGTTTTCAAAACGTATCCACCTAATGTGTATTGTTTTCAAATCGTATCCACCTATAATGTGTATTGTTTTCAAAACGTATCCAACATAATGTGTATTGTTTTCAAAATGTATCCACCTAATGTGTATTGTTTTCAAAACGTATCCACCTAATGTGTATTGTTTTCAAAACGTATCCACCTAATGTGTATTGTTTTCAAAATGTATCCACCTAATGTGTATTGTTTTCAAAACGTATCCACCCAATGTGTATTGTTTTCAAATTGTATCCACCTAATGTGTATTGTTTTCAAAACGTATCCACCTAATGTGTATTGTTTTAAAATCGTATCCACCTAATGTGTATTGTTTTCAAAACGTATCCACCTAATGTGTATTGTTTTCAAATCGTATCCACCTAATGTGTATTGTTTTCAAAACGTATCCACCTAATGTGTATTGTTTTCAAAACGTATCCACCTAATGTGTATTGTTTTCAAATCGTATCCACCTAATGTGTATTGTTTTCAAAACGTATCCACAACAAAGAACACATTTACAACAAAGAACACACTGATAACAAAGAACACACAGTTTCTAAGAGTGGCCTTTAGATCTTCCTTCGCCAAATAAAGCTCAAGAATCTCCACAACTTCTACTTCCATTTTTATATTTTCTTGCACGTTCAGGCGGCAGACATTGATTTGGATTCTGAATATTCCGGCATCCAAGAAGGATCTAATAAATCCAATCTGTGTATACCAGACGTCTTCTCAGTCTTTCTTGCCTCTAGTTCGATTCGACTTGAGACGCAGTAATAAGTATTAAGAAATTCAAGATGTTTCACTTTGATATGTGAGCCGTAGAGATCGGCTCAAGACAGATCGGAACAAAACTCCGGAACACGGCAGGGATTATTTTTTAATTCTTTGCAAATGCTTTCGCTTTTAGTATCTGATCTTCATCTTTTAAGAGATACGGCTACCGGTTATATCAACAGAGCTAGAAATTAAAAATTATTATTTGGGATCGTTTAAGAAACCAACTTTATTTTCTTAAAATTTATTTTCATTTCTTTCCTTCTTCTCTACTTTTCGTGGGCTGGGCTAAGCATTTCGTACATGTGTAGACTTCTGAAATGTAAATATTAATTAATTCTTTAAACATCTATTTACTTATATTATTTTTTTTACTGGATTGCTTAATGTTATCTTTTTCTATAGTAGTTTTTGTAGTTGTCATGTTAAGATAATTGCTTTTTAATCTAATTATTACTATACTTCTATACTACTTTTGTGTTTTTCTTTAGTTTTATTGTATATTGTACACTTGTATTTTTACGAGTGTAATAACCGTGTAAAACAGCGTAATATTGCCAGACATCCTCATAGATATAACCTGGAATAAAACATGAAGATTTCATTATTATTGTAATTCGTTATCCCTTAAATAATTAAAACGTGTAACGTGTAACAAAAACTCATAGAACCTAATTATATCTAGGCTATACACACAGCTAAAGATAAATTTTCTTTGGAATAAGTACGAAACCAGAATAAAATTATGGTCATGCAATGTTGAAAGTATAAGCTTAGAATAAACTCATATTATAAACTAAAACACAAAATACTGGAAATAATGGAATTGAGATTACTCAGCGGAAACCGTGGCAAAGCACATCATCAAAATACACAACGGCAGAAATTAAGTTCTTTGGGCATTCTGCCAAACCGACGGTTTTTGTTCTGGGTTAACGGAAGCGGGACTTTCCGTTATTACATTGTACTTAAATAAAATGGCTAACCCGGCCAGTGACGTTAGTGAGTGATTCAGGTAATCGCCCTCGTTCTTACTGGCGCTATAGTGTTGAAGGCTTATCACAACCGGCTAGGGTCCCGATTAAAGTGGCACAATACCAATTTTAATCTTTATCTGCCGTTTCCCGCAACTCTTGCCGGCGGTAGGCCCTACTCATTGTGTCATACTGTTTGCAAAGTGTGCACTTTTAAATGTTGAACGCTTCTAACTATGCTTATTCATTAATTTATCATAGATAATGTGGAGGTATGTGGTATGAAAAAAAATGTAAAAACCAATAAACTTAATGTGTTACCGTTAACTGATGCACTGATGTCAACTTCTAAGAATAAAAGAAACAAGGCACTAAAAGATGTGCAGTGAGACAATAACTCCTACTGAGTTGTGTTTAGAAGATGAGTAGGTAAAAAGTAAGTTTCCCTTCGTGTCCACTTCATTTTTATCATATTTTATTTACGATATAATTTTTTGTTATTTCTGAAACAATACTTTCATGGAAAGTATGCAGATATCCATAAAAAAAACAGAAAATAACGACGAAAATAAGAACATCGTCACGTAAATACATACAAAATCCTACTAGGATATCTTCGAATATTGATAACTATTTTGTTTTAAAATATAGCTTATATATTTTATGGAAAAAACTGCGGGGATATAGTTATTTGGCTTATTTGCATAACGAGTGAACTTCTTGTGAGGTTTTCTGTTGAATGTAGATATGCAATTTAGTAGGGCTTGGTACCAGACACACGTTTGAAATGTAAAGTTTTGGACTCATAAACTTATAAAAACTAATATCATTATGCATAATATATACGATGACATTAGTTTTAACATGTTGATTGACCATATTATGTTAATTCCTTAATTTGGTGAATATTTCGAACTTGATTTACGTGTTGAGCATACAAGTTTTTAAAATGTTGTGCGTGTAAGAAGCCAAATGTCATATTAATGAGTTTTAAATTAAGTATATTACTATGATTATAAAATAACGTGATATAATAGTGCCAAATATAGGACATGTTTCAGTATTTAGAAAGCGACCCATGTTGTCAGATATCTGGATTAGCACCTGACTGTCTAACATGGTCACCGCCAACTCCGTCCCATCAAATTGATCTCAACATTTATGTATCATCCATGGTCTTAGAAGGCAGTGGGTATGGAACTTATCTGTGAACCGAGCTTAACGCGTTCTGAACAATTAGCTTCGTAGCCCAGGGCAAAACACCCCGGTAATATGTTCTCTTGTGACCTTCGTCTTAACATCAGGCGAACCCTAAAACGGTAGCCAGCGGCTGTTGATGGCACCACTCCAATTAACATTAGTGCACTGGAGCAAACTCACTCAACTTATACGTATAAAAACTGAACGTACATCTCACGAAGCATGAGACGAAACCGTATTTTTTTAACACAATATTTTTATAGCACAATTGCTATTGTTACACTGGTGGAGTTTGCTCTCATACTCGCTCAACATGTTTCGAGAGGGTTTAGACGTGGTTTTTTTACTTTCAATTTATTTCGTCTGCCGTTCGTCGTCTCTGCATAGTTCAGTGGTCAGAGTGCTCGCCCGGAAAGTGGGAGACCTGTGTTCGGTTCCAAGGGAGGCCGAGTTTTTACATTTTTTCTTACATACCATTATGTATATATCTGAATTCAATCTCCAGTCGGGGAAAAATGTATTGCCATTTAACATGCTTTTTACACAAACCATAGAGCTGATTTGAGCATTGGTTGTAATTTTTTTAAACTATTTTCATATATATATATTATGAAAATCGTGTTATTTGAGACGATTAGGGGTAATAGATCAGAATTTAGAAGGTAAGTAACTTAAAACCTATTCTTTAGGTGGGATTAGAACCTACGTTATTTAGTAGCATACGCTTAGGGACACCAAGGACATATTTAAGCCAATTGCAGTGAGAAAAGCAATTTTGGAATAAGCTGCTCAATTTAAATGTGATGAAATAAACACACTTTTTGTCATATTATGTAATCAGGAAAAGATTGCTTCGTAATTAAATTTGAAAAGGCGACTTGTTTTATGCAAGAGAAGTAAATTCTCTGCAGAACCGATTGCTTCATAGAGTTGGTTGCAATTTTCTACGCTCCCATTCCTCTTGAATGACTCACGGCGTCTCTCTGTTTGAATCTATTTGAAGTGAAGCAAGAAGTTTGATATCTGAATGGGATATTAAGCCATTGATATTGAATGGGCACTGAATCACTCCTGGAGTCAACTTACGTGGAACGTATGGATGAAATAATTTAACGCAATGGAAAAGTAATATAACTATTGAATAAGAAAGAGGATATAAAGAGTATGTGCTCGGCCAAAAGGAAATCTAGTTTTACCTTTAGAAAGAAGGTTTTTTCATACGATGTACTAAAAGGAGATGCACTGAGACCTCTCGACTCGTTGTTTTCTAAAGATGTATTTTAACTGTAAATGAGAGATTTCTTTAACACGTTTTTTAATTGGTTTACGATTATGCGGCGCAAATTAGCTAGTACGGTTGCTAGTTAACAAATCCCTTTTTGTGATATAGGATGAAGCGGTTTATACCTCCAAACGAACATCTTCCGTAGGTTGTCCGAAATGGTTTGTTCTAGGTATACGATTTCTTCAGTGGGTTAAATGTGAAAAAGAAATTAAAAAACAAAATGTTCGCGGCGTGTTTCTCTATAGATATTGCATTGTTCAAATTTTGTTGTAACTTTTTCTGGAACCAATAACAAACTGTAAAGGTGTATTTTATGTAAATAAATTTTTTTGATACTAAGAAGTTTGACATAATTGTTAGTCAAACTATATTGAAACATACATATAAAATAATATTTTGTACAAATATTGTATTGTATACCCACGGATAAAAAATATCATCTAGACTTGATATTTTCAAACTTCGCAATATCAATGAAGCTAAGTTTTAGTTCCAGAAGTTACAGCACAAGTTGATTAATTAACGCAATATTGAAGTTAATAAGCCACACACAAATATAAAACTTTGTTTTTAATGTTTGTTAAAAAGGTTCTTTCAGTTCCACTCTCTATTTATTTATGTTGATCGAACGAAGTGTGTGCCAGGTGTGTTAACCGTATCTGCGAATACGGACCACGACTGAACTCCTTTCAAGTCAGTATATATATACGGTACTCACAATACTGAATGTATGTCAAGCACATATCATGGCGGCATGACTAAGCGAGTTTATGTCAAATATCGAAATTGAAATTGCATTGATGCACGAAATAAGATTCGAGCGTGAACTATTCAACACGTTTCATAACCAGGGCGAATCCTTGATGGAGACAGAGAATTCAATTTCTAGTTCTTCGATTCTAAGACTGTAATGTTTTATTTACACTGCCACTACCTATTTCACACAGATACCCACATATTGATTTTATATTGAAATTATTCTTGATATTCGTTACTTGAATAATATTTTTCAAAATTGAAAAATCAATTTGTTTATTTTCTCCAGCAGAATTAAAAAAACAGAACACGATATTGCTTGTCAACATCAACATGTACAATATTGTATCAGGTTATTATAATAATGTCCAATTTAATCATTAAATAATCACAACATGTTATATTTTTGTGGAATTAGTGCAAATTTTGTTACTGATTGTAATTGTTAACGTTAAATATATAGGTTACCCTATAGTCGTTCAAAGACAATATTTAATATAACAATAAAATCAACTCAAACAAAATTAAAAACTCAATGTTTGAGAGAATAATTTAATATACTAACAGTAATACAAAATAAATAAAAAAAATCTTTACAACTACACAACTAAGATCCAGTCTTACAATGTCCCAATAAAAACTTATTCGTCGAATAGCTTATGGTCTCTATGACAACGACCAATCAAAACTCTTGAAATCATCCAAATAGCTTAATTGCTACAAATAACTGTCCTATAAGGATATTGTAGGACCGGCCCTAATACTAGAAGTGTACTCAGTGCGAAAATATTAAAATAGTATTCGTTCCAGTTTATATTAATCTAATAGAAATACAAATTATGGTCGAACTTATCTGAGTAGCATATTTACGTGGTTTATCATCAACGGGAGGAGACTCAGAAGTTGGGCGAGCTTCAAGGACGCCTGAAACAGCCCCAGGCGATCACGGAGCCACCGAGGCTTGAAATGAAATTCCGAAAACAGGACGTCCACGCTTAAAAACTGTTTGCATATAACGCTGCCACCAAACTCATGTGAACTTAGTTAAATTTCCCGTAAACTCGATAGACGTAGGGCAATGTACATGTACACGTTTAGTGAAAAGTTAGAACCATCCCACTTATCAACGTGAAGGGTAGTAAAAAGGGGTGAGAGCACATTCGTAATACCTACAAGTAAACGGAAACTTCTTGCATACATTTACGAACGGCTCTCTGCGGTTTCTCTTTGAATTGAAAGGCTAATTTTCAAAATTAGCTACACTCTGAGAATTTACTTATATTTACAAACTTCAATTCTACGCTTGTTTAAACCAGTCCGTACGGGGCGTAATTGAATATGCATACAAACGGCACTAAATACGGGAATAGATGTCCAGACATGGGATGTTTTGCAATTCCTTTAACAGCCTCCTTCATTTGCATTTGTATTTGTTTGGTGTGTTGGTTTTAATGGAGCTTGTTCCCGTTAGTGATGCTATTTATTCTTATGGGTATATCTGGACTGTAACATCGGAAGTCACGGGAATGGGGTAAAACGTTTTAGGAACTCCTAAAAGTGAACGATTTTCCTACGAATGTGCGCGAAATACGCATGACCGTACATGTGTGTACGTTAGTTATTAATTTGTTTAATTGATTTACTTACTTATTCTTAAATGAGATAGCACAAAGTAAGTGCTGACCTATTACAATTATATAACCAAATATTTAAACATATTGTGTACATAACTATCAGCATTATTCCATTCATAATGTTGAACTGGAGTATATTTTAAGTATTTCGATGTTTTTCGTCGTCTGTGACTGAACGAAAGAATCTACAATGTTGCATGTTTGATTAGGATGTATGAATTAAGGCACCGATTAGTAGACAGTTTAACAAAATTAACACATACCAAACATAAAAACATAATCACAATCATAAAGACACTTTTACTGCGTGCATAACTAATATGTAAAAACGTACCTATTACGTTGATATGTATTACTTGTTTAGTTTAATTGTCAAGTGAAACAATCTAAAAAATTGTAAATCGTTTTGTTTCTATTTTAATTGGTTATCTATCACTAAGACGTAATTTCCTGTTTTCTCGCCATAGTAACGTGTAACATTAGCTGTAACGTTTATGAAAATAAATCGTTTATACGATTTGAAGTTTATTTATATTCATAACGGAGTCTCTAATTTAGATGAGCAGAAATCTAACACTAGGAGTATTCCTCATAAATAGCGTCTGTAACATTCAAACAAAATCAGTAATGTTATGCAAATACTCGTAACCAAACTGCTCAAGAACGTGGAAATGAGCAACTTTACTCTCTTTATTATTCACAAGGGAATAACGTATAAATGGTGATGTTATTAGAAGTTCCCACATCAGGTGAGATTTGCATACGTTGTGGTGTAATACTAGGCGTGAACTTTTAACATATGCGAATAATCCATCGTTATTTAACTTGGTTTCCCGGGGAGCTGTAAAATAATTTAAACAAAGTCGTACCTGCCTTCACACCGCCCAGTTTGCTTTTTGTATGGAAGTGAGGAAAATTTAATTCGATTAAATTCAAAGCAACAGGCATTACGTTGCACTACGTGTGGATATATATTAATATCTCCATTAATTAACACATCAATATAAGTGTTTATTAGCTGGATGAAATGAATTAAAATATGTCATTAACCAACTATATTATAACCGTTTATAATTATCTATGTACAACTATGGAATATATTCAAATTAATTATCTATCCCTATATCTATCTATTTCGTAATATTTTATCACTGACAAAACTTATCTACGAAAATACATAGAAATAGTAATATTCAAAGAGTAATATTTAAATAAAAATGGTTATGGAGATGAATTGGAGAATTATAAAATTGCAAAACATCCAACTTTTTTCTAATCGAAATAGGAGCAAAATATCATATTGATTTGATTATTTGCAACAAATATAAACATATTTATTATAGTACAACTTATACAATGATTCTGGTTGATTTACATCAGTCATGCTTTCGAGACGATGAGGGGATAGACGAAGATGAACCACAATTAAAGAACAATATGTCTCATCATGCTAGATTCTAATCCACGACCCTATGACTGTGGTCTAGTAGCTGCCACAACTAATGAAGTGTTTGTTCAAATTGCGAGAAAATAGACGATTCGATTGGTTAGTCTGTGAGTTTAATAACCCGGTACTGATTTAATGTTCCGGAATACCTTTAAGTTAAACAATAATTCGTAAAATACTAAGTTTATTTCCTGTTGCGCTATCATATACATGTAACTTTTAAATACCACACATTTATATTCGTTATTTAAAGGGACAAACCAACTTCTCCATAGTTCCGTTGTGCGTAACTTTCCCATTTAAAAATATACTTTTTTACGAAAAAAAAAATATAGGAATGAAAAATGATCATTTAAGCAAACAAACGCACGATTGCGTTCCACGTGAAAGACGCTATTTACACCGGCAAGTCGGGCATCCACCTCAACATTAAATATAAAATACTGGGGCATTATTATGCAGCTGGCTGCTATTAAATTAAAGGGAAGGTGGGTGCTGCTTTCACCCCGTCGGGCTTTGACCGGGGCAAAAAGAAGAAGGCCTGGAAATGACGACACAGAAAATAGATAAAAGTCGTAGAGCGGTGAATTTGGATGTTAGCCAAAACGGGGAGGGTTTTCTAAAGGGTGTCGGGAGGGCCTGCGTGCTGCGACAGACGGACGGGCGGACAGACGGGCGGACGCGACGCTGCATGGCAAGCAGCGACCAGCGTACAGGGTGGACAACAACCTGGTTATTATGTAAATCGTTACCTCGCCACGCCGATGTAGTCCCTTCATAGTTGGAGGACGCATCACAACCGACAGGTTCAGTGACTCCATCTGTTTCATCTGTGTGTCTCGTTGGTACTGGGGTTTATCCTGGCTACACTCCAGGGTTTGACTCCCGGTTCCAGATTTGACTTTAATTAATACCGATAGGGGTGGATCAGCGATTTCACACGAAATTCTAATTCAGGAGGTCAACTGTTCGATTCCGGCAATCGTAAATCCTGAATTACGTTTTCTTCAGGTACGAGGCAAATGCTGGGATTGAATCGTATAAAACATATATTGGACATTCCCTCCCAACTATCCAAACATAGGCGCATCAGTGTCATTCACCCGGCAGAACGCTACACCAGCTACGTCTGTGTGCAATGGAGTAGGCAAGAGAGAAATGGGATACATCAGTAGGGAAAGCATGGGAAATATGATCCGTATGGGGAATAAATGAGAGGGAGGGGAAAACAGAAAGAAAATTGATCGATGAGTAGAGATAAATTATTAACAGCTTTTTTTAATACGTCTTTGTTGGACAATTTGCCCATCTGATAATCAGTTATGCATGTATTTGTTTCAAGTTTTGTCCAGTTTGTATGTTTTGCGAATTTCCAAAACAATTGAGTGAGTCTAATCTATTATGAGAATATGTAATAAAAATATTCATTATTTAAATTGTGTAACGAGACCTAAAGGCGTTAATGTGAGTACAGATATTTGTGTGAGTGAAATTCGTATGCATATTGATTCTATCATGCAATTGTGTAACATTTTGATTACCTACATTATTTGATGTAAAATTTAGTTATCACTCATTACGATTTCATAATTTTATTTATTATACTCATTACACTTGCAGAGAGTGTAACAAGTCATGTTTTTATAAATACTGCGGGTTAGGGAAAAAAAATCGGTATGAATTTCGATATAACCTTGAGATTATAAAACATTATTTAACATAATTCACAGCGATCTCTGTTTTGTACCAAACACAAAAACTTAGCGCAAGCAAACACTTTATTACAACATACAAGAACATACAATAGAAATATCTCGACCATCAACAGGAGTGGACTACGTGTACACGCTGAACTGTGTTCGTGACTCAATATAACACACGGGAATGATCTCAAAAGAAAATAAATAACTGGAAAAATATCGACTCAGCCTAGAAATTAGTTTACATACCCCTTCGCCAATGCGGTAATATAAAATGTTACATACAGGGCTACAGATAACTACGTTAGATCCACACTTGAAGGCATTCATTTATAATAACTTTTATAATTTGATTTTTCTAACTAAAGGCAATCACAAATTTTACCCCTGGCATTACCTCGACGGGTCGTCGAGATCTCAGTCGCTTGGCCACGTTTTGGCGGGACAGTAAGGTGGTAATTGCACGTTGATAGTTAATTGTCTGCGGACTCATCGATGCAGGAGTAATTCGCAATCAGCGGGTACGCTGTTCCAGTACCACCAACATCAACCTTCAGTAATGAGGGCAGTGTCATACAGTGGTTCGTGCAGCCTAGAAAACATGGTGTAATAGCAACTACCAATTTAAAATTAATTGAAAACATAAATGCATTTGAACACAACAATTAATAATTGATTGCCCATTATGGATGACCTGGATTTATAATGTGTCGAGTAGTTCTGATTAGGAGCTTTTAGGTTTTAGTTAAGCTTCTAAAGTTCTTACGTATACTTGCAAATACCGCACTATGCAGTATTGTGTTTATTGTTAAAATTATATATTTGTTTAATTTTTCAAATGCTCATGTAATATATAAACATTAAAACAAGAATGAGGACAATATTTTTAGAAATCTTAACTAAAAATTTACGTGGCTCGACGACTCGATAGGCGACTTCGAGGTATTCGACAACAGCTACGCGATCTTCCGGAAAGATAGGTCAGGCCGAGTGGGCGGGGGCGTGATACTGGCTGTGAAAACTGAACTGCGCCCTACGCGAAGACTGGACCTGGAAACAACAGCTGAGATCGTGTGGGCTGACATCGCGCTGGGAGGGAAAACTATTCTGTGCGGGTCAGCTTACAGATCACCTAATTCCTCACCACAGGCCAACTCGGAAACCATCTCTTCTCTCTCGTTGGCCCAGTCTTCGCTTCTCGATGCACACGCGGTTCTACTGTGTGGGGACTTTAACCTGCCGGACATTGTATGGTCACCAGATGGCAACGCTCAACCTGGCAGCCCATTGTCCTGTAACTTCCTCACTGCATTCCAAGAACTGTTCCTCTCACAACTTGTCAATGAATGCACGCGCATAACAACCACCTGCCGATCCCTAATTGATCTTGTTTTCTGCAACGACCCCGCCCTCATTCAAACTGTCAACGTCATACCTGGTGTTAGTGACCATAACGCGGTGATGACTAGTCTAGTCATACGATCTCCTAGACACAAACTGATCAACAAGACAGTCTTGAACTACGCGAAAGTAAACTGGGCACTACTAAGCGAAAAACTCATATTAAAATTACCCGCGCTCGAAGCTGCCAATAACATAGAAACTCTGTGGACCGATTGGTGTAAACAATTTTGGTCGTGTGTAAATGAAACCATACCGAGTGTTAAAGTGAAGGGAAAGCGACGTTCCCCCTGGATCTCCAAGGTAATAATCAATATGATACAAAAACGCAACTACCTCCACAAAAAATGGAAAAACAGTCGTACCGAAGTGTTGTGGAACAAGTACATTGAGTTCAGCAAAGAAGTAAAGAAGGTTACACGTCAGGCATACAGGGTGTACATGTGGAAACTAGGCACTAACAATAATAGCAAAGAACTATGCAAATATATACATAGCAAGAAAGGTAGTTCCGCTCCTACAAAGTACACGTCAAACGGCAAAGAATTAAAAGACCCGACGAGTATAGCAACAGCTTTCAATTCATTTTTCAAAAACAACTTTTCTTGCGCAACCGAACAAGCAGCTGACTTCTTTGGCGGCACAGAGAGAGGCGGCGCTCCCTGCATCCCCCTCAGTAATCTGCACGTCACGGAGGCCGAGGTTCTACGGCGCTTGAAAGACCTCCGTCCCTCCGCGGCCGCAGGCCCTGACAACATACCTGCTCGGATCTTGAAGCAATGCGCTACAGCAATCACTCCATCACTTACCAGCATCTTCAACCTTTCATTGCACACTGGGAAAATGCCCTCAGCTTGGAAATCAGCAAACATAGTGCCCGTCTTTAAATCTGGCATAAGAGAAAACATTGAAAATTACAGGCCAATCGCATTAACTTCCATCATCAGCAAAGTTCTTGAAAAAATCACTTATCAGTCATTACTCCACCACCTTGAAGAAAACCGCATAATTAACAAAAACCAACATGGATTTTTACCTAAAAGGTCCTGCGTCACCATGCTTTCAAAAATCATAGAAGAATGGCAGTTCGAACTCGATCAAACTACTAACCCTGTAAAACAAGTAGACGCAATATCCATCGACCTTAGTAAAGCTTTCGACCTAGTACCACACGCTCGTTTGCTCCAGAAAATGTATCACTACGGAATACGCGGTAATCTCCTCAAGTGGTGTGAAAGTTTTCTCACTGGACGAAGCCAGCGGGTCATTTTTGACGGTTGTTCATCTACTAGTGTGGGAGTAACGTCGGGGGTGCCACAAGGATCCGTGCTTGGCCCTCTTCTTTTCATCCTGTACATGATGGACCTCCCCTCCTGCCTCAGCTCAAAAATAACAATGTACGCCGACGACTGCACCATTTACAGGTCAATCCGAACTGATCAGGACGTAAGTGCCCTACAAGCCGATTTGAACATGATAAGAATATGGTGTACTAACAACGGAATGCGTTTAAATGCTAAAAAAACAGTTGCCATACGGTTTAATCGATCAAGACACCCAATCGTACAAGAGTACACAATCGACGATTGTAAAATTGAACTGAGTGAAACAATCAAGCTACTCGGATTAAACATAACCTCTGACTTAAAGTGGAACGTGCACACTAACATTACTCGAGCAAAGTGTTCTAAACTCTTGGGATTCGTGTTTCGAAACATGAAAGGTTGCTCTACTCCCGTTCTGAGGTCTACATACTTAGCTTTAGTTAGACCCGTCCTCGTGTACGGTGCACCAGCTTGGCACCCTACCTCTGCCGAAAATATTAAGAAATTAGACGTCATCCAAAACAGAGCCACCAAACTCATCCTGGGCTACAACAGCAACCTCAGTGCCCACGACAGGAGAGTGCAACTTAATATCCCCAGCATGACCGACTACTTCAAACGAAGTGACGTCATTTTCCTAAGAGGGTGCATGAGCGGTCTAATAGACCTTGACCCACTGGAACGACTGTCACTCGTATACAGAACTGTCACTCACGGGCGAGGAAGCTGTCGTGGAGTCACGTTACGCCCCCCTCGCGCCAACACTGCCGCCTATCATCAGTCCGTCTACCTACGAGCCGCCGCCACTTGGAATGCCCTACCACAGAATGTGAAGGGTCTCCCTCCAAATAAATTCAAAACAGCCGTTCGTAGACTGTTCAAGTGACGTTCGCCCTTCATGAACAATTAACCTATGACAATCTAGCTATTTCCACGGATATGATTTGGATATATTATGACTTGTCGAACTGGATAGATTTAAGCATAGATTTAAGCATAGGGCCCCATCATCACTCGCACCATCACAATCACCACCATTTCATCTATTTATGTTTCACAGATCCATATCACTCATAATCACGCAGTAGGTTCTTAAGATTAGTCATTTAATGTACTCAAGGATGCAAATCAATAATTGATTGTATGGACCCAAAGGCCCGATTTTTGCATCCTTTCTATGCTTACTACACTGTATTGAGTTATAGATCAATAAATAATAATAATAATAATGATAATATAAGTAGACGATCTTTTTAATAGTATTCAATGGTTTTCAACGAGGTAAAATGACAATATTCGTTGTATTAAACTCAATCACATCAGTTTTGTTTAGCTGGATGTACGGCAAATATTAAAACATTCATTTTGTTAAAATGTGTCTTGTTAATCTACTTGTAATTTCACCGACACCTACGTAAACGTCAAGAAAAGGAAAACATCAAACTTTGTGATCATTCTCCATTTCCGTTTACCTTTCCAGGCCATTCTGTTGGAAGCTTAGTTGATCCTTCTTTATTCTTTCTTTGTTTGTTGTTTGTTTGTTGTTTGTTTGTTTGTTTGTTAGTTTGTATGTTTGTTTGTTTGACAAAATACTATGTTCATGTTTGACAACAAAGTATACAATTGTAAGTCAAGTACTATAATTAATCAGTTTGATTACTTCTTCTTTGATTCTATTTGGTCATCGTGAGATTTAATTTATTTATTCTTAGAGTGGATAGGTATTATTCAACTTATGTAACTGTTTAAGAATAATAATACATTTTATCAAATAGATTTACGGGGGTAGAAAGAACCGCAAAGATTAAGTGATAAGATATGTATTATCATCCTTGCCGCTTATGCAGAACAATGTAAATACAATTTCTGATGTTGGGTAAAAAATAAAGATGATTGTAACAAAGATATACTTGTATTTACAAAAGTGCACGCCATATAAATGCGTCTAGCGTTCCAGATTCAAAGTAAGTTAATTTTTTTTTAGAAATACGCCATCTTAATTAATTTGATCCCCTGAATAAACATGAAACGAAAGCAAAATTACAATATATGAAAATTTATATAACTTCTTGAAATGGAAAAGTAAGTTGAGAAATAATTAACTAAATTATTCCAAGGCAACGAAAATAGAAGCGAGCTAAATTCTTTGAATGTAGGACTTCCACTGCCAGCCTGTTTTTATTAACGCCTCATGCAAGAAGGCTGTGGCTTGAGCTTTTTGCTGCGAGTGGTTTCGGAGCCTAGGGCTTTAGCGAGCGCATCCCGCATGAACGCTGTCTCATGAATTGGGTCAAGAAGAGATTCTAGCACACAAAATAAATATTGGGAAATATTCATGTTTTTATAAAATGTATCGTGGACCCATGATATTAGAAATATGTTTGGAATGTTGGGAATTCTGAAATTTAAACGACAACCACGTCTCCTTCCATGTCCACATAACAACAAAATAAACGGAATTCTTCGATACTATCCAGACTGTCAGAGTGTGACTTGACTGATCGATCATGCTATGAATGGATAGTTGAGAATATATCTAGGCACCTTCCACCACACTGGCAGGAGGGGACAGGGCACTACAGCATGCAGCGTGGACCTATAACCGTTTGTAGCGGGAAAAACTGCGAAGTAATACTTTTATTCACCTGTAGGATTTTCATTGAAGTACTTCAAACACGAACCTAAAATAATAAGACAAACATAAAATATTAATAATACAGAAATTAATAAATAACTCCTGAAAACAGATGTATATATATTAAAATCATTTACCTTTACGCAATCAAATCTTTATGTTTCTGGAAAATAATAATCGCTTCTAAAATGTGTGAAATAAAAAGAGTAAAATTCTTGGAATTGTTGTTTTCATTACGTCTTACGAGTTACAAGAACAACGCTTGCTCACTTTTTAACATCTCGACGTTTATCTGTCTCACTTTCCTGTTATCTTGCATTTCACTGAGTGTAACATTTTACTACGCCATAAACCGAACGTTGTTCTTGATGTGTTTTATTGTTGGGCACTAGTTTGATGTGAGTAATTGGAAACGTTTTATACGTTCACTCTATTTTAACTGGACGCGGTTTATGGGTCCCAAATAGAAAATAAAAATTACTTTTATAAGAATTTATATTTTTCAAGAATTAGAGTTTGCATTATTTATTATTTAATTGGACATATGATTTCCCTTCTTCTATCATCTAGTTCACTCTTCTTTCTACATGGCATGATTACTTCCATTAAAACACACAATTTATTTTTGTTAGGTTTAACATTAGAATTCGAAGCAAAGTATCTATGACTTTCCTTATTTTAATGGCAATTTTACTTAATAATCTATGATGGTTCACACACACAAAGAGAATTTTTTTTGCATTATTGGCAAGAATAGAATGGAAATAAAATTTAATCCACAAACGCGAAAAGTTTTGTTTAAACGCATATTCCTACGAACATTTATAAACGTTATATGACTTTTATACATGTCAATATTTGAACATTGATACAAGTTTCACTGATGTAAGTTTCCGGGTGCTTTCATCCGTTTGTGGATAAAAAGTATGTCTGAATCGCGCAGATCTGTAAGGGTAACTATTATCATAATATACACCTGAATAATCAGCGAGAACTAAACTGACACCGAAGGGTAAATTCAATGTTGGTATCTAAGTGAACAACTGATAGTTTGAATGCAAAGTAAACGGATTGGCTTCTTGAGTTTCAATCACTTTACCCACTCGGGCGAACTATAGCTTGTAGGTTTAAAGGACACCCAAACAAAACTTTAACCTCTCAACTTAGTAACTTAGTAACTAAAGAGGTGGCTTAGCCTCGAATGGAGGGGTTTGAGTAATTATCAGTTTCCATGTTAAAGTGAATAACTGTTATTAACTGTCAATGTATTTACAAATTTTGCACATTGTAATACTATGCACCTTTCTGTCCACTTCTTATCCCGTTTTATTTTATTTGTTTTTTTAATGTTATTCTATTCAGTAATAAAACTGATATATTAAGGAGGACAAGCATCATAATGATAATACCAATGATAATTATTGTGCACCAATAAAGCGTTTAAATCATTATAGTGGCTTAAATACAAAACACTGCGTTTCCTAGATTTAGCACAACAAGGAAGCTTTGCCTTATCAGTGTTTGTGGTTCCAGCGCCGATGCCAGCGAGTCTGCAACTCTCTGGAAACTAGGCACACAAATTATCTTCGTCGAGTTGTTTACGTTGGCTCATTCCGCCGTTTTGATTGGCCGAACCTCTTGACGAAAGTGGCGCACGTTATCTGGGTCCATACGTTCTCCCGGCCAACAGATTGATTCGATAACTGACAAAGCCAACACTGACCACGCGCGCCGAGGGCCCTTAATCTCGAACAAGTTCGGACGACGCAGCCAACTAGATAAGTTTTCTTTCTTATAAGAAGTTGGTTCGTTCGTTCTTTGGGCGTTGGTAGATATAGCTTGATCCTATTTCGCGTTGGAACGAAAAGTTTTTTAGTACATGTTAGATTAGTGGGGATGATAAGAAGAACCGCGGGAATTTCATTAATTTGTAGAAAAAAAGTCATTGTACATACTTGCTGCGTGAAGCCAAAGCCCTCTCAAGATGGTAGACCGAATTTAAGGTAGCTGGTTATCGTCTCGTATTTTCACTTGGATTTGTTTTTATGGTAAATAAAAATAAAGTTACAAAGTTTTTTTGTTGAGTTAAAGAATTTTTTCACAACTTTTCGTGTTATTTTGGAAATTTACATTTGATGTGGGTGAAGTGAACATAAACTAAACTTATACGACGAAAAAGTAGTTTTTCCTTCCTTGTGTCATATTACCATCATACCACACAACTTATTTTAATTGTTACAGTAAGAAGTTACAGATTTAACTTTTAAAGCTTTTGTTTCGTATTTGAATCAGGTGGCAATCACAAAATGTGTTTGAATTGAGTCCGTCATATATCCTATTTCGAATGTCGAATGAAAACTTCTCAGAATATATTTGTTGTTGTGATTGTACGTGAACAATAACCATCGCTATTAACATGAAGTAAATAACAAATCATTAGCATTACCTACAACAACAACAATCCACGTACCCATTGTTCGCGCGGTACTCAAAAAACCATTTCAAAAACTATCTAGTTTCCTTTGTATGATTATCATCACGGTCCTCTAAATCTTTATAAGCAACAATGAACAACAGTTGAACACATAAAATCAAGGTAAGTAGATGATGATCTTGTGTGCATCAATGAACCTTGACATAACATTTGAAAACTGATTTTTAATTGTTGTGTATTGTTGTTCTTGAAGACTTAAGAGACCGTGATGATACTCATACAAAGGGTTCTGGACAGTTTTTGAAATGGTCTAATGCATCCAGCCACCACAACGAGTGCGATAACGCTCCATCAACCGCGCGTATAAGAATGCGTCTGTGGCACCACTAGCGGTTGGAAGTGTAATCACTTCTCAGCTCACGTTCTACAGCTCCCTCAGGTGCGATACACTATTCCTTTATCCCTCAGCAAACCGCATCCACACTCGGCGCCTCTTTAACTCTTTGTTTTAGACGTTGAGTGCGTGGAACCCAATTCCCTATGAAATTCACGTCACATTTCTCACGCGAACTAAAAGTAGTATTTCAGCTGTTACTGTTCTACAGTCTTGGGTTACCTCTTATTTTACGAATAATGTAGTAAGTGAGCCTCTTGTATGCTTCTGCCTCTCACAACGGTTTTTGCTCAACATGGCGGTGTGAATACAGACCTTGCTGTGCTCCTGAGTGTTTATATTAACATGACAATGTTGACATTGATGGCGATGTCTTGGAGTTCTCGTAGCTACTGAAACTTCCACAAGTATAACTGACTTCTTCTTTATCATACAAATGACGCCTTCTTTGAAAACACACGCGCTTGTGCTTTATATCTCATCACCGGGGGAACATATCTATTGAGCGAAAATTTAAGTACGCGAATCGTCTATTGCGCGAAAGCTCTAGTGCGCGAAAACTCTAGTCCGCGAATAGTCTAATGCGCGAATGCTCTAATCCGCGAAAACTCTAGACCGCGAAAACTCTAGTCCGCGAAAACTCTAGTCCGCGAAAAATATATTGAGCGAATAATTAAATGCGCGAATCTTCTAGTCCGCGAATACTTTAGTGCGCGAATGATCTAATGCGCGAAAACTCTAGTCAGCGAAAACTCTAGTCCGCGAATAGTCTACTGCGCGAAAAATATACCGAGCGAAGAATTAAACTAGCGAATAGTCTATTGAGCGAATGTTCTAATACGCGAATAGCCTAATAAGCGAAAACTCTAGTCCGCGAAACCTCTAGTCCGCGAAAGCTCTAGTCCGCGAAACCGGTCCCAACCACTACGTTCCAAAAACATCGCCTGACTAGTGCAGGCCACCCTGGATGGTAGGCGATACGCTACACACCGGAGCATTGCTAGTTGTGTGGATGCAGGCGTCTTCTTCAGTTGGGGTGTATATGGGGATGACAATGTTCGCTTCAGCCTCATCGTGACGACCATGATTATGTTTTACTTAATCAATAAAATATATGAGATAGCAATGTGTAAATATTAAATTCATTATATATGCTCACGTTAAGTGAAGACAATGGACTTATGATATATGTTGTTGCATTTTATTTTGTTCAATTGATATTTGGGCTTTACGCTCATATTTTGGCCACGAGGGTAATCGAGACGGTGCTTGGGTAATTACAAATATGAAAAACGCCACATGGCATCCATACCCAAGCCAGGATTCGAACTTGGAAAGCAACAACCGCGGTTTAATAGAATCACGCGTCACGCCAAACGCTGGCTTGTTATTTAAACCATAACCCCTGATTGTAGGCTGAAATGTGAATAATAAACTTACAATAACGTGCTCGAAAGTGAATATAATCCATAATAGAACTCCAGTTCGTCCAACGTATAGACAACTAGATAAAATAACTTTAAATTATTGTGCCAAGAAGAAGTGGTTGTTATTTGCGTTCTGACATAAAACCTACCCATACCCATATGGATACGTACACACACTCCCGTTGCATGCACTGTCTTACCTTTACGTTCATTACACACAACGAAATAGTGTGACATGCGTCGTTTTCGTTACAATATTCTCTTGAGAATTACTTGAGAATTGAGAATCACAACAAAATTGTAGTATTTTGATATTACTATTAACAAGCAGAAGGTGACTGTTACTATCCACGATTTACTTTACGTATGGTGTACATACAAATTATGACATGTTTGTTTATAGCCAACTTCAGTTTTATGGATAATCTACGGATATAGCAATTCTAATATAAGTATGCCCTGACTTGACATCGAACACAGATCTGCGGCATTGCACGCCATTGCTCTTCCCACTTGAGCTACCGGGACGACATAAACTAACTTCTATTAAATTAATTAATTTGTTGTTGTATTGTTGACACATCGAACAGTGGACTGCATATACCGCAAAAATGTGTTACGTTTTGTAATTATATTTTAAAGTAAAAATTAATATATTCTCTTTGTATATACTCTCGATTCGTAATATCCTCGAATACAATAATCATATAAGCATGTTGTGTTTGTTAAATTTTATCTTATTGGTAATCTACTTTGAAGAAATGTCATGTGTTTCATCACTTGTAAAAAAGAAGTAGAACACTTCAGATTAATTGGATGATTGATATAATTTAATTAAATAAAAATACAAAATTTGTATTTTTATTTAAGTAAATACATTTAATGTGTTCATATTTACGAAGTTGTCAACTAATTTAGTAGAAGATGAAAATTAAAAAAAGAGGAAAATTCCCTTTTAAATACGTATTTACATTTGTTTATTGATAATTCGCCAAGACTAATGCCGTGTATAGTGGGGAAGGGGCTTGGGGGCTTCAGCCGAGTCAATTCCCCCTTAGCCTCCCCTGAAATCCCGTCGTTTAATTAAATTATTACATTTTAATATAATTAAATAAACATATGATCACAACCATTTTTTATATACCAACCACTAACCATTTTTAATATATAATATTAATTTGTAAAGTACAAGACCAACCCTCATTTAAACCTTGGACAAATTTGGAAGGTGACGATATTTCGGGTCTTCTTACATTTTTTTTTTTTTACCACCAGTGAAAATCGCGACGATGAGTGAGTGCTTAATTTATGAAGAAGCATTCATGTCATGGTTAGCATGCGCTACACAGGATTCAAATCTGAATGCCAGAACCGCGGTTTACTACTCTAACGACAAGCCGTCAATGACCGCCTATCGTTGGCTTTGGTTCATTTTACATGCATATGATTTACCATGAAAAAGCATAGTAATATTATCTGAATATTTTAACTCCAAGTAATGTGCGCGTGGTAAATTAAAGGTTGCTCTTCTTGTGTTATTAAGTACATAATCGAAATAATCAAATCACTTACCGATACCTTACATATTCATAACAAAAATATGCTGTCTGCGCTGTGTATTATACCGAAATGGACGTAAGCGCAAATTTGTTATAACTAGAGTTTTTGTATGTGTCGTTTATCTTGATTTATTACCATTAATAATTCGTGAAGCAATAAGAACCTGGAATACACGAATATTACTTTTAATATTACTGAATAGAATAGACATTAAATAAATAAATAAAATAAAATGTGTAAACCAATTGGGTGTGATAACGTGAACATGCTGCTTGTGTGGAGACATCATTGTAAATAAATCACTGTATTGTTAACCTACATCAGTATAAGAATACTTATTACTACCTAGTAAAGTTACGGTGAAAACTAAAATACTGGGAGATTGAGATATCTATTTTCTCCACATCTAAATAATACTTGTGTCAATTGTGATTGAGTGACAACGTCATTTGACGTTATCAGGAGTGGACCACCTGACAGCACAAAATGTATAATACGTGATGCAAACAGGTAACATTAACAAGCAACCGCTCGCAATCGGTGATGATGACGGGGCGATGGTGAGGGGGGGGAAGGGGGGGTGACCCTTGGCGGCACGGTAGGTTAAGCGCAAGAACGGCACATCAATATTCTTGGCAGGCGGTCTGAGTCGAACGTTTTCAGGTCCGACAATATACACAGTATACCTGACCGCAGATATCCTGCTGCGCCTTAATGCAAAGAAAACTCTAATGCGCGAAAGTTCTATTGCGCGAAAACTCTAGTCCGCGAAAACTCTAGTGCGCGAATAGCCTATTGCGCGAAATTTCTAGTAAGCGAAACCTTAGGTGCGCGAAGAGTCTAGTCCGCGAACACCTTAATGCGCGAAAAATCTGTTGCGCGAAAACTCTAGTCCGCGAAAACTCTAGTGCGCGAATAGCCTATTGCGCGAAATTTCCAGTAAGCGAAACCTTAAGTGCGCGAAAAGTCTAGTGCGCGAAATATCTAGTTAGCGAATCTTCTAATGCGCGAATACTCTAGTGAGCGAAAGTTCTATTGCGCGAATGATCGGGTGCGCGAATTTCGCTAACTAGAACTTTCGCGCACTTAAATTTTCGCTCAATAGCTATGCAGCCATCACCGGTATTGTTGCTGAACACCACCACACCTCTCTACTGCACTTTCCCTCCCAATCCTGCATCCTTCTGAGAGCCGGAAGCAGCAACGTTTAAAACTCCGTTTAGCCGTTATTTGGAGATTCTCACGATCAAACATGGCGACTGCCATGCATTTTGAATCTATCATTTGTTGACACTATTTTCAGTACCCCCCTCCTCCCCCCCACATCAGTTTGGCTGGAGATGAAGTAGGTATGCCTGTTTTAAAAGGCGACAATAGGATGATCTTCAAGTTAAATACATCGAAAAACACCAATTTCTCTTTAATCCATACGATATATTTCCTTAACTCAATCTCTTCACAAAATTTCTAAACATTATCATTATATTATAATCTGTAATTCAATTAAACACTTTGTGAAAGAAAGCGAAAACTTAATTACAAATGAGGGATTATCTTGTTTTACGAAACTCAGTAAGAAGGTCTATAGTCGCACACAAATATAAATATCTAGACGAGCTGTGCGCGCTGTATCGTACTCAATCATTAGTCAGTCAATTCAGAGGGCTCTCATAATTGTGGTATTGGTTGGGTAGATGTCAACGAATGATCCATTACATTGCATAGGAGACTAAATGGACAACAAAGTTACACCGTCTTTTCGGTTGGGACGTAAAGCTGATGGTCCCTTGGTACTTTCGACAGGAGTAGACTACGTGCCGGTACCAGGCTTCCCCTCCTCCCTTCCTCATTATCATTCATCAGTCATCACTCATAAGGCTAAAGAGGGCATTGTGCCCTACACTAGCCTTAATTACAATAAAGAAAGTAAGTAACAAGCGGGTTTAGCCGTTTTAAAACCGCGACTTCAAAGTAGATTATAAATCCTTATTAATTAATTTTACCTCGCTATTCACTTCGCTATTTCCCGAGATGTTCAACGCATAACGACCAATCTGCATCATTTCGCCGCCATTTGAATTTCAAATTAGCTTCATAATCAAACATTGTCAACTGTTATTTCATTTTCATGAATTTCCAATTATTGAAATCTTGATTGGACTTGATGAAATTTTACTATTTCAAATAATTACTAATTATAATCCGGTTTTGAACTGAAGGTTTATTTAAATAAAGAACGAAGAATGACAGGATAAATCTGTGAGTAATTGAGCAATTGCAACAATTGGCAGTTGTGCGGATTATTTATAACCAGTGATGGGAGAGCGCTGAAGCGTTATACCTGAATCTGATGGTATCATATTATCATGTAGTGACGTGGCTACATCGCGACTAGCTGCGGTATTAGGGCTCGAATCAGCTCTGCGGGCGGGTCTGTCAGTCGAGACGTAACACTTGTGTAATGATGCAATGATACTGACTCGTCCTTTGAAATCCCTGGCCTAAGTCGGGTGTCTCTTCACCCCACAGTATCTTCCTGCTGCTGAATGGTGGACTAGATGACGTAGATGCGCACAAGCAGGCCTGGGCTAAGAAATATATCATTGGATCACGCTATTCTGTAATGGCAGAGCGTTTACTAAGTCATTTTTTTGAAATATTTGTCAATGTATTTATTAATAATTGTTTGGCGCTGTTCAATTATAAAGACTTGTTAAACTCTTGCTAAACCATAGGCCGAGTTTCACACAGTTTCAGTGATGTGATTAATAGTGTCTTTATTTTTTTTATTTTACATAAAAAATACAACTGCACTGGTTCATCAAAAAACACATAAGAAAATTATTTATCATGAACCGAAAAAAATGGGCGAATTTAAGTACATATGTACTTTTCTTACAATAAACCCTTCTTAAAATTATACTATATAAAGTACATTTTAAACTGACATTATCATAATATTAACAAACGGCGGTTTTATTCGGTTTTAATATTGTGTATATCTTTGCAATATAAGATATTTGCAACTCACATCGAGCAAGCTTCATATTGGAAGTTTGCCCCTCATCACTTCCTGTCGCTCGCTCAAGTCCGGAGAGAGAGGCGAAGACTCCCGAACCCGTCTACTCAACTCCATTTATGAGAGAATGCTTCAGTCTTTTACGACACACAGATGAAAGTTTATATTCCGGCATGTTGACAGGACTGACATATTGACATTGTCCGGCTCAGAGCTTCAATAAAGCTGTTGTCGTATTTCTCAGGAATTCGGGAATTGAATATTCGAATAAAGTAGGAAAAGAGGAGGAAGACGAGAAATATCCGACACATTCTACGATGGGTTACTGTGATTGAAGGCAGATTAAATAATCTGCCTGCTTCTCTATTTGAGTTCCATCCTATGAAATAGACGAGCCTATATTGAAACTATATAGGTTAGAGTCATCGTGAGCTATTCTTAAAGTGTTACGATCTAATCTTATTGAAATAAGTACTAACAAGTAGAAACTATACATTAATGTACTTGATATAGTTCTATAGTCCTACCCAATTAGAACCCAAATCATGAAGTATATTATAGCATGGACACAGGATGATTGCGTGGATATAAGAAACTATCCTTACAATCAATACAAAGTTCGTTAGCCAAAGTGTCAACAGTGCTAGAATGTTCCTCTATTTTGGGTGTATTCCCAAGGAATTGTGACAATTAATTCAGGTTTGCAGGTATCAGGGTGATTTATTATAACCAGGATTATAAACACAATGGTAAAAATAACAGTAGGTCCCGAATTCAACCTCAAATCTGTCTACGCATCATATTAATGACACATTCAAATACTGTAATATGCAATATTATATACTTTTATTTAGCTTGATTGCTACTGTTTCACAATTTCGTAATTTTAGAGTCACCGCAGTACTTTCATTTCAAACTAAAATACTATTTTCACTATTTTTTACATCTCCAGTTAAACTTATTTACATTATTGACTTATTTATTTTATTCATTTGGTAATCTGTTGTATTCTCTTATGCCAGGATTAAACGCAGATCGTTTTTTTTGTGTTGTACAAAATTTATGAATTTGTTGTTTATAGTTTTTTTTACTTTAGTTTAGTTTATTTGTTCGTTTTCAGTTTGTCTTCTATGATCTCTTCTATACACTTCCTGCACAAACTTTTTTTTTCTTCAAGGTAATCTGCTAATTTCTAAGTATTCTATTTATAATATTAAAGTTCATACTAATGTCAAATTATAATGTTAACTTATTTAATACCTCATGTAAAAAGGTTATTTTAGTACATTTGAGAAGAGAGCGAATCGCTTTAACTCACTTGTGGTCAAGGTTTGCTCAAAGGTTTCTTACTTCATATCAATCATAATAATTTAAAAACTGAGCTAAAAGGAAGAGAATAATGGAATATTTTATCTAGTGAACAATAAAAAATACACTATCTTGAACATAAATAAAATAAACAATTGATGAGTGCCTGTTTTTCGTCGTTCAAATGATTCAAATCGAAAATATTACCTCAAATCTCGGACGTTCGTCTTTAAAACCATTTTGTATAGTACTTCCATAACACCAAACTTCACAATAGCGCCTTATAACGCTTAAAGTTCAAAGCGATTTCCATAAAATTAGCTATCAATCAAAATGTGCAGAGCATTGTTGTCAGTCTTAAGACCTCTTAGTCAAAACTTTTTGTAAAGTCCGACCCTCGATCAATGCAGGTTTATTCTGCTAGCTCCGTCTTCTTTCACCATGGGTCTAGGGAACACTCTCACCCCATTGCCTTGGTGAAGAGAGACCAGATATTCAAACTGATATATTATTCATTTATATCTTCGATTATTTTATTATTACGTTACTTGTTTTATTGTAGTGCTGACATATTAGAATGCTAGGTCATAAATATGACATAATTACTTAAAATATATTTGATCTTTATTCGTATTGCATGATTTATCGTACTTGCATACTTAACAATACTTGCATGATAACAGCTGGTGGGAAATCATGGCGACTGCGCCGACAGTGGTGCTGCGGTGGCGGGAAATGTTACTACGTTCGACACTAGCGCTCGCCCGCACAGACATGTATGATGCCACAGACACCTCAAGCGTGTTATTCGCGGGCTTAGTGACACGCCACGCCGCTAAAAGCGCTGCAAGCACCGATCGCCATGTCAAGGTCGGGATGTATATAGTCCGGTTCAGAATCGCATTTCCGTTCGATTTGTGAGGAGACCATTTTTTTATGATTGGTTATTGTAGAGGGGCACTAGAAAATAAAAAATTGCGAGTATATGTTTTTTGAAAATTGGATTGTTGGACCCAAATTTGGATTTTGTTATTTTCATACTTCGGGCCATAACTTCTCCGAAATTGGTCTAATCAAAAAACTTTAAATTACAATAATATTTATAAATTGAATTGCAATAGGATAACAATAGTTTGATTTTGTTCATTTTTCAAATGTACAGTCAGTTGCAAAAGTCCAGAGACCATCTGTTTATGTCACGTTTTACAACCTGTGCCGACTAACAACAATTTTTCTGAATTTGTCATTTATGATCAATATTATTCAATTAAAGTAACCTATAAATTAAGTGGTCTGCGATTTTTGTATCTTAAAAACTATGGAAAATAGCCCAAGCTGAGGAATCGCGTCTATTTTGAGGCCGGGGATTTTTTCGTCGCGACTAGACGTGTTCCAGCCTAAACACGAACTCGTCATTGTTGTTTGATAGTTTGGCATTACTCAATTAAGGAAAAAGTACAACTAAATGTTCGATTTTGTAACAAATATCAATTTGCTTTTACTAAACAAAATGTGTGAGGTAAATGAAGAATTCTTGAACATAGCGAACCAACTGTAAAATCGACGAAAATCGTTACTGTGTTACTTTTTGTAAAAAAAAAAACAAAAAAAAAAACAATAAAGTAGGTATTCGATTCCATTAAAAAGGAAGAATGTCTAAGCGCAGCTATTTAAAAGATACCCTGGAGATTTCTTCAGGATATGAGTACCTGTTTGGCTGATATCGTGCATATAAACACCAGTGGCGAAGCGTCCTATGAGACAAAGATAAGTTGTCTACCCTGTATACAAATTTAATTAATACCATTAATACACGTGTGCACAAGTTTATGCTTTTTTTCCTACATTTTCTTGTCTTCCGTGGCTCCCGCGAACGTTTGAATTTAGTTGACGGCAAAGAACTCGACATTCGGCAACACTCTCGCACCATCTAGCTTTGCCCCTTGAAGTTGAATGATTTAAACGTGTGGAGACAAACAGTCGTTTGGTCACTTTCGCTCATGATCAGAACGCTATTTTCGTCAGTTTTTCAAGAATATTTGAGACTTGTCTCACACACCAACTCTGTGCTGTGAACGCGGGCACATGCCAGACACTCGGTTCATAACACAATGGGTAGAGGTGTTTGTAAATGGTGTTATGTTTTCTTAAATTTCGTTTATAGATTTAATAATTTCGATGTTATGGCGGTGTTATGCTTTTTGGGAGATTTTCTCCAGTAAATTTCACCAGAAACATGTTTAAATTAAAAAGAAATTTTCATGTAATTTAATAATTGTATAATAATTGTAATTTTGGGTCTGGGAGTCGAATTTCAGCAAAAAATCGTTGATCTTTTTAACGAAATCATCATGAAAAAAATATAAGGTCCCCACGTTTGACGTTTGACGTCATTTGACGTAATGACGTTTGACGGTAAATTTTTTTTTTTTTTTTAATTTTTATAATAAATTAAAAACAATCGATATTCGTGTTATTTCGCTCTTTAATACAAATTTCGATGTTATGACTGGAAATTGACGGATTTCGCGAATTTTCGCAGTGAAATTTTGACCTTTTTAAGGTGCCTATCAACAGATATTCACTTTGTTTATCTCCCCCTTCTTTATCAACACTTTTTGCGATTTCGCGGTCCGCGAAAAACAAACACCTCTAACAATGGGGCTTTGAAATTTGAGGGAACGGCCGTAACAGCATTCAGCATGGTCTGCTTTTGTGAAATGTGATGACCCAACTCAACCCCATGTGTCTTGTCTTCACATTTTTTTATGTTTGGGGGTAAAACGATGGATACTTCAGAAACCAGTTCAAAGCAATCCTTTGACAATGCGAGGTGCGTGCATCGTGAATTGCGTACAACACACTACAGTAGTGCAGTGCGAAAGTGTACAATGTCCAAATAGCGTGTGATTTCTAGCCTTCTTCTTTTTAAATATTATTGACTTTATTGTGTAACTGTTAGTGACTTATAACGATGTGCTCCGCCGAAAGTGATATTGTTGATTCTCGCCTTGGGCGATTCACGAATGTTCGTTTTGCGCCCCCCCCCCCCCCCCCCCTCTCATAACTAACTGTTTTTTTTTTCTTAATTGCGAAATATTACACAAAATTATCTATGTCTACCCTTATTTCAAGGCCACGCTTCGCCACTGATTACATAAAAAGATTTCGCGCAAAAGTGGCCCAGGTGCCAACTGGTTGTACCTTATTCCACGCCATCCCCATATCAAATATTGCATAATATTGGAAAGAGATGTCAAGTTGATCCATTGTGAGAACTGTTTTGAACTTGAATTTAACAGTTTAATGGAATCTTTTCTCGGCTGTAAAACGTGATAGGCATACATCTGTGATGCAGTAGTTCTTCAGTTCATCAAGAGTAAAGGGGGCATCTTGCCCACAGATTAGAAGCAGAATCAATTCTTTCATTGCGGCTCGGTCAACAGTTGATCGGGAGTCGACTGTTTTCTTGACTTGCACTTTCTTTGAACTGGAAGCAAATGTATTATACTCTTTCGTTTCGAGATTGTTGCATATATTGACAAAGTTCCAGTGGTACGACGATCAAGGAATTTCTCGACCATTTTATCTCCCTCTCGATGTGCAGTGCTCAAGCTCTTGATGGCATCTTCTGGACACGGCTTGGCTGTGGAAAGTGATCTTAGTTGTGGATTAGTCAAATCCCAGGGGTCAGCGTCCCACTCCTTGAGGGCATCAATCACTGACTCCACTACTACAATATCCTTTTTGATTTGTGATGGTCCTAGTTCCGGATGCTTATGCTTTGACTTTTTAATGTGGCTGATTTCACGAAGATGACGATTTTCGTCGATTTTACAGCTGGTTCGCTATGTTCAAGAATTCTTCATTTACCTCACACATTTTGTTTAGTAAAAGCAAATTGATATTTGTCACAAAATCGAACATTAACTTGTAGTTTTTAGATCACAGCATAATTGCTCTCGTTCCACCGCCTTATTGAATAATGCCAAACTATCAAACAACAATGACGAGTTCGTGTTTAGGCTGGAACACGTCTAGTCGCGACGAAAAAATCCCCGGCCTCAAAATAGACGCGATTCCTCAGCTTGGGCTATTTTCCATAGTTTTTAAGATACAAAAATCGCAGACCACTTAATTTATAGGTTACTTTAATTGAATAATATTGATCATAAATGACAAATTCAGAAAAATTGTTGTTAGTTGGCACAGGTTGTAAAACGTGACATAAACAGATGGTCTCTAGACTTTTGCCACTGACTGTACATTTGAAAAATGAACAAAATCAAACTATTGTTATCCTATTGCAATTAAATTTATAAATATTATTGTAATTTAAAGTTTTTTGATTAGACCAATTTCGGAGAAGTTATGGCCCAAAGTATGAAAATAACAAAATCCAAATTTGGGTCCAACAATCCAATTTTCAAAAAACATATACTCGCAATTTTTTATCTTCTAGTGCCCCTCTACAATAACCAATCATAAAAAAATGGTCTCCTCACAAATCGAACGGAAATGCGATTCTGAACCGGACTAATAGATTGTATTTTGTAATCTGGTGTTAGTGATTAAGAAAGGGGGATTGCTGTAAACATCACATACACGAGTTCACAAAACAAGTAAATGTCGTTGACATGTTGCTCTTGTGATCTACAGAGTCGACCAACTTTCAAATCAAGTAACAATTTTTTCAATCTTATAACAAACTTGAATTAAATTATTGTCTTCTGATGTAAACTATCAAAGCCAAAAATAAATGTAAGGTTTCTAAATAATGCCTGAAAGAATGTAGTGCATTTATCAAATAGCTCGTTAAGCTTTGTTGAAACTCTGCAATTCTTTGGTTTTATGAGGACTTCTTAAATAAATAGAAAAGTCTAATTTCTTTACTTTATATCCAGCTCAACCTTTAACCGGTACGATTTAGCAGTATTACAATAACTAAAATATAATAGTTAAGGTACTAATTAGGTAACCAATAAAATTGTCTTGTATTGTTAAAACATTGAAAACAACCGTGTGCTACCATATTAATATATCGTAAGGTCACAGAAGGACGCTTGGGAAGAGACGCTTTTGAAGGACGCTGGCTCCATGGATGTGAAACCACCGTTAAAACGACCCTCGCGCGGTTTGAAAGCGCGGCGCGTAACGCAACTAAAAGTGGCGACAGCCGAGTGTTATAACCAGACCTGTGAATCATCCACAGCCCTTGAGGCGCGTGATTACCTGTCAATCTAACTCATCCACCGCCTTCTTTAACCCGCTATCTCCTCCGTATTCATACTCTCGCTTTCAGCCACGCCATGCATCAAGTAGAATGTATGGGCTATATAATCTAAAGGCAGTAATAAAATGTTCAGGAATTGCTTTCTAGCCTGGAAAAGGACATATTAAACGCAAAGGCTCCACTGTAGATAAATAACGTGAAACAACACGTGCCGTTGTTTCTGTAATAGGTTATTTACACACAAACTCGACATGAAAACTTGAAGCAAAATCTAAGCTAAAAAACTTTTTTTTTTTTAAATCAATATTTTCATAGGAAGTTGGTAGAACTTTGTGTTACTGCTCTCCTCAGGTGTATTTAGAAAAGTTATGAGACTGAAAGTGAACTATATTCATCACATTGTAGTTATGTCACAAACGTATGCGAGGAAGATGTGTAAATCTATTGTCTGTGCTCGTTAGTTAATCATGCTTTATTTACTTAATGTCAATCCCATTCAGTCAGAAATTTGTTCGTTTTAGTGGTGGGCGGTTAGGCTTGTGTTTCCATGCAAAATGCTTCGCGTGGCCAAATTCATACAACTTTCGTGAATTCTTTTAAAATTACACACGCTCCCTCATAACAATCATAGCATTGCAATGGATTATCGTTATGAGTTCCCGTCTGTAAAGTGGGGATGGTGAGGGGATATGGGTCATGGTGGCCGGGAAATGTGGGGAAAAGTCGGCTTACAGTAAAATCAATGGAGAATATGGTATTAGTTTAGCTTGACGGATCTACTTTATAAGTGTGTAAAAATAACTTGAATTAGATGAAAATTACTTGGTGTATACCAAGCTTATTCTTCTCCTAAGTACATAAAAATGACAATATATAATATGATAACCAAATTATCACTCACACAACACGTACTTACACGTACTTAACACGTATGTACTTACTATATCATTAGTTATCTGGTGATGAGAGAGTTGAGGTGAAAAGGAACTCTACTTAATGGAAGGTGTCTTTGAGTTAACTGACATCCAATAACCCAATAACAAAAAAAAAATAACATCCTTAGATCATTCCCGTTCATGGCGAACAAGTGACAGGGGCGGAATTGGAAGTGGCGCGAAAAGCACACTTACCCCATATCGTGGTGGTGAGATGTCGTTTCCGCCAGCGGACGTACTCGAAATGTCTGCGGCTCGGTGGTAGGAAAGGAAGTGTTGATAGGCGGAAGTGTGGAGGCTGCATTGGAGTATTTCGCCTCCCGATCAGAGGACCTTCAGAGATCGAACAGTATCGGTGGGCGATTGTTTCGATAATCGAAAGTGGTGTGAAAATGGTCATTAACCCATACACACATATTATATACACATGTTGTAGCCAATGATAACACTGTCACATTTTTGATGAAGTTACATAGTTCACATTTAAAAACATCCAATTATTCTATTTCTGTTATAGAAGGAGGAACATTATTATACTATTTAACAGAATGAAACATCGATTTCATTAGTTAGCCTGTATATGTGTATGGTGTTAAACTAAGAACTGTCACAACATGATAAAACAGAAAAAAATGTAAGAAAGGGTATCGAACATTTTTTAATTAACTATTGGTTACATTAATTTAAAAAACAACCAAAAACGTGTGATACTTTTAAATACATTATAAGTTGTACATAAGATTTCACGTTGCATAGTTATGAGACTTATTTTCACTTACTCCCACGAAATCTTGTTTCTCCACCTCTAGTTTCAGGACGCAGCAACACACTCATAAGATATCGCGTTAAAAACCCTCGCAAGTCTATCTCAGCCGGGACTATTTTTTCCTCGCCGTCCTCATTTCGTCCTCATCTTCGTCCTCGTGTCCGTCCTCGTACATCGCCGGCCGGCAATTACGCACATCAATGATTGACGAACTCTCTTTGGGCCGGAGGGAAAAACAAAGTTTTTTTTATCTTCTTTGCCAAATTACATCTTCTGAGCTCTCTGACGTAGCCTGGGCGCTGTGGCCAGACAATCTCGGACTGGGTTAACCATCTCGCCCTGCCAGTGCTTGCGCACTTAAACGAGCATCAATATCTTATCCTTGCTGTAAGCTGTATCTATCTCCGATGAATCCGCGGTGTGTATATAAACTTTTCTATCATGTGCTGCCCTTGCACGAAAAGATTTCAATATTTTCTAATTTTGGATTTTCCAAATTTTAGTTTACATCTTTGTATGTAAATGTTCCATGTTTAAAAACCTCTTGGCAAATAAAAAACGCATACAATTGTTTACCTTTGTACCGTGTAAATTGATTTCTTTGGTTAATTTACTTAGTTTCTAAGGGCCCGTATTCAATTTCGGCTATCAGAAGTGAAATATTTATATTAGTTTGGTATTATATTATCCGTTTGATGTAGGCGCTAAAATGTAACAATGCGTGTGTTTTAGCAGCAGTTGTTGGCTGTATTGATTCAATAAAACAAACAAACACTTTCACAGTGATTTACTTTATTGCCAATACAAAGTCAACGAATCTCCTTTATAGTCACCTTATAGTTTTCAAATTCCCTCTTTATCACACCTATCCATCTCAATTTCTCACATCTACCCTACAGAATCACTTTGGAGTCTGAACGATAGAATAAACCAATCTTCATCCCATACCCGCCTTACATTCTCTTTTTCTAGCCAGCAAGTGTTTTTCCAATTTTCTAGAATAATTTATTTTTGGTTTGAAATCTAAAGTAACTCAATCGGTATCAGAGTCTGGTAGGAACGCTCATACTATATTTATCGTGACCTATTTAAGTGACAAGGTCTTTGATCTCGGATTTCAGAACCGGAAAACGAATAATATATCACTACTTTCAAAGCCTAAACCATAAAAATGCCTGCTTGTCATTTTGGAAGTAAATTAGTAAATTAAACATATCTTATTTGATTACAAAATCAGAACCGTTATGATTGTAATGTTTGAAATTTTGTTCTTACCGTTTTAAGTTTTTATGTAATTAAAAGTTGGTTAGTAAGCACATTATTAATATAATGTTGTAGCGTTATTAAGATATCACTAAAACCTTTTACTTTCGCATGTTCCCTTAATTCTACACATTTGTGGCCGGTGGCTATTTTTATATCAGTTGCACGAGACCAATATCAAATTCCTTCCTCAAAACAATATTAAATCCTAAGCTTGTAATTTCACATCCGGTTGTTTGGAATCACGAAAAACAAACTTGAATATTCCTTTTCGGTAGTTTACAAAAGGAAACTAAAGTGTCACATTTTGCAGTAAGTTATTTCCAAATTTGTTTTCTAGTTTTATATAATCGTACAATCTGTCATTTTTTTGCAACACGAAGGTAATATTTCCAGTTCTGGTCGACTATTTGCAATTTGGTAGAATTCTTTACTTTGCGTCTGTAGATACACAAACAAATAATTTCTCAACCCCTGGCAGGTCATTTGGCAAAAGACAGACGTTCCCGGCCTGGAACTACATTTGCAGTCGCAATATTCACAGCCGCACGACTGCTTTGTGACAAAGGAGAAAATAGTTGTTCCCCTTGACAAGTTTTTCAATCAACAACGGAAACTTTCCAATGTTATTCTGCTTTATATTTTCTTTTCGAAAGGGTTTTCAAATGCAAAGCAACTTTAAATCTGGGCACACTTGATATGAGTCATGGCTTCGAAATGGTGATTGCAAACTTCCTTGCTGATATGTGGAAAATTAAAATCGAAAGACACTTTATATACCGGATTTTAAACCGATAAATTCTAAGGGAAATTTTTTTGAAAATAACCGATTAGTGGTAACGAAGAAATCATAATAGCTATATGTAACAATTGTTCAAGGAATTATAATGACAGGTGAAAATTTATATTCTAGCACATCCCAGACGAAGCACCACCAGCCACTTTTATGAATTACACCCTACTTCCACCACCACATGTAAAGTATGCATTTTAGTAGGTACATGTTCAGAAACCCACTATTTCTCATGATGGATTAACCCACTATGAATGGACCTCCTGTTTGAAGTGGGTTCCTCCTCGTGGTGACTGGTGCCCGCAAGGTTGGCTCTCATGTACATCTCTTATCATCATTTGCACATTCCTCACCTTTTCAAACTGTTCGTCTGTCTCTTTTCTTATTTCCATTCATCCCCGCCCTTTTTGCGACCTGCACGTTTGTCAAACACCATCCGGTCGCGTCAAATGTCATTGTTAAAACACATTATTTACAACTTGTGCAGTTTTTGGTTTAATTTTCACTAAAATATTAGTTACTACGACACAACGATGATAAGATAACACGATTATCCGAGTATATATAAATCCCAACCAGACAACAATACTATATATATATACTCCTGGGCATCTTCAGTGATTTAAGTCGCACACGATCTGGTTTTCTCACTACACTTTTAAAGTAGACTAATAAATTCACTTAATGCACAGCCGCAAGTGATGCCAGTTCGTTACCTGTGTGATTCAGAATGCTTACCATTAATAATGTAACTTCTCGTAAAGCCCCCCCCCCTCCCCCCCCCTCCCACCACCATATTTCTCGACTTTGCGCAACTTCCCAAACCGCCTAAATCGAGGACACCCCGAGGGGTTGAATTATATGAGGCAGTTATGAAAACTTATGATTACAATATCATTTTATAGGATGAAAGTTTAAATGTCGTTTGCGATAAGTCATGGGTGAAAACTTGCTATTTATTACGACTGTAAAATAGAGAGTTTGGTTTTCTTACAAAGTTTTTATTGACGTCTTCAACTGTTTAATATCTTTGGTGGTGATGAAAAAATTAAAGCACCCTGTTAAAAAAGTGATATCGCGTTCTTTGGTCGTTCAAAGATTATGTTCCAACGAGATATGTGTGTATCTATGGTTGAAATCAAAACCATTGTATTGTCCACCAGCAAATAACATTTCTTTTGTTATTCATCCACTTAATGGTAAAAGTCCGTTTTTTGAAGCCCAACGAAGTAAAACAACATAAATGAAATAAATAATCAACCTGGGCTACGAACGCGTAAGTATTTTAATATCTATACAAAATAGTAACTTGTACGTTGAATTGTGATAAGCTAATATAGAACGTAAAAAGTACACAACATATTTTATTCTATGCAAAGAAAGTTTACGCCTTATAAAACAAAAACCACTTTAAACAAAATAATTACGTTTCTCATCCATTTTTACATCTCAAATTTAATATCTACGTCTCATCTTTTCCCCAGCTGAAGATAAACTGAATTTTTATTTATTTTTCAGTAGGTTTCTCCAGAAAAAAATCATGTATTCACTTACGTTTTTAATATATCCCGCACAAAAATTCGGAAACTTTGATTAAAAAAGTTTTGAAAGGAAAGTCAAGTGATTCAGAAGAATCCACGCTCGAGTACATACATACGTTACAAACTTTCTAGACCAACGGTCAAAATTTCCATGCCCTATGCAGAAATATTTATAAATGTAAATATTAAAATTCGTTTCTAAATACATGAAACACGGCCCTTCTTACCAAGCGTATGAAGTCGGCTAAAGCAACATACGTTTTTGTACTTTTGAAAATAAGCATCCCTCATTTCGTTTATATACAGATAGTTGAAACCTATTTATTATTTACTGCAGCAACACACATAATACAAAATAAATTTCTCCAAGTGAAGGTTATTGAATTGGTTTTATCTCTTTAATTAATTTCACTTCACGACATTTTCCAGATTAACTTCATTCATTTTTAAAAAGAGGAATCAATAAATAACTGTTACTTTCTTTCTTACTTTTAATTTTTTATGAACATGTCAAATGAGGTTAATCAATTCCACTGCTGCCTTAGGGCGGATTCAATATGGCAACTGGCCATACTCAGCAACCTCAAGCTGCGATTTCAGTCGCGGATGTGCTCGGCGTGGCGCGGCGCGGATGAAGATTGCAGCCAATCAGCGTGCTCTATTTCTGAGCCGAGAAGAGCCGCGGATTTCTATCCAAGGATTGAAAATATTCAATATTTCAGCCGGCGAATTCCATGCTCGGCATGACGTCACTTTGAATGACCAATAAAAAATCGGGATTACGACAACAAACAAATGACTGAAGACTTTGCCGAAAGATTATTGTTGGCTGTCGAAAAGAGAGAAATCGTGTATAATATATTCCACAAACACTATAAAAGTAATGTTTTGCGTGTTCAAGCGTGGAAGGACGTGGCGCAAGATTGTAACAACACAGGTAGGCAAAACGACTAGGCCTAGGCCACAGATAGCGCATCGTGCAATCTGCAAGTGAAATGGCTGGCGAGGAGAATCCGCGCCACGCCACGCTCCGCCGCGCCGAGCACATCCTCGACTGAAATCGCAGCTTCAGGCTGGGATTCAGGGTCGTCCCCTAGCCCCCGTGGTTGTCACGTAACAGTTTCATACATGTAATTTGTCACACAAACAAATCCTTAGCAACTACGGGCGCTCTACGGGCTAGGAAACGTGAATTCCAGGTTAATTATTGTATATGCTCGTAACGTAGACAACAGTGATTAAAACCTGATCATTCATGCTAGATAAACAAAGGGTATTTACGCAGAGCTGATCCGGATCACTCAAGTTACAATCTGATCTGGATCAGGTTCTCGTGAAGACTCTAAGATGAGTCTTGTTTCGACAAGCTACAAATTTAAAAAGTTGTACAAATACAACGATCCTCCTTTTGTTTTAGTTTCTGTTTTAACTAATGACATTCCTTCACGTAACAACTTCACTTTCTAACGCGAGAGGAGACAAATGAGTGCTGTTTTATTGTTAAACGTACGTAAAAGGTGTAAAACAAAAAATTAAGTTTATCAGTTTAAATGTTTTCCTCAGTTGGTGTTTGTTCTCCTCATGAAAGGTGGGTTTACGTTCGTCCAGGGAGAACATGAAAGCCAAGTGGAGGGTTGAGAGGATCCTCTTTATGTAGGTAGACACATCCACCTCGTGGGGATGTGATAAATGTGGAGTGATGGCCCGATGGGTCATTTCCATGATGTGATAACTCTATGTGAAGACGACACTTTCCGGTATATTTGACAGATTGAATGTTGGCAATTTCCGTGAACTTTCAATAGATAGATCTATGTATGCGAGGCTCTCGTTATGATATCAACATTTAGTTAGTCCATTTAAATTTAATTCTCACTAGCCATTAGTAACATGGAAGGGTAAAAGTGCTTATCTTCTATTCAGCTTCTTATAATAATGGGTTGGTGGGTTAGGTGGGGTAGTGGTGGGTGGGTTTGCTCGTAAGTTTACAATCAATTTCTGATAGGTGATATATTAACCAACACTGTAGGTATCCCCAACATCATCACGTTAGAAAAATAACTAACTTTTGCAACACGCTTATCAGCCGTTACAATCTATAGTAGGCTATATATTCCCAATTCTTCATTCTTTGGAAGCGTTTTTGAACTTTATGCGAAATAAAAGGAAGGTTCTTATGAATGTAATCTTAAAACAACCGCTTTGTTGATGTCTGGGAAATACATCATCTTATTGACGAGGTGTATCGATCTCACCGAATACAAATTTCACTAAAAAAGTTGTCGAACTATCTTCTTTATTTTACGAGACTGTGTTTACCCCAGTTTCCTAGCAACAAAAGTAATTCCCGAAAGTTTTCGCGTGCTTAAGACTTCTTTCAGACTCTCCAGCCTATCCAATTAAGATCAATATTGTCGGCTTAATTCGTGCGCCCTTCTTTTCCTTTATAAGATATTATTCTTTAGCTCTCTAGACGTTTATTTGTAAATATGACAAAGGAAAAAGTTTCGTATAATGTTGGATCTTTTAGAAAGAGTATAAAACAAACTTTTTACTTCTATTCGCCGGGTGTTTCGCACAATATAACAAACAAACGGAACAAGGGGATCCCCGGGCCAAGTGAAGGTCGTTACTCAAACGTCACTAGACTAAGCCGTGCGAAATATAAGACTGTAATATTTGCTTTTGGGCCAGGGAAAATCCTCGGATGAGGCGATGACCGATGCCCGTAGCCTTCTCAACTGTCCACTGCCTACTTATTTAAAGGGGTTTAACTGGCACGGGATTTATTTTCACTTTTTCCTATTAGAGGATTTCATAAGATGACGGGACCGTTTTAATCCAATTTGTCAAACTATATACACTTTGTACGTAGTTTGAACATTTCATATGAAAATATGCTAATGGGAATGATCTTAACTGCACGTTCCAACATAGTTCGTGTTCCTTGACGATACGGTGGACAATTATAATGTATTTATATAATTATATTTCCTTTCATTTTCATCCTAAATTGTTTCTATGGGTAAAACAACATTTATAACATCTTTGCATGCATTTAGCATAAATTAGTAGAACTTAGTGAGAACACGATTGCTGTTACTATTTTGTGCGCGGAAATATACCACAGTGTAATGAGAAAAGTTTTAAAAATTTTGATTAAAAGCTCCTTAATTATTTTTTTAAATGTGTCAGCTCACATGAATACCTAAGTCAGAACATTGGCCGGCATCAACCCGTGATAGCTCGCGTCCAGACATATCCTTAAAAAACAACCATAGGCTAAAACTAGTAATACTCGTCCGGGGGCAAATACTTAGTTATAACTTTGCTGTCGGGCTTTGTGTGTCAAAGTTTTTACCTCAGAAGTTGGTTGAACAAGACGTTAGAAATTAGAAAATTATATTCAATTCCCCTGGCAAACCCGAGATACAAGGTTTAATCCGAAATAGACTACTTATTTTTTACAACTTGAGGGCAACATTTTCATTTTCGTGTATCGCATACTTGTATGTATACTCCATACCACATGTATGAGGTATAACACAAGTCCTAACATTGCTAAGACAGGGTTTTCTGGGCATGATAGACGTGGGTCCAGATTTACAACGTGTGATATTCCCCCAATCGTCGGTCGCGGTTCGGTGCTGTGGCCAATGGGAACAAAGAACGCATTCCAGACCAGGGCCAGAGATGAAATTCCTGAGGAGTTTTATTGGTGTGACCATAATAGCCTAGATGGGTAGATGAAGATGATATTGGAAATGAAATGGTGAGTGACTGGTTAGTTTGTAAGAACGTCATGCTGCTTAGTATTTCCAATTATCTATTATTTATCGTGATATCACTTTACTCACGCTTGTAATTTGTGTTCCATCATTATCATTTTTGAATTCAATACTTTGTACTAGTTGAAAGAAATGTCTATTATCACAGAAGCACATTAATTTGCAGAATTCCCTTACAAAATTTCTTGCTCGTTCTTCGAAATACTAAGTTAAGTAGGACAAAGTGTATTTATTAATATTTATATCAAATGTAAATTTTAATAGTTATTTAACTGAGCGATGTGTCTGTAGCCTTAAATGTAGTCCAAGGTCTACCTGAGGAGAAGGTAATATTATCTACCTGGGGATAATCAAATCACTATTTTCTCTGGTTCATAAAGTTAGTTTCATTAAACAGAAGCTCTCAGATTCACGTTTGATAACGTGTTTGATAGTATTGCCTTCTTGCCTTCACCCAATGATACTGATTCTACCTTTAAACCAACTAAATACCATGTCCGCTGAATCCTGCACGAGATTTGTATTTCCTGATCGTCCGTCTGTTCGTTATCTAATATTCAACGGAACCAATTACGACATTTCCATTCCGGAAGCGGAAGTTTAATGAAGAATTGATTAACATACCGGGCCTATCACCGTTGTCGGCCGTTTCCAATCAATTAAGGCGACAACTGACTTTCAATTAAATTGCCGCCTGACCCATGATGATGAAGCTTTAATAGGCTTCGTCCAAAATGTAGGAATTGGTTCGTGATTTGATCGCTGCGCTACATAATGGAAGATTCCCTGTTACCGTGTGTGGGTACAATCACTCACCTCGTGTGGGTACAATCGCTCACCTCGTGTGGGTACAATCTCTCACCTCGTGTGGGTACAATCGCTCACCTCGTGTGGGTACAATCTCTCACCTCGTGTGGGTACAATCGCTCACCTCGTGTGGGTACAATCGCTCACCTCGTGTGGGTACAATCGCTCACCTCGTGTGGGTACAATCGCTCACCTCGTGTGGGTACAATCGCTCACCTCGTGTGGGTACAATCGCTCACCTCGTGTGGGTACAATCGCTCACCTCGTGTGGGTACAATCGCTCACCTCGTGTGGGTACAATCACTCACCTCGTGTGGGTACAATCACTCACCTCGTGTGGGTACAATCGCTCACCTCGTGTGGGTACAATCGCTCAGCTCGTGTGGGTACAATCGCTCACCTCGTGTGGGTACAATCGCTCACCTCGTGTGGGTACAATCGCTCACCTCGTGTGGGTACAATCGCTCACCTCGTGTGGGTACAATCTCTCACCTCGTGTGGGTACAATCGCTCACCTCGTGTGGGTACAATCGCTCACCTCGTGTGGGTACAATCGCTCACCTCGTGTGGGTACAATCACTCACCTCGTGTGGGTACAATCGCTCACCTCGTGTGGGTACAATCGCTCACCTCGTGTGGGTACAATCACTCACCTCGTGTGGGTACAATCGCTCACCTCGTGTGGGTACAATCGCTCACCTCGTGTGGGTACAATCGCTCACCTCGTGTGGGTACAATCGCTCACCTCGTGTGGGTACAATCACTCACCTCGTGTGGGTACAATCGCTCACCTCGTGTGGGTACAATCGCTCACCTCGTGTGGGTACAATCGCTCACCTCGTGTGGGTACAATCACTCACCTCGTGTGGGTACAATCGCTCACCTCGTGTGGGTACAATCGCTCACCTCGTGTGGGTACAATCGCTCACCTCGTGTGGGTTCAATCGCTCGCCTCGTATAGGTACAACGCCTCTTGTAAGGGACCTCTAGATGGCAAATACTTTCTACGGTGAAAAGCACACTGACATTTACGGGGGAAATACTTCTACTAAAATCCCTGGAAATTAATGTTTATGAAAATTGGGAATTTATTGAGTTTTACAAAATTAAATATGCCCTATATAATAGTCAGACGAGTTTGCGACCGTAGCGCGGTGGTGGTGAGTAGTGCAACTACTGTATGTGACGTCACTCACACCCCCTTGAGCGTAACTAAGGATGTCGACGCCGACCGCTATAATCACATGGAAATTATTGAAAGTAATGTTAAGTGGAGATTCTGGTGACTATTGACGTTTGCAATCATGAACAAAGAAAGTGGGAAACAATTTGTTCTTTGATACAGCTACAGCCCTGCTTACCACCTTGTTTCTCAATCTGAGTAACCTATAGAAGTGACGCAGTAAATACCTTACTATGTTCAGCAATGGTGATTGAGCTATCAGTGCCACAACTAAATAATATTATTTTTAACGTATTTATCGTCCATGTTCAATTGACATAACCCCATTCCCAAAGCAAAAACTCGTATCTACTCGTGATGTAATCCAATAGATACATGTTCCGCGTTTCATGCTCTAGAAATCACGATAAATATTCTATTCGTTTTAGAGAATTAACGAAATTGTTGTAATTTTCTCGCACCCTAGTTCACGATCAAATTAAGCATTGTAATTTGGTTAGCTCGACTAACCTTTTTGGTATATTTTGAACTGGTTGTATTGATCGTGGCATTAGATTAACACTTACAAGGGTGAACAAATGTACAGAGAATGTATGATATCATACTATTCCTGCTCAACACAAACGTGATATTAAACGTCATACTTAAAACAAACGCAAATAATATAAACGTTCACAGTATTTCATATGATTTGTTTTGTACTGTCTAAATATTTTGCATCAAAATTATTGAAAAGAAGATGTATTATTTTCCAGTAATGATTCGATTAGTATTTTAATGCATTCAGACAAAAAATAAACTAGCAATAATTCCAAACAAATTTTTAAATTCCTATTGAACCTTTCTATAACGATGCCATCAAATAAGTCACTTTTTATTGTTACCATCACATTTTATATCACAAACTACAATACCCTCATGGGCATCTTAAGAAAAACTTTCCCTGCCTTTCCCAAGAGGAATAGAAGGTATTATAGAAGAGATATCAGATCCAAAAACCGCTCGAATCCCCAACTTATGGCACGTCTTTGAATATGTGTGGCATCAAAATATAAAGTAGGTATTTTAAATTCGTTCTCGTATTCCAGTGGAGGGACCTTTGAGCTTTGAAGGGTTTCCATCTCTCTTCACCTCGGCTTCGTAGCCATACACCATAGCACCATAGCACCACAGCACGGGACCTGTCGGACGGCGTTAGTGTGACATGCGGGGATACGTGTTGCAGGAATGTGAAACGAATTATTAAAAGCCTAGTGTACTATACACAAGGAATAACTCACTATACCAGGCGAGCGCTGTAGAGGAGATTGGACGTCACATTATTATGAAAAGTATTATAGTAATGTGAAGAGTATTGCGGTGACGTATCAACGGCCCTAATGTATAATAATTTATAAATAATGATGTATGTTGCGTTGACAATAGTACAAAAAGATGCTTATTATAAAATGTGGGAGTTTAAAACACCTGATAAAGTTTCCTAAAATGATTTTTCATACCATTACGAAACACAGGACTGGTGGACGAGGCAAGAGTGTTCTTGTTAGTTTTTGGAAGTAAGAGTATGGATAGCTGTCAATTTTTAACAAAACGCTATCTGAAACATTCCAACAATGAATTGGTAGTCGGAATTCTGAAGTAAACAAATGTGCCGTTTTGTCACACAATGTCGCCACTATAAGTATTATGTGAGTACATTCTATATAGGTATGTGAACGGCAGAATTAATTTATAATTTGTTAATTATACTTTTCGTTTTCTATTTGTACAAACGTTTTAATTCACAAATGTGGTGGTTATGTCGATAACAACTATTTTGCAATATACAATAAATGGAAATATTGTATTTTCTTTCTAAGTACATTATTTCTCACATTAATAAGATACAAAATATAAATTATCTACTTATTCAAATATCATTTCGAAAATAATAAATCTGCAATAAATACACTTTGATCGTTTTGGGCAAACAAAACTTCTTTATTGAACCCTGTAATATATTTCGTATTTTTAGATTATAAAGGATTAGTTATATGAGTAGCTATTTTCCTTAAAGGCTCTTCCAGGCAAAAATAAAATGACGAACTAACATAAGTGGCACTTAATAACACGTGATCATGAAACATTACCCTCTAAACTTGGGTCAGTAAGTAATTGAGAAGTTCAGGTTATGGTCGTGGTTGAATTAACCGGTCATATAACAGAATTACTTTAGAAAGTTGAGGTTGGTTTCAACACAGGTTTAACGTTAATTGCTCTAATGACGATGAAAGCGGTCGAGTACTTACCTGCCATAGTGAAAGTTTAAACTGTCTACTTCGAACGGGGCCCAAAAGACAAACGTATTATAGAATGTGGGTTTTGTCATAAGTCACGTCGATTAAATGATTGCGTCTTGTGTTAAATTCAGTCAGTCAAGGTCCACTCATGCCCAATAGTACCCGGAGATTAACTTTTATCTACAATGGCAACCACCAATAATAACATCTCAAAGTTACCGCTGTTGTTCAATATGATAATAATGTGCAAATATATCTCAAACAAGTATGGGAAGCTTGGATTTGTCGTTGTCATATTTATTCTTACTTCCCTCAATATTCTTCAATACAAGAATGATTGTATATTGTAATTCGTACCTACTTCACTTAATGTGAAAGTAAATTTCTACCACTAAGACATCGGATCGCGTTACAATTAATACAATCCTTTCGGGACGGAAATGTACATTTTGCCGTCATCTTGTTTTGGGAAAAATATTTTTAGTAACTCTGTTGTAGATATCTAAATTACTTATTGGCCAATTTTGCCACAATTTGAATAACGTTCAAAACACATCGAAGTTTGTGGATGATCCAAATTTCAACTTAATCGTACTCTCTGTTCGACCGATATCGCGAAACCTAAAACAAAACAAAATAAAATACAAGTTGACTGAAAACGTTCGCTAAGCTTATTGGCACTGAAGGGTACACAACATTGTGGCTATATTGCCCAGTAGCACTACTGTAAATACTCATAAAAGGTACAAACATAAACGTACAAAACATGTTTTACTTTAATTCTGTCCTTTTTGTTCAATCTTACTAAAGCCAATTTTATTTCAAGAGAGTACCTGCTATAACTATGTGTGTTCATTAATTTAATTAAGTTACGTCTTACTCTCTTCCGAAGAGGTTTTTTTTTCAACTTTTTTTCCTCATCTTATATATGTATTTTGTCTTGCCGAATTGCCAACCTTTATGTTTTTGTCTTTATTTTATGTTAAAATGTTAAAAGTTACTACTTAGGAAATTTTATGAAGAATACATGTACCTTGTTTGTTTATAATTTAATAAATTGTGTTTCTACTAAAAAAAAAAAGTACTGTAAATACGGACCCTTGAACAATGACGTCATATATTAAATCACCTCTTCACTCCGCAGACATCTAGTTGGGATTATTTCTTATTCAAGTGTGAGGTCGTGGATTATAGTCCCGGTCTGGGGGAAAAGAAAAAGCTCTCAAAATGGTTTAAATGTGTGTGTAATATAATACGGTATAAAATTCATGTAAACGGGGAGATGACATCGCTAACAGCTCAGCAGGGTACGACATAACACACGTACACCAGCGTAAGACGTACTATATTAAATAAAGTCCCCCGTTTATCATAAATCGTTACAAAACATAACCGTACGTCACACAAAATAAACCTTGAATTTTTTCTGTTTGGTATACAACTCATAGAACGTATACTTTATATTTTTATTTTGCTATTTACGAAGCTTATATTTTAAGTGTTGGTATTACATCAACAATAAATAACAAACGCATGTCCATAGTGGTTGCTTTGTGAATGAAGACACGGAGAGGGTATGGACGATTTTTCTACAGTGTTGAACGCAAAATGTGATTTTTCTATTTCGTGTTCTTTAGATTATAGCACGAACATAATTATCTCCAAATTGGTTACACAAGAACCCAAGAGAAATAAATTATCATAGTAAAAACGACCGTCGGCGAGGTAAAATTAAGTTTTCTCAAATATATCCAGTAGTTAGAAATTAAATGATACACAATTGACTGGTTTCTTATGAGATAACGATAGTTTTTCTTTATTTTCAACGAGCGAACGAGGTTTGTAAGAGAGCAAATTCTCCGTTGGAAAGAAACAAGAACTGAGATCTTTCAATGAAGACTCGAATGAATGGATTGAAGCGAGTTTAATTAAGAGTCTGATTACGTTTCCGTCTATTTCTTATAACACGTCTCGACTTTACAGTAATCTGACCTAGTAACCTTTAAAAATATACCAATATTCCCATTTGAATAGAATTATTTAGCATTGAGACGACAAAGTCCCTTTGTTGGTAGCAACTACGACAATGTGGGACACAGCAATTGCGAAACGTCGCTGTTGTAGGTCAATAATTATTTATTTAATGTTTCCATTCAGTACCAGAAAAAAATAAAAAAAATGCATTTGTGTATTTAGGAATGTCTATGTGGATATGATTCTTTCGCCATTCTATGCCTATTAGTCAAATTCATTAATACCATGTGTTTAATTATGTTTTATATACAAATAATAACATATACTCAAAATCTATAATCACAGAATAACGGTACTGAAAATAAACAACCTGCCAAAAAAATGAAATATTCATTAACATTTCCCTAGGTACAAAGAAGTATGAATTCCATACTTGTCCAATAAGTTACTTTTCAGCGTAGTAGCATTCGCGAATAAATAATTGATGTATCTATTTACTGCGTTCCTAGTCCAAATCTTGGCTGGGGTAAATGTGTTGCCCAAATACCTTATGCGATAATACTAATTGCAATATCTTCTTCGTAACTCGTTGTAGTTGGATTTTGTATTAAAATACTCTTGTCTCCCTCACTCTGTTCTATATCGGCATCTCTTTCTCCTCGTCTCTCTGACGTAACTAGACGCAGTCACTCAAGCACACTTATTGCGACCCAGATCAGTACGTGATTTCATGTCTGCCATGTTCCAGTAGCGAAACAGTTTCAGAAAAAGATCTAAACGGGGTTTGATTTGTACATATGCAAATGAATGCGACACTAACCATCTACTGGGAAGTGACTGTTCATTTTATTTTGCCGTCACTTCTCTCAACAAAGTAACAATTTGTGTGTTACCAATTCACAGAATATAAGCTAATAGAGTTTAATTGTAAACATGAGAATGATAATTAGGTTTTGATAAACAGGGAAATAATGTTAAATGTAAATATTTTAAAATGTGATTAAGTTATTAAAAAATATTAATAAACAATTAGGTAATTGTCAGAGTTGAAAAAGAACAATCACATTATATTATGTTAACAAAAAACCTGTGTTGAAAATGTGAAAACAAAACATCTACATAATGTAATTAAGCTATGCTAATGCTAATTAGTGGCATATATTTATAAAAAATAGTAGGTTTATATAAACTGTAAAGACAGGGTAATTATTATATTATTATTATTATTATTTTTTGTTTTACGACGAATTCAACAGCCGGGACATACGAGATTTGCCTTTTAGTCACCTCTTACGACAAGCAAAGCTACGTCGGACCAAGTCTATTGCCTAGGCCTAGAGGGTAAAAAAACTGTCGCTTTGTGGTCGTGGTAACTGTCAGTTTTTTTTATCCACAATCAATATTTTCCTCATATTCTTGAGGCTACCCGACTACCACGACAGAACCTAGACCAGCGTAGTTACAACTCTTATTATGATGAATATCGTTTCGTTTCAATGTTAATGACAGATAAGTTTAACCTCTTCTCTGTGTAAGGCACAGTATTATGAACCTCGGATAAATATTTAGTTTGATTCTAACCTGTTTTCACCATGTCAACCTTGCTTCCCATTGGTTGTTGCAATGATAAGAACAACTTAGCCTACTTAATATTTATCCGAGTTTCCGTATACGCCTTAAGCTGTTTAATGAACACAGTAAATATATTTACTAAGGTCCCATTCCACCTTACTTTTACTCCCAAGATTAGGTAACCCAACAAATATGGTGCCCGGTAGAATACTCATGCATTTTGTATGTAACCATGGTAACCAATTCGAGATGATCAAACCTCTTAATATGAAAGTTTAATGTAATCGTAACTTACCAGATAAATTTTAAATACAATCTCATTAATGGCAAAACAATAGTGGGGATCAATTCTCAACAGCTTTGCACGGCCTGGCTCCATGTTGTGTTGAGGGCTTTGGCGTGGAGTGCAGCGTATATCTATTTTTCGTTCCACCGCCTCGGGTCTCCCCCCCCCCCCACCCCCTCTCAGTCCCGGGGGGAATCACAAACGGTGGTGTCAACTGTCAAGTGACCTCCAACGCCGCGTCACGTGATTGATGACGTCACCGTCAGTCGGGGTGACACGATAAAGGGATAATAAAAGGGAAACGGGGAAGAAACTTTCAGGGTGAAATTGTTGATAGGATCGGCTTTCTATTGAGCGTGGATGAAATTATGCAGCCGAAGCTCTGAGTCTTCTCTCAGTTGAATATAACTAGGGAATATGTTGGCCCGAACACACATTGGATTTACATCCATACATTACTCGGAGGTAAAACCCCAGATAACTATTGGTAGATTATTTAGAAATGTAATTACTAATTTTTTAGTGGACCAATAATTAATGCACATTTTTTTAAGTAGATGTATGTCAATAAGACAATGTAAGGTTAATTCAATCTGTCCTAATAAATGCAAAATAATCATACCCACTTCGACATCTAGGTTGATTGAATTATAATAACATACTATGATGTTACATAATATGACCGCTTTGACGTTCGTTGAAAGCTACGAACTCTAAAGTGTGTTGTAGATTTTTGTGTAGTGACTTTTTTTAAAGCGGTTGAAAAATAAAATACTGTTAAGTATTAAATATTTTTTAAAACTTCTGTTTAGTTCTTGAAAACAAAAGCTAACAAGATTCTAACTGTTTCAATTTAGCGTAGCGTCCCAAAGTGTAACTATACAAAACTAACATCTGCCGTTAATGCAACTTGGGCTATTTGTTTGTTTGTTTGTTTTCTGGGCATCTAACAACCAACACGTATGAGTCAGCCAAACTATTCCGGTGATTAAAGAAGAACATTTGGTGCAAATCTATCGGAAGTAATGCGTAGGAACTCTTAACATCGCATTCGAGCACGAGAAATAGTAGCTCTAGTGAACCCGGCGATAAACGATTGGTAAAGCAAACACGCGTGTGGTATATCTAATACATACCCAACGTACTGCACACAGATCAATCAAAACATTAGTTTACTTAAAATGAAATGTATGTTTCTCTTTACAGTTATTTGAGCTATACAATTCATTAATGGAAAACTACGTTTTTGCTTTAACATTGCAGAACTATTGTGCTAGAGCTACAGGTTATGTCCGTTGGATGTTTGTAGGAATAAATCGCATAAATAGTCTCATACTAATGGACATCCACGTTAGGAAATTTTAAATTTTTGCAAGAATTGCAAGAATTAACTCTACGAATAAAGAGCGGTGTGGGTAGCAATTATTTGTTATCCGAAACCGGCCCGCAATACTATGGCCTTTAATTTCGATAAAATAATTTGTTAAAAAACGGCAAGTTAAAACGCAACCCGTACCCCGATTTTATTTACAATGTGTGAAGATTATAAACTCAATAATTCATGCTCTATAAAAAATTCATAATCAACCGTATAAATAATCTGTAGTGCATAGTTTATGAAGTTATTGTCAACCAAGAAGGAATTTATGTATGTCTACCTATGTCTATATTTAATATTGTGGATTGTAATATGTGCATGTGATTTGTTCTGATTAGATTGAACTTATTTTAGCAGAGCAGTGGGTAGATACAAATTATATATAATTAACTTAGTTCACCTATGTTCGTTGTTGATACAGCTTATCCACGTGTTGTGGCAAAATGAAATGTTTAATTAAAAAATGTGTTTTTCCTCATTTGTGAAGAGTGTGTATATGGACGTTATTTTTACGAAGAAAGAAGCATTAATTAAATCAAGTTGTTTCGACTCTCTGTAAATTCCATTTTGTTTGTTAATAAATTCAACATTCCCACGATTTCTCTTTAGGATAATTAAATTGATATTCATTTGTGTACTTAACACAATGCTTGATTTTTTTTGTATTTCCAACAAATTGTAATATCCTTCTTTTGTGGCCGTCCTAGATTAAATAACCACGCCATATATCAACGTTTTTTTTTTTTTTTTTAGTACTTCTGTCAGGATTAAGTTAAACCATATCCATGTAGTGCTGTGCATAATCATTCGTTGCATAATTTATTACCTAGCAAGGTTTGTCACATTACTAGCGTTGCAAGAAGATACGCTTTCCTTGGTGACCACTGACCAGTTAAATAATATTAGTACGTTAATATAACCTCTTATAATTGAGTGATTACACTAAAGATCTCTAAGTCATAATTTAAAATAAAAACAGTGGGATATTAAGTAACTATTAAACATACAAACATTTCAGAAAATTGTATTTAAAAGTACATTTAATTGTACATTTCATTTGAGCCACCCCTTCCCCCTCCCCACAACACATTTTGCTACACACTTCGAACATTATAACCAAGATTCTATGTTGTCGTTTTTCGACCCTGGTAGTATATTTGGGATATAAAAGGCCTTCCGCACTTTGCTTTTCCAATGACAATATTATTAAACAAAAACACATTCCAAATAAACCGTCTAGTCTTCATTAGTGAAACATCGTACGTGATCAGTGACAGTGAGAGGTATTAGTAGCCTACGACGCAACTGTACCAGATTGATCATCAAGTCATTCGTTCACAATTTTGGTTCTGGAAGTTTGGCCATCCTAATAGACAACTTCATTATCGAATTTAATATTATCTACTCTGCCCACATGTGTTTTTAAAAGCAACCCCGATACCAGGATAGATATGTTTCATATTGTGGTTATTGACGTTATGTGAAAACAATTTTTGACAATCACCGTTTATTCGTTTGTTTGGAGAAGACGAGTTATACTTCTCAACCCTCAAACGTTTGGATGTTAACCCTCTTTTGGCTTTGACATGTACCTAGTAAAAGATTTCTTCAGAGATCCCCATTTAAGAAGCCATTCTTTTACCAGGAAATATTATCGCTCCCACTAAAACACTGTTTACAAACTATTGACTTTAAATCTGCCATTTTCACCCTCCTTACTTAATAATTCAGTCACAAGTTGTAACTTTGAAAGGTAACTTCGTGTTACATTGAAGCTTTTAGTACGACATTTAAACTTCTCAGACTTCTTGAAATCTCTGGATTAGCGTCTACGTAGAATGCCAAGAATGCTATTATTATCTTAAACGTCTCAATTAGAGAGGTGTTCATAGCATCAATACGATATTAGCATCATAGTAAAGTTAAAATTAATCAAGATGGCAATATTTGACTAACAACTGAAAACCAACACAACAAAAACAACGGCAACAAGAACGACCACAACTTTTTCAACGACAGTTCCATACAAAGTCAATTAATCTGCTAATGACGCATAATCGGTTCAGTAAAATACAAAATGTGCTTTAACGTAACTTATACTAATGTTAAGAGCAAGAGGACATCAGTTGTCAATATGATATTTCCAGGAAAAATGCTCAAGTCAAGTACTCCTAAGTATCCACATATTCTAGTTTTACACTTCAGTTATAATATGTCTTGTCTTGCATATCAGAAATACATACTATGACACGATAACACCTACAAATCAGTTGTCTGTGCTATGACACTATGACATGATAATAGTTCAAACGTACCATTTCGTTGGTGGAGGCGCCGGGTAGATATATTAAAATAAAGTTTCCAATAATTAGTCATGTAAATCAAAAGTATATGGAAATCAAAAGAAAAAGGAAGCGAAAGCGTACTTCATGGCATGTATATATATATATATATGGAAGACCACCTCCCGTAATCTACGTCTCTGTTTTTTTTTAAGGTGATTTGTTAAATATGAGTTCATCATTATTCACTCTTTACTCTCACAGATATATTTCCTTTAAATTTTACCACTTACACAATACAGCAGTTCATGTCATTTTCATTCGATACAAACAAAACAATCAAACAAGCAAACAAAACATCCATTCCGATAAAATAGTAAAAATAAATATAAATCATGTCAAAACAGACAGACAATGCAACTTTTGATTTATTACAGTTAAATTAATACGTCTATATGTAAAAAGTAAAAACCAATATTTTACACACAAAAATGAAAATTTGTCAGCTTAATAAACAACGTCATGCACATGTGGCATTAATAAATATGTTTGTTTGACATCAGGGCCTCAATCTCCAAATACTGCATGACGCTGTAAATAAACAACCCTCTATGCGCCACTGAGCCATCACAATAATAATGCATATTCAATTATTCATAATAATGACCTTCGATTTTACAGTAAATACACGAGACATACAAAGCATTTGATTGTAGCTCTCCAGGACAACTAATGTAGGGACTGGTAATTCAGGATATTGTTGTTTTAGAGACAAGCGTTTTTATTTTATTATGATTTTGGCACAAATGTTTGAAAGGCGTAAGGATTTAAGCAACGTGCATTTCTTAAGGTTTTGTGTTCGTATCTGTAAACGACATTCAATATGAGCATTTTGGAATAATGTGGTGCTGGACTATTAATGTTTACATACATTCTCTAAAAATAACGTAGGCCTACGGATAAAATTACATCATTTCCGTAATATTTGAAACCGTCTTATTTGATCGAACCGAAATATTTGTTTCGATTTTTTTAAAATGTAATGTCTGTAGATTTAAATAATGTCGGACCCTGAATCTTCAACAATTTTCATAATGAATACCATTATAAATATACAAACAAAAAATCTAAAACTTTCATGGTTATCCATCTATTTGTGTTGTTCACATTTAAAACCCTAGATGTGAATCGAACCCTGGTCCTGTGACTTAGACGCAGGTTGATGTTCAGACTCAGGGGCGTTGGCACATGGGGGCAAGGGGTGGCACATGCCCCTCCCCTGGAATTTCAATTCAGGAAATAAATTTAATTAATTTACCCCACTTTTAAATTTAGTGGCGGGTCAACGATGTGCTCGGAACGTTTAAACGGACTGTCTATGTTGAACATTCACAAGATAAGTGTTAATGCACAAAGCTTAACACAACGTGTAATCGACCGATTTGCTTTGGAGCCTCGACGATTGCAATTAACATTCAAAACATAAACTTGCCTTCTAAATACTGTTAATTATACCAAATCTATTGCACATACATTATTTGTTAATTTATTAACCTCTATGCCCCCCCTCCCCTGCGAAAAATCCTGCCGACGCTCCTGTCCAGACTGTACCAACAGCTCTTGGTAAGCTTCTCTGTTACAAAGACGACGGCACTCGTGTTTGACTTAGCCATCCCCTAATTAGGATTCAAGTCTCGCTCCAGACGCCGAGCCGAGTTGACCAGGATTCATCAATCAACCCCCCCCCCCCTCCCCCCCACCCGTGACGTCACTCACAAGTTTCAAGTATGTCGACACTGACAAGCAACTTATGGAAGTGTTTGCATTTTAGTTCTAGGATCCCAACTGAGTTAAATATTCCGTCGTAAGACAACGCGCCTTCAGTGCGCTTGCATAATATTACTTTTTCGTATTCCTAGGAATCCCTTTAGGATGCATACCAGCTTTATATTATGTGCCCCTCTTCAACCAGAAAAGAATACTTTACACACAGAACCAAATAAAATACTCAAGCTTCAATAGAAAAAGATAATGTAAAATTGTAACATTGTATATACATTGTATCGTACATTGAATGGTGTTTGAAGTAACACTACCATACATAATGAATAAACATATCTTTACATTATGAATAATGTTATGAAACATGTATTGTTTTGCATAAGTATTATTATCAGGTTTTTGTATTAACGTTTAGGCAGCTCGCGTTCTAACAAAATGAAGTTCTACAATGCATATATAAGCAGAATGATACGAGTAAAGATAGATATAACCAAAACACTATACAAACAGGACAAAGTATAGGAATCAATATTACACTATTGAATCATCACTAGGAGGGATAACAAATTTAAATGTATCTCCAAATATTTAAATGTTTAATAGACATAGTTCGTTTTGATACGATTTACCATTCCTGGAATTTGTTTAAAAAAATTAAAGAGTTTCCATTATCTATTCGCTTTTATAATTTTCACTTTTACAGGAATATTTGCTGACACAGTTATGATCAATTAAATCAGGATTGTACAAATATTAACACAGTACTAATGTGAAAACAATGTTTACATTCTTCAAAGCAAATAGCTTCGAATAAAAATTTCTGTATATACGACACACTAGTTTTTTTTTTTTGCTTGATTTAATAATTAACTTGGGTCAATAGTAAAAATAAACATTCATATCCACTTCAAATAAACTTTATCTGCGTGTCAATATTTATATGATTCACACATTTAAGCTGATTGGTTCCAAGTAACGTGGTGTGGAATATCGTTACAGCATTGGATAAAGATCTCATCTCATCGTTACTATATTGACAGAGACGAATAAAAACACAGTTAAACAATAACAACGACAACACCTTGTCCGTGGGCGATATGACTACCCCGTACGCTTATTAGAGGATAGTTTCTTGAAGCTTTGTAATTGAAGTTAAAATCTCACAACGCTGTAGACTCAAGATTCGGGAAGGGTTTTTGTTATCTTTCCTACTGAGAAAATTTACGTTTATGTCACATAATGCGTAAAAAATGGGCTACTTGCTATGCATTTAAATAAGGTTTGGCAACAGCCCAAATTGTCTTCCGCTTTTGTAAATGTGTAATTTTATTTTATTTAAACATATGAATTCACATTCTTAAATTAGTCGGTCGTAAATTAAATGTAGCGAGATAAAAAATGTACACATTTTAAAAACTTTAGTTCTAACAAAAAATAATGCGAAATGAATACAAATATTAATAATTTTCCGTTTTTCCGTTAGAATGTATTGTATATATACACACTTCTAGTTCAACAATTGTTCTGCGGTAGATTAATACTAATATTAATGCGTAGGAATCACTGCTGTATGAAGCATATCAGCTTTGCCTGAAGTACCTCTCCAGACTTATTCGCATAAACAAAGGAATGATCGTTGAGTGAGAAATATATTTCTCACTCAACGGTATGATATTTGGTATGATGCTGCATTATGAATAATAGGATCGTTCAAACATTTATTTTGTTGGCTCAAGTTATGTAAGAATATCATTAATGTAACACGAGGCCCTAATATTGCAGTTATGCGCCGAAAAAATGTTTTTTAATTTTTAATTTTTCATCATTTTATAAAACATATCATTCTTGACAAGTCAATATTCATCGATATTTAAGAAAACGAAAAATCGACATTTGCAGCATGAAGTTAATGCATTCAGTATGGCTTTCATTTCGTTTGCCAATGATTCAATTTTAGTTTTCCCCTTCAACTATTGTAAGGTTATGACTGTGGTGCTAAAGTCAAGGCCACTGTGAAGGAATCCGATTTCTCCGGACAAACTAGCAACATGGCTTAGTTCTAGACTCTACAACAAGAATCCAACTCGTACTCTTGAAACACTTGAAAGTTAACTAACTCGATCAATTCGTTGACAACTCTTGAACCTATTTCGCCCACTTAGAGAAATAACCTGGAGTCGATAGGACGCGTGTAACGGGTCATCCTCGCAGCCAATTACTGGGCAATCAGCCTAACACGATGCTGTAACGGTGAACAATCGTAAGACTACGAGGGACACTCTTTAAATGACCATTCACATTCTTGGCTGGGCCAGTTCACAAGTCACCCCCCTACGAGTCGTCGTCTTATTCCCCTCCCCCGCTTCTACCCCACCGCGTTGCTAGCAGATTATAAAGGCCCAAGCGCTGCCATTAGTTCCCTGTCTGCCTTGCGAGCACAATCTAATGGAACGAGGTTTTATAATTCGGTTTCATTTCTGTTTTTTTGTTTCATTGATTTATAGATATTTTGATCTGGCACAGGATATGAGATTAGCTGATTTAAATTTAGGTTCAGGGAATCATTGTCATGTATTCTTTTATGGTTTAACATATTTCGGTCGAGGTTTGTTTGCTTTGAGATTCTCGATAACGTGGCTTTATTATTATCTGGCTATTGGTGCATATCTGTTGAGATTATCAAATTAAGGTTGGAATTCATAGTCGGCCCCTACACCTAGGGGCACCCATTGTTGCTATGGATTTGTTTTGTTCATAAGAAATAACATGCAAACAACTGTTACCTTGGTAACAATGGGCGCCCCTAGGTGTAGGGGCCGACTATGAATTCCAACCTTAATGTTTGCTATTTTTCTTTTTATCTTGTTTACAGACCGATATTCTGGGTTTACTGATGTAAATAAAACTTACATACGCATCTGTAAGTTGATTCAATTTGTTTTTTACTTACTTATATATATATTAATATCAGTTGGATCAACTCCAAAATCAATTGTAAATAAACAAGATTGTTTAATTGTTTTCATTTATCACTTGATTGCGTTTGACAGATATTCAATTTTGATATTTTTATTTTTAACATTATAAAATATGTTATAATAAATTATCTCCTTCACCCTTACTGGTAGTTACTTTATTACAGTGTCTCATGCATACAATTAATGTACAATGTGAAAACATAAAAGCCAATTTTGAATGTATCATAATATAATGTTACATTTGAAGGTTTAATGTAAAATGGCTGTATTATTGTATTTAAATCCTGAATAAATAAATAAATAAACAAATAATTTTTATGTTTTATCCCTAGCCAACTGAAAACCGTATTAAATTTATTAGTCCATAGCCAGAATGAAGAATACGTATAGACTTGGAAATTATCTCTTTCACTCTTACTGGTAGTCACTTAATTACAGTGTCTAATGCATACAATTAATGTACAATGTGAAAACATAAAAGCCAATTTTTAAAGAAGAGGATTCATTACTAACTATAAATCTGTAGGCAACGCATATGGCCCAATGTCTCCTCGCTCTACTGGTCCCGCGGTAAATGGGTTATTAACTTCCTTTAGACGTTCACTGAAATTCCCCTTCAAGAATCGCACATTTGAAAAACGTTCCGTTTAACTCTTATGTTGATATCACGATTCCTCCCATGCTCCAAAATTCTTTCTCATTTCCAAAGTTGGGCGTCCCCTCCCTGAATTGCGGGGTTGGAGGGAAATAAAGCACAGGGAGGGTTGTAATTTCAGCCGCGTGGTTTTCCGGCTGGACAGGTCGTAAAAATGAAGAGGGGTGGTAAATAAGGGGTTGAGAAAAGGTCAGTCCCATTTATCAACGTCGTTATCGTCACCTTTAAAGCCAAAAGTTATCTAAAGAGTATTAAGCAGACTCACAGGGAATATCACCCCATCGAGTAACGAAAACCGCTAGAACACATCTTTATCAACCATCGTGATCTTTGATATCTCCTCAATGAGACAGTCATAGAAATGTTTTATTTACTGACCTGATAGACTGCAAACAATGTTTTTAGTGATGCATCCAGTTGTTATGATGGGCGAGTCAAGCGCCGCGAGCGAATGGTTTTTTCGTTATTTATTATTTATCAACGGTTGTATGTAGGCCTACTCAAATGTATATTAACATTATTTTCTTACACATTGTTGCTTGAGCCATTGGCTGGTTAGTATATATACCGCGTAAAAAGAATAAAAACGATCAGCGAAGAAATTTAAAAATATATATTGACGTGGAATTATTCTGCTTCTACGGACCCAACTCTTCGGATTGGTCCATATATTCTCTTGTCTCATTATGGTGCATACATTTTTTCATGATTATTTAGTTGAAAAGTTTAATATTTTTCATTTTTGGCTGAAACATGTATGTGTGACATCCTCTTTATGTAAGCAACGTTGTTTATGAATGAATTTGTTGCCCATCTGCTTAGAAAACAACGTATTCATTAAAGCAGCTCTTTTGAGACGATTACATAACTACGATGTCATGCACTTTTATTACCGATAATATGATATGCGAAACTTTCTAGTTAACTTCTATGAATAAAAATCGTTTGTAAGGGTTATACTCCTCTAGGGTTTGGTTTCACTGAGATTGGTTGGCTCGTAAGAAGAACTAGTAGGTAGTAGAGCTCGTTGCTATGTTCGTATGAATCTCTAACATGACGATGTTTAACAGGGACGATTATGTTCTGCAGACTTCTGTGGCTGCAGTGATCATTTTAATCACTCAACAGTTTAATTAAGACTACTAGTTTCCTCGGCTAAAGTTGTAGCTATGTATATTGCGAGTGGTATAAAGTTAGGTTCGTTCATGGAATCATTTGTTTTAACTGCAACGAAACGAAATAGGCGAAACTGTGCTCGAGAACGGCAAAAAGATTGTAAAGAATGTAATGAGGGCTTTTAGCTTTCGTACAAGACGGCTTTTAAAAAAGGGGGAAATTAGGGTAGTCCTCGAAGGAAAAAGAACAAGTTAAAATGAGAGGCAAATGTAAGGACAGAAAGGAGCCCGGAGTAGAATGATAATGTTTCAGCTGTGTTTATCGTGCATGTCTGGCTGGAATTCTACCCCGCTGTGGGAAACAAAAGCTTTTACTTCACTTAAAAACTTTAAAATATCATCCGCAATTAAGAACGTCTACATAAACAACTTATGGTTCACTTAATGCTGCGAATTAAGGTTGGGATTAGATGTTAGGAATAAAGCTTTAAGGGGTTCGTTGTACGACTGTCTGCTGTCGTTAGAACTTAATACAAGTAAGAAGTCTGCGTTATTACGTGGGCATGTTCGGCTGCAGGCGTGCTTACACATGGGGACTGGGGACGCAAGGGAGAAACACTGTCAACGTTTCATTTCGTGATTCATTCTTGAAAATCCTTGTACATCATAAACATGTTACCGTCGGAATTTGTGCGATTTGGAATTACTTAAATCATTATAGATGCTGTTATAGTAAATAAATTCCATTGAATAAATAATGTTTAGAAAAATTCTTTAAAATAATGTGGAAATGCAAATTAGAATTTGTTTGGAATAATTTAGTTCTTAAGAACGTGTACACATCATTCGTAATACAGAAACTTCTGCTTGAAAGTATTCAGCTGGACAACATACTTCTGTATATAATGTTATGATGAGGTATTGGTGGCATTTGATAACAGATCATTAATTTACACAGCGAAGTAAATAGAATGTATCACTTTTACCATAAGGAATCGATGCTTTGAACTAGATGTATTATTTTTATTACTATACAACATTATCGTACATTAAGATAGTACGTGTGTTTGATAAATAGTTTTAGTTAGTTGATCTTGTTTGTGGCTAGTTTAAAGATTGAAATAAACAATAGTCGAAATACTGTTAACACAATGAAAAGTAGCAGAGTATTTCAGGAAAATAATAAATAATAAATAGTATAGAAAAAGATAAAACCAAACTTCATAATGATTTATAGAGTTGCAGAAAATTGCTTGATTTATCTGTTTGCCCTCAAATTTCCGATTCACATCCTCGCTCAGAGAACTACAGACTGCTTTGCTCCATCGTGCTTCAGTAAATAAATACATTTCGAGAAATTTACGGGGATGTAAACATATATATAAAACTTGCAATTTATATGGAAAATTGTATTCACAAGCTAATACGCACATCACATAGTAATATAAAAGTTTCTTTATTATTATTCTAGTACAGACTTTCATTCTTGTGACGTAATGTAAATGTACTGTCATTTTTGCGATGGTAAATTTAAGTAGTATGTGTATTATACTATTCAAATTTAATAATTGTATTTTCGTTTGTGCATGGCATACAAATTTTAGCGGGCGTATTAAGAAATTAATAATTTTTAACTTGGATAATAATTTAAATGTATCATCGTTTTGCTATCTCCTTCATTCATAATATTCTATTTAAAATAAATAATTGTCATAAAAATATACGCATTTCATCGTGGATTAGATGTCAAATAATACTCACGCCTCCCACTTTAGTAATGTGTTATTCGTAATTGGTTTCATGTCGATGATTTTATTTTTAACAAATCTTAGTTACAGTTGTATTTCAAGGTTTTGATTAAATGCTTTGTATGATATCAAAAATAAACAATTCAACTGTTGTTAACACATTTTATAATTCACAGCTTTTTTGCAAAGCAGTCAAAAGCAGGAAATAAAGCACTGCTAAAGAGCATACCTTTGTCATAATGTATTTAGTGATTCTCTTATTAAACAATTTAGTTTTCAAAATATGTAGATAACACATTATTTGAAGATATTGGATTAGCATTGTTAACAGTTGCAAGTTGAAGTCTACCATATTTCTAAATAAGTAAAACACTATTTATCCTTATGACACTATACAAGTTTCGTACAAAGCTAATTAACTTTTTACGAGTTATACGCACGTATTCTTAGTTCCTAGGATAAATTTAACTTATATTTATTACAATTTGCACGTATTATTTAGATGCCTTAATTGTGCAAATTATTTTTTAAGAGACACAAAATAACGTACTTTTAAATTAGACTGTACAGTGTGCAAAGGGGGCCCTAAAACACTGTGTTAATTTTAAAACATTATAATGTGTTTGAGTACGAGAAACAAAGTATAATCACTTCTTCCCTGGGCTAAAAACCTTCGTCCCTATTCCCTAATTAAACTCACAAACTTCATTTCTCAAACAACTCTCATTCGTTTAGCGAACCGAAAAGTTGTGAGTTACAACACCAATGTTGCTCTGAGCGAGGCCTATTTTCTTAGCTCCTGTTTTGGATGTAATTTGTTTTGTGTTTAATGAAATTCTCTTTCCATTATTATTCATCCAGGTAAGACACGGTACAGCCAAGCAAAGACAGAGTAAACATCTGAATATTATTATTATTACGTTGTTGTTATACATACAAACTTGGTCAAAACCGGTGTGAACATGTTGAACGGACAGAGATGTCAAGTATTTCCCTTGCTTACATTATGAAACACTATACTTTAAAACAATTAAATATATCATTGTTTATATTATTTCACAGAAGTAAATGTAGATGTTATATAATATTAAGTACAGTCGTGGCTACAAATGATCACCATCAGGGCGAAGAATTCCTTGTTCTTAATTCTTCCTGTAAACTGGCCGAACCTTCCTAATTAGGTATCGCGTCCTATCACCGATTGAGCTGTTTTCGTGTATTTAATTGTTGTTAATGCACACACAGAGTGGTATGTTTAATAGCATAGTTATAATTCGAAATATTATACAAATGTGAAATACAAAATGGGAATACGCTTGGAAATCGTTCAACGGCATACCCAGGATTTGTTCATAAAGTTGTCGAAAGGTTGGGTAGAATAGATAAATCGTTATAGACAACAGTCATAAAACTTCTTCAACAACTAATAACGAATGGCATTATTATGCAAACCATTAACCTATTTAAAAAGTTAATGGAGACATACGGCATTGAGATTGCAGACAGGTGATATTTACTCCCAGAGAATATGGAATCGTTATTCATATCGAGTATTAGCCTATTCAGTCGGTAACAGTTCATTCAGAAATAATTTAAATGGGTTAGATTAGAGAACCTGAGAGATTAATGTTTTTGTTCAAAGATAGTTAAAATCAAATCTTGCAATTAGGTGAGGCTAGATGCTAGCATCAAGGCACACAAAATAATCTTTAAATAAGGATGGAACATAAATTCGGTTTTAATAACATTAGATTATTAAAAACATTTATTGAAATTGTCACATTTATTAAGCACAATTGATTGTTTAAACCACGTCCATAATCGTATTTGTACAAACCAGTGATAGAACCTTACATGCATAATAGTAAAATATTTGTTTTACTGAACATTACGGTCATAAATCATGTAAGTTGAAACAGCAGAGTAAATTCCAACTCTATGTACACTTTGTACGCGCCCAACTAACACTTTCACATTTTAATAGCATCATGAGTTATCATCGAATGTTCACTCACGTCTCAACAAAACAAGATACACAAACATAATTTACAAGTGTTGTTCTACACAAAAATAGTTTATGGAAATTACGTGAAGTGAATAACAGTGTTATACATTTGTTTAATGTGTATCCGATTGTTATAAATCTGAGTTACAAAGGTTGGCAAACACATTCAACTGAGAGTACGTTTTAGGCAAATCTAGAAGAAAGTTCGACACATGCAAACTATAACATTATTATACGAACTTCCAAGTTCAATATGAAACGAATTTTAGTTATAAGCTTTAAATTTATATTTAAATTTAATGAGAAAAGAAAATATTAGTTGATGAACTATAAGCTATTGTCGAATAAGATCTAGAATTTGCACAAATTAAACTTAAAATTTAAAATTCAAAATTATATATAATGTGTTAATTCTACACGACAGGCTTTGTTGGTATTTTATACACGCAAATGTCCCACGCAGCATGATCGCAAGCGACGAGCCACTACGCGCAGAGAGCCCGCTAACCATCTCAGGGTCACGCGCAGCTTGTTGCGGGGGGTAGTTCGTATGCACACCACGCAGCATGATCGCAAGACGAGCCACTACGCGCAGAGAGCCCGCAGACCATCTCAGGGTCACGCGCAGCTTGTTGCGGGGGGTAGTTTGTATGCACACCACATAGCATGATCGCAAGACGAGCCACTACGCGCAGAGAGCCCGCAGACCATCTCAGGGTCACGCGCAGCTTGTTGCGGAGGGTAGTTTGTATGCACACCACATAGCATGATCGCAAGACGAGCCACTACGCGCAGAGAGCCCGCAGACCATCTCAGGGTCACGCGCAGCTTGTTGCGGGGGGTAGTTCGTATGCACACCACATAGCATGATCGCAAGACGAGCCACTACGCGCAGAGAGCCCGCAGACCATCTCAGGGTCACGCGCAGCTTGTTGCGGGGGGTAGTTCGTATGCACACCACGCAGCATGATCGCAAGACAAGCCACTACGCGCAGAGAGCCCCGCTGACCATCTCAGGGTCACGCGCAGCTTGTTGCGGGGGGTAGTTCGTATGCACACCACTCAGCATGATCGCAAGACGAGCCACTACGCTCAGAGAGCCCGCTTACCATCTCAGGCTCACGCGCAGCTTGTTGCGGGGGGTAGTTCGTATGCACACCACGCAGCATGATCGCAAGACGAGCCACTACGCGCAGAGACCCGGCTGACCATCTCAGGGTCACTCGCAGCTTGTTGCGGGGGGTAGTTCGTATGCACACCACGCAGCATGATCGCAAGACGAGCCACTACGCGCAGAGAGCCCCGCTGACCATCTCAGGGTCACGCGCAGCTTGTTGCGGGGGGTAGTTCGTATGCACACCACGCAGCATGATCGCAAGACGAGCCACTACGCGCAGAGAGCCCGCTGACCATCTCAGGGTCACGCGCAGCTTGTTGCGGGGGGTAGTTCGTATGCACACCACTCAGCATGATCGCAAGACGAGCCACTACGCGCAGAGAGCCCGCTGACCATCTCAGGGTCACGCGCAGCTTGTTGCGGGGGGTAGTTCGTATGCACACCACGCAGCATGATCGCAAGACGAGCCACTACGCGCAGAGAGCCCGCTGACCATCTCAGGGTCACGCGCAGCTTGTTGCGGGGGGTAGTTCGTATGCACACCACTCAGCATGATCGCAAGACGAGCCACTACGCGCAGAGAGCCCCGCTGACCATCTCAGGGTCACGCGCAGCTTGTTGCGGGGGGTAGTTCGTATGCACACCACTCAGCATGATCGCAAGACGAGCCACTACGCGCAGAGAGCCCCGCTGACCATCTCAGGGTCACTCGCAGCTTGTTGCGGGGGGTAGTTCGTATGCACACCACGCAGCATGATCGCAAGACGAGCCACTACGCGCAGAGAGCCCCGCTGACCATCTCAGGGTCACGCGCAGCTTGTTGCGGGGGGTAGTTCGTATGCACACCACGCAGCATGATCGCAAGACGAGCCACTACGCGCAGAGAGCCCGCTGACCATCTCAGGGTCACGCGCAGCTTGTTGCGGGGGGTAGTTCGTATGCACACCACTCAGCATGATCGCAAGACGAGCCACTACGCGCAGAGAGCCCGCTGACCATCTCAGGGTCACGCGCAGCTTGTTGCGGGGGGTAGTTCGTATGCACACCACGCAGCATGATCGCAAGACGAGCCACTACGCGCAGAGAGCCCGCTGACCATCTCAGGGTCACGCGCAGCTTGTTGCGGGGGGTAGTTCGTATGCACACCACTCAGCATGATCGCAAGACGAGCCACTACGCGCAGAGAGCCCCGCTGACCATCTCAGGGTCACGCGCAGCTTGTTGCGGGGGGTAGTTTGTATGCACACCACGCAGCATGATCGCAAGACGAGCCACTACGCGCAGAGAGCCCGCAGACCATCTCAGGGTCACGCGCAGCTTGTTGCGGGGGGTAGTTCGTATGCACACTACGCAGCATGATCGCAAGACGAGCCACTACGCGCAGAGACCCTGCTGACCATCTCAGGGTCACGCGCAGCTTGTTGCGGGGGGTAGTTCGTATGCACACCACGCAGCATGATCGCAAGACGAGCCACTACGCGCAGAGACCCTGCTGACCATCTCAGGGTCACGCGCAGCTTGTTGCGGGGGGTAGTTCGTATGCACACCACGCAGCATGATCGCAAGACGAGCCACTACGCGCAGAGACCCCGCTGACCATCTCAGGGTCACGCGCAGCTTGTTGCGGGGGGTAGTTCGTATGCACATCACGCAGCATGATCGCAAGACGAGCCACTACGCGCAGAGACCCCGCTGACCATCTCAGGGTCACGCGCAGCTTGTTGCGGGGGGTAGTTCGTATGCACATCACGCACGGCTCTATATGCGAATAATGGCGCGTACGTGGTGATTGGGAATCGCTTAAGTTTCTAGTGTTGATCTGGGTACGCCTCCAAGTTTACTTGGAAGGTTCACCCCCCCCCCCCCCACCCCCCTTCTTTATCCAATAGGGCGGCTAAGAGGCTCGGAGATATTTTGCCCTTGTTCGAGAAGTGTTTTGTACAAGTTGAGTTTGTTTCTCCACGAGGAAGAATGTTGAAATAAAACGAAGCAAAACATCGTGATTGGTTTTTCTTTGGAAGAACAGTCGTGTAAGCGGTGAAGTATGAAGTCTTGTATAGTTTCTGTGTCGATTTCTTTTATTTTGTTTCTCCGTTTATTCATTATTACTGGTATGAAAAAAAGAACAAGCAGGTTTAAAAAAAAAATGCAGGATTATAATGAGTTGAAATAAGTGATTTTATAAACTACTGGTTGGCAAAAGTCGTTTTGTTTAACATTTCGATCATTAAAGGTTGCTCTGGGGACTGTGTACTGTGTACATAGCATTTTATATAAAGTACCAAAAATATGTAAAGCGCTTGGTTACATAACGCCTCATACTAACTTCTTTGGAGCAAAAACTTATTTTGTCTCTTGTAACTTAGGTACCAGTAATAGAATATTCTAATTATATAATATAATAATAAAAATAATAATTATTACAACATTACACAAGTGTTATAGTTTGTTTATATATTAACAATGGGATTAAACACAGTTAACAGTGAAAAGTACATTCATGTATGCTTTTCAAATTGAAGAATAACATGAACCAATTATATTACAAGCTTTCCCTACAACCATTTCATTTCTATTAAAATTTAGTAGCATCTCAATAATATCTGTCCCTATCCTCATACGTCTACATAAGTAAATCAAGATTCGGAGAGAACATATCTGGACCTAAACAACTTGCATACCTCTCCCAATTATTTTGTTTGATCAATCTTTTTTAAAAATTATTAGAATTATAGAAAGTTAATAGATGCGAACTAACGATTGCTTACTATATAATATCAAACAAGAACGCATAATTATTCTGGTTAGAGTAAATACATGTTCATTAAGTCCCTTGATTTGATTAAATGTAGGGAGTGGATAGTGAAGAAAAAATAAATGTATGTAGGATGCCAAAATAGCTGTTAAGCTAATAAATAAAGTGCATTACATTACATTACTTATGTAGCACACCGTGCATAGTTGAGTCTACATGATTAGTGAGTGAACCACGCCGTGAAACATGGCCGTGTTTATCAGTCTCGCCTGTGGCCGTGGTTGTGAGAAAAGCTGGTTGTCTTGAAATGTTCAACAGGGTATCGGTGTCGAAGTAGCCTCAGGGGTCAGGCCTAAGTGCGCCCTCCATGTATCCTCCCTTGGGTCGAGGGGAGGAACCTACAGATTGTTTTCATTTAAAAGGGAACGTGCAGTAAAAATCACAAACGCTTATTTACATACTAGAATCTATTTCAAGAATAGTGGTTCAGTTAAAACAAATTATTGATATTTATTGTTTAGCTACAAGCGTTAGAAGTTCTGGCCTACTATCCGTGTGACGTCATCGCTTTGTGTGTAACGCTTACCACGCGCGCAGTAGTACCATTCACCCTAAAGAAATATTTCAAGCTTGCATTTCGTACACGTGCAATGCATAATGGGTTAGGCCTAAGATTCTACAATGTTCCATTTTCTTTGAGAATCTTAAAAACTTGACCATCAAGCTCACTATGGCCTGGTATTATGAAATATTATAAGGCTTTACTAAGTTGATATCTCATGGCAACAACCAATAAGAAGCCTGGATAGCACGAGTAATACAAAAAAAATGTAGCTTACCTTAAATATTGCTGTTAACAAGTTACTACTTACATTTTGTTTGTTACTTATTACATTTGAAACAATGTTTTTCTATATCGACACGGACAAGACTTACTATCACGCATGTTTAATTTGTTTACTAACTTGCTTACTTTCTGAGTGAGAAGTTAAGATAAAACCTGCTATTTCCGTTTCATTCTAAAATGATCGGTTTGATACATTAAATAAACCGCAAACAAACGGTTAACACCCAGGACCCACGAGAGAACAAAGGCCAACGTATCAATGACGTTATGCGATGTTTACGGAAACAATCCGTCTCTTCATATTTAAGCGCAGTTTATCGTCATTGTATTCAGCTGGTGTGGCTTACGACCTGGGAGCTCGAGCTTGTATATCGTGTTATTTCTCTCCGATGTGATGACACGGTAATCACTTATATATCTCCGCTGTGTGAATTATACATACAAGGCTGTGAGCGTTGTTGTGGCAACACGAGATTAACTCACTTACTTTGGTTTCCGTGTTCTGTTTGCAAAGAACAGAAACAACTAAACAAAACCGACGGGGATAAATAGATTTGTATGAATGGGGAATCTAGATGCTTGTTTGCAGCTTGGAAGTATGTTTAAAGGATACACATGAATTTGCTAAAATACATGTGCTATGTTGGTATTTTTATTTGGCGTACTTCCAGATCTTATATACTTGAAACAAAGGTAGTGCATTGCAAATTAAATAATGTGATAAACATTTTAATTTGGTATGTAATTGTTCTATTTGTTTTTTCTCTCAAAAGATAATATTTTTTTAGCAGATAAAATAAATGTAATCTTAATGTTGACGCAACTAACAAAGTCGAAATCAAACCTCTCAGTATTTGTAGTCTGCATTGAAATGATTACTGGAGTCCGTCCAACAATTGAAACGATAATGATCAAAGCGTAGCTACAAATTGAAACGCCAATTATAAAGATGTCCAATAGACACAAATAAGCTATATATAGTCGTCAAACTCTCGTTTGACAACACAACTCGTAGCTTCTCAATTCAATACCAACAATTTGAAGTGGAACGATTTCGCTTCGTTCACGTAGTGGCCATAATTCGCCGTTATCGGCTACGCATTGCGTGAGGGGCATACGCCATGCGTCGCGTTCCCAATCTCTGCTACGACATAAAGAGATAAAAAATACATTCTCGAAAAGGAAACGGAAAAACTTTTTCAGTTTAATGTGTTCCGCAAAAAACAACTGATTGTCCGGACTTTTTTTTTTTTAGATTGCATCATGATGTTCAGGGTAGCCACGTTCCAATGTTCATTCCGTGAGTAATGTGTAATGTGGATATTGTGGGTGACACTGGACGGATTTGACGACATAAAATATAGAGGGTTTGTTTGCTTTCACTATGGAATACATTCGTTCATATTTTATTTTTTTACTGCACTTGTAATACAACAAATGGATCATTCATAACACAACATTGTCTAAATATGTTTTGAAAAGCAATATATATATATAAAGTATTGGAAGTATTTTATACGCCTAAAATGTGTATGTGAAAATGTGAAAACCACATACATAATAACATGGAGATGTAGATTCTGCGGTGTTTTTCCTTGTGATGGTAACTGATGGCTCTGATAACAACGGTTCTTATCAAAGTCAACTACTAACATCACAGGACAAGTACGTGCTAACCTGCATCTCCACCCACCATCGGCCCTAATGCCTAAGGAACTATATATCATTAATTAAATTTGTAAGTATTTTGCAAGTCTCGTTAATTATCTCAATTATATTAGTAAATAATTGATCCTCACAATGCCAGAAGCTGAAAATAATAAGTTATATTACATACATCTGAGAACATAAGCTGAAAAGAAGCAAACAAATATGGCGCAATACATTAAGAACTAAGAGACACGACAAAAGATTTATTGTAGCATCCCTCTTGGAGAATGGGATTTGTGGCGACAATATCTCCCTGGTTTGCCTATCACAACTTTATCTAGTTTTCCTGTTGTTTTATTAAGCGTTAAGTTAAAATGCTTCCATCTGTTGTACTAATAGCACTCATCTGTACACCAAGCAACAAATGATAAAAAACAATAAGGTGTTTGATTGTATAAATGTATTCAAGTAATTGCTTATTTTCAATTATATTAAATTACATCTAATTAAAATTTAAAATTTAAATTTAAATTTGTTAATTTAAATTTAAAATTTATTTAAATTTAATTTAATTAACAGCAGTTTGAAGCAGTTGCTACTTTTTTCAAAATACATTCTGTCTCCTTTCTTTTCCGTCCTTCAAGGTAACCACTTACTTACAATCACTAACCCAACCACCAGAAACCGACCCTACTCATTCCAACTCTAGTCGTAAATTGATTTCTGGTCGATATTTGACAACATGTCATGTAGTCTGACACGAAGAGACAGTAATATATCTATCACACCACATACATACCAGCCACTTAGCAAGTTGTTCTTATGGATCATCAGTCATCACAAGAAGAAGAAGTTTGTCTGCAATTGGTGTCTGCATTAGGCTTCACTTTTGAAGCTAGTTTTAATAAAATAAATAAAAATAAATTCACATTTAGAGTCTACCCACTCAGTAAGTAAACTGATTTGCAGTGGGGGACTTAACATGTTTAAAAAAATATATATTTCCTTATTCGTTATTTTAATTGTAGGATTTTGAGGGAGAATGCCCATGGATAATACATTATTTTGAGGACCGAAAATCGGGGCACCCCCCACCCCATTCCAGCAACCAGGGTCACTGAGGTCTCTGAGATACATCCCTGTATTCAATACTCATGTAAGTATTCTTAAACGGTTGTTAAAGTTGTAACAACACCACAACAGAAAATCGTAGTTATGTACACATGTAAACTTAGTAATAATAATGCTAATTGACAATAAATAATATATCATCCTACGGCAACCTGATGACTCTCTAGTACTGATGTAAGAGTGGCTGCATTTATTTATTGGGCAATGTTTAACGTCTGCAGCACAGAGAATACATTCACTACGTAATGAATTTGGTATCTGTGTCTGCAGCTTCATTGTGGTTTCTGAGTTCCACACGACACCTTCACACCGTTTAGATACAGTTAATAATTAATGTCTAACATTTTATACTAATCACGAGGCCTCATTATATCACTATTTTTAATATCATTCTATGTTCTATCTTTAGATCTAGAGGTTCGAATTAACATCAACAGTATTTTGCATTTAATGTTTACATATAAAATGAAAGAGGACTCTACACAAGTGCACGATTTTAAATTGTTGTAATTAGCATCGCAATTTTCATCAAAATTCACAAAACACCCTACTTTAAATGAATAACCATAATTAAATATACATTTCCTTTTCCAATTTCATATTCCTTTGTCATTTTGATACTTTATGTGTGGGACACGGGACATCTATCATGAAGTTATTAATTTGATTTTACGCTCAACACAGGTTTTATGATGATCATCACATGAATGAAACCTCAACAATCCAATCAGATCATCAATGCAAATCAATTTCATGGACAGAACCACTTAACAAGATTTATCAGTTTTATCACACCCGGCTACCGTGGTATCATTGACAATACAATCACTTTTTGTTACCGACTAACATTAATAACAAAGATATTTTCATTGTTCAGAGACAGTTATTTGAATTCGGTGAAACGCGTCATTTGTATACGACTGTCGCCGATACATTTCAAACTTTTGCGATATCACTCTTTGTAAAGTGGTGCTTTTGAAATTGTGAACCCGAAGGAAATACACAAACGTGAGTGAGATTATATCGATTTCTTATTGATAAAAATGTCATCACAAACACCAAAAGCAACTGAATCATTATGTGTAACAATGTAGGGGTTGTATCGTATTAAAACAACAATAACGTGTGCAGTCGTTTAAATAATGTTCGACAACTCGCGGTAACTTTCGGTCAAAATTTTCCATGAGTGCAAGAAAAACCCACATATAAAATAAACGGTTGCGAATGATAATTAAGTCTTTTTCATATTAAACGTGGGTTCATAAGAGACCGTCATACGTTAAAATTTCTCCAGTCTGACGGAATTCAAAGCTTGGTACATTTCGGCATTGTTATAGACTCTTTTATCCCTCTATCCCTCACCTCACAATACAGTGAAAGTGAAGATGTCCCCGGAGTGAAGCGAGGCTTTGTCCAGGCACAAACCTGCATTCACTTTCCATTCTTCCACATTTTAATAATTTCAAAACTTTTGCAATATTCATGTCGTTGTTAGGAACACTCCCCCCCCCACCCTCCCCCCCCCCCCCCCACCCACCCGGAACCAACTCAAAGAAGAGATCCTCTCGTTAGCTGATTGGCTGCTTTAGTCATTTCTTTTCAAAGGAAATTTTTTTTCAAATGACTAATTAGTAGAATGTGCCTGTTAATTTCCCCGGCGATAGCCAAGTATTGATTTCAAACAATGTTTGTCGCATTATCCCATGGAACTTTTACGTTTTTGTTTTAGAGGGACAATATGAATGAGAAGTATTTTTAATATTTTCTGCTTTTCGACGAAATAGTCTTTATAATATAATTTACAGTTTAGTCTCTCGCTCACAAGCTCACGCCAAAACGGAACCTATTTACTTTTATCGGAAACTAATTGAAAGAGGGACCGAATTCCTAAGATCGACGTTAAGCACTCACTTGTGCTCATTTGTGTGATTAACTCACGTGACGTCATATTAACTCGCGTGACGTCATATGAACTCGCGTGACGTCATATGAACTCGTGTGACGTCATATAAGCCCGCGTGACATCATATGAACTCGCGTGACGTCATATGAACTCGCTTGACGTCATATTAAGTCGCGTGACGTCATATAAACTCGTGTGACGTCATATAAGCCCGCGTGACATCATATGAACTCGCGTGACGTCATATAAGCCCGCGTGACATCATATGAACTCGCGTGACGTCATATGAACTTGCTTGACGTCATATTAAGTCGCGTGACGTCATATGAACTTGTGTGACGTCATATAAACTCGCATGACGTCATATGAACTCGCGTGACGTCATTTGAACTCACTTGACGAAAGCGGCATTAGCTTCATCAAATCATTGGGATTGAATACCAGTGGCGGAAACAAAGTAAGGTAATGACGTTATGAACACACCCCTAGTAATAAGCAGCCTCGAAACACTTTGTTAAAAATCAAGGCCAAAGATTGGGTATCAAAGAATTAAACGATTTGCTACATGATGAATGTTGGGCGTTGCTTGTTTCACTAGAACTTTACTACTCTACTAAAGGTTTGAGGGGTTATTAAATACTTTTATTTCTTGTTTGATGGTAAAGAAGGTTCCTTTAACAAAAACAAATGCACACCCCTGTATATGAGCCTGGGATAGAAACACTATTTGTCATCTATCTGACAGCCGTGATTTCTATTATACACACTTTTGTTGATCAATAATAATTTACTACCGAGTTTACCATAAACAATGTATTCGTTCATTTGTCTTTACCACGACAGATTTATCTATTGATTGATTGCCACGCCGGGTGTTACATATCACATTGTGCAATGGTCCTGGTCGTCAATTGAAAATAATAAATAAAGAACCGAAATAAAAATAACATTTCTCTTCAATACTTGTTGTACGTACTAACTTTATCATTCGTCATCCTATAGCTATAATAATAAACACAAATAAAAACATACGAATAATAATTATTATTTATGAAGTTTTGACACTGTGTATGATCTGAACAAGGACTTATTTAAGAGATTGAGTGAAGTTAAAAAGTTACCTAATGGAAATATTTCACATGAATTAATTAATGAGAAAATGTGATAAACGTTTACTGGAAGGTGGAGCGGGAAAGATAAACAATACGATCTACATCTAATGTACACTCGACGAGATACATAAATCAAGTAAAAGAAAGAAACCTGTTTTATCAACACCTTCACAATATATTTCGTTAGTTCCTGTTTGTGTGAATGTGTTTTTGACGAGATTCAATGTTTGCCGTTGTTTGGTTGTTGTATTGCTTGTCGAAACGATTAACTACTGTATCGTATGTGTAGAGAATATTAAAATGTTTGGTATAATTATAATATATCCTTCGCTAAGACACTCTAACTTTAGTGTTCACATAAGAAGTCTAGAAGAGAAAGACCTAGACTAAAGGACATTACGCAACACGCTTCTCTTTACAGCTTTCACGTGCCATAGAAATCGCTAAGTCTTGTAGAACGTGCAAGGGCTATATAAATAGTTTAATTGTTTGTTTACAAAAACAAACAAGAACTGTATTTCACTGATGTTGGATAAGGTGTGGCTCTCTCTCTCTCTCTATCCCTCCCTCTATAGTTTCTCCCCTATGTAAATCAGTTTTCTATAACTGAAAAAGATTTTCATAAAATAGCCGGTAGTGAACCGGTGATCTCCCGAATAAGAGTCCTACATGTACACGCTGAAATATATCTGTGTCAGTGTTAAAAAAGTATACAGATTTAAATAAACTAATTGACTCAACTGGAGCAGAATGCCACAAGTAAGTACGGATAGACTCGTTAACATATACCCCAGGCATTAATTCGGTCACTCCAACTGTGCAAAACTAAAACAAAATTGGGGCGAGTCCCAGAGGGTTAAAAATACCGTTACTCGTTCTCTGTTCATGCAAATACGGAAACACACTCCCACTCACACCGCGCTTTGAGAGGACTTGTGTTTACATGTTGAATCGATGTCGTTCTACCCAATACGAGGGTCGGTAAAAGAAAAATATTAACCTGCCCTCAAACGGTGACCTATATTGCTAGAGTCAGAGGGGGAAGAGGGCAGAGGGGGGGGATTAATTACCAACAGCTGTCTCGAGTTAACCTTGCTGACTAGTCTGTGACGTAGGCAGTGTCATTTTGGGGAAGAAAAGTAAAATCCCGTTGAGATATTTCACCATTAATTGAGAACTGATATAAACTTCGTCTCATCGTAGGATGAGACTAGTCAAACCGGTTTTTCCGCTCTCCAGATTTTGTGCAACCCTAATTGTAGCTGGGCGCTCACAGCCCAACAGATGAATGGAATGACAGCTTCCCTAATTGATTCACATGATCGCGGTCAAATACCGGAAATAACTACCAGTGCAATATATGCAATATGCAATAGGCAACTGAATTAGCACTACTACAACATATAAAATAACAGTAGGTTTTTATTTTCGGTATTTCATGAATGTGAAATGTTGAATGGAAGCTCTACGTCAAAAACTGGGCAAGTTGTTGAGTTTTTAGTACTGTTTTAAATATTACGGCAATTGGAACAGGTGTTAATTCTAAGAAAATGTTCAATCATCATAGTGTAAGGATTTTCGGTCATGCACGATAAGCCGATAATTGCTTGTCAAGAATGTCGAGTGGACGAAGCGCGCGGGTGTTCACAATGAAGGAATCTTAGGGGTCGGTAAAACCCCACTCGTTTCTCGCGGTCTCATCCTGCAGTGAAACAAAGTATAGTGTGAACATTTAATAAGTTCTACTCCACTTGTTATTTAAATAGGATAGAACATTATCAGAATTTTTGGTCAGGTAAAATAAAAGGGTCAGACAGGTGGAAGAATGGGGTTATTTTTTGGTCATAAATAGTGTTTTAAATATCTGGTTTTCAGTTTAAAACTTTCTTAAACAAATTTCTTATCTAGTACAGTAATTATAAATTAAGTTATGTATTTCAATGTTAATATAAATGTTAATCGAATTTTTTCTCGATTGTTTATATGTATGGAATCATGTACATAGATTTGTTTGGCTTTGACTCTTCTATTTGATGAGAAATCTTTACGAACTATTATGTGTGTTGTTAGCAGTATATCATTTGTGTTTAAAGATATATTTTCTCTCTGAGTCTGCTTTGAAAACGAAATCAAAACACGAAGCGTCTATGTTGTAAAACATGGGTAATGTGCAAATGGAACATGGCTGAGATTATCAAGTTATTATGAGTGACGTTTATAATGATTAAAAGGTTGAAAATAAAATTTTAAAAAGCCACATCACTTAGTCGACATTTTGAAAGAGTTGGAATTAGTCAAACGGAATGAAGTAAGCGAGTGAAATTCATTATTTCTAGATTTTATTCAGCTTAAAATGAATCGCGGTAGTAAATTAAATTAAAACTAATAAATTAAATATGATTTATTGTGCTGCGGGGGAAATGAAGAACTTGTGTTTCCGGAGAAAATGTTGTAATACGATGGGTATAAAATAAGAGATATATATTTTTGGCCTTCATTGTAATTCTGTTTTATACTAAAGTAGGATAGACAATAAATATATTCTTGGTTAAATCTTAGTTAGGTATTGTTATATTATATAATTATAGTAGTATTATATAGTTATTGGTGTGCAAAATATACTTGTATGTACCTTCAAACTATTGAACATTCTTGAGAACTATTCAATGAGATTTGAAATGTACGGATGATGTCGATTTTACCAAATACATTGCGTTTAAAAATCCTTCACATTGATACTTTTAGATTTATGTATTCATAATCAGTAATCACCCATTGACATTGTATACCAGCATCAAACATTTTGTTTTCAAACTAGAAGTAACTCGCTTAAAAAAAACAGCTTGCAGCCTCAGGGGTTGATTGTTAATACGGGTAAAGTACCTCTTTGTAATAGTATAACTGCGTCTATAGCTCCACATATGTGCGTGTACGTTGTGGGCGATGCTAGGGGCTGAACCACTGAAGTCCAGCCAGGTAGATTTAGCGCCAACGAACGAACAGCCGCGCTCAGGCTTAGCGGTTGACTAGGAGGCCATGTGTTTGATGATGCCCGCCACCGCCAATCCCTGCCCACGGTTCTTTATTAGGAGGTTTTTAAGTTTCACTTCAATCGTGAAAATGACCATCAGCTATTTGCTACCAGCTTTCCAACTAAATCTCCGTATTTGGTTATTAGCTGCAAAGACACACAAACCAAAACAGATACAACGTTGTGCGTTTTATCTGTTTTCATGTCAATGATAAAACATATACACAACACAACGCTCTTAGTTTATAAAGCAGTTTTTGTCGTTGTTTGAGAAAATAATCATGCATTGAAATCATTATTAAGTATTACAATATTTTTTTTTATTATCTAATTTTTAATTATCGACTTCTCAGTTTTAAACGTATGTTGGCATAATTTGAAGTGTTGTTTTTTTTTGGTCGTTACTAAACTTGATAGTCATTAATGCCAGTCAACAGTGCCGGATAGACCAACTGGCTTATTGTGTATCTTAATTCATTTGAATTGATTGTTGGATCAAAGATTACAACTTTGGTTGTATCAATTAAACATTATTCCAATCTCGAATTTCTAAAACAAGTAGCCACAGTATCTACATCTAGTGATAACTTCGTTAAATTATTACTGCGAAACAATTTATTGCAGCAATTTAGCACAAGTAACTCTCATTATAAAAGCTGATTCAAATGGGCTTCATAGTCATTCTCGAACCTTCTTTAAGGGCAAACCCCTTCTCTAGCGCTTGGAATCGCCTGGCTCAAGATCAGTTTATCAATCTTAAGCGTGCTGTGGTCAATAGATTTCTCCCTTCCTTTATTTATTGTCGTATTTTCTTATGTCAAAGTTGGCAAGACTGATTGCTGTTCTGGGGAAGCCCCGTTATCCATCTTGTCTGTCCCCTCCAACTAGCGCTCGCAGCGGTGGAAAAGTGCAACGGTTCGGAAAATCACCATTTATTACTAAACTACCAACAAAACTAGGAGGATATTTATAGCGATCGTGGGTATAACGAAGATGACGCTTGACTATAAATTAAAATAACATCGTAAAACAACAGACCTTGAAGACTGGAAACTACAAGAAACTAAAGCGAAGAAAGTGAACAAGGTCTTTGCCTTCAAAGATACGGTACTCGTGACAAGTAATGGAATAGAATGCTTGGAGCAAATCACTGCTATCTTAATATAAGTGCAAATGGAGTTCTTTTGCCTTTTACAGATGAGATGCCAAGTCTAAAATGTGGTCGCGTTAACCATATTCCCTCACGTCACGTAAACTCACTTTCCGGTAACTCACGTACGTTCATGCAAGAACCATACTGAATCCACACCTGATACATTGTACTTGGCAAGTACACGTGCACGCATACATAATCAATGATGTCTCATTTTCCATAAGTGGTTTCAAGAATATCAAGAATTTGTTTTATGTATGCGTTGACATGGATGTGAAATGTTCCAGGCTCATGGCGTTTACTTACTGTTTTGTGTTTCACTAACAATGTCTGAAGAAGTCTGAAAAATCTGATGTTTTTATATTGCATGTGATTTGTTTAAGCCAATGACAAAGCCACAAAAGTGACGGGCTTTTAGAAAAGTTGTATAGAATTTTGTTTCAGACGTGGAATTGAATGAATAAGTACCTTATTCAAAAAAAGTGTATTTAAAAAAAATACTAATAACTGTTTATTGTGTATATAATACAAAGCATGGGCTAAAATTTAAGAAACTATGTTAATGTGACTGACATCATGATAAATTCCTTGGCTCATTGCCCTTGCATATTTATTCGTGCTTTCAATTTAGAAAGCCTAGATTTCAGTCCCTGATTTGGGTTGCGTTTCATTTACTTCTAAAATTATTTCAATCTTTTAACCTATGACATGCAAACATAACAATAGAAATGGTAAATGTAAACCCTAACCATGGTACATGTAAACCTAGACCTGGGAGCGATCATAGCAACGAGACACATAATGAATAGTTAAATGTCCTCCATATGGGGTCATAATATTCAGTTTTTTTACTGAGTGGGTTACTGTGGGTGGACAAGAAATACGGTATTGCTTTCATATTTTAATCCACATTGAAATTGCAACTTTCTACAGAAAACAAATCTTCATTGAAAACTGAACAAAACAAATATTTCTACATGTATTTGAGTTTCAGTTTAGGTAGTTTTGGAGGCACTTTTGGTATGCAATATGTTAATTTGTTTGTCTACAACAATGACTTACAGTGTATTATTTTAGATGAGAGCCACCAACAATGTCTGTGTCGTCACGAGATTATCGCATAATTTCGATAGTACACCAAATCGCCAAGAGATGGCGTTGTCGCGCAATCGTCTGGTAGCCATCAACGCCACCTGGCTACGATCTGACGTAATCTGGGCCGTACATGCGCGCAGTGGGGTCAGACATCTACCTCGCATTCTGAATTACAAACGCAACGTGTGGAGAGAACCCAGATGTGTGATCTAGATCTCTTACTAGGGGCCTCGATATAAACCTAGGTAGGCACTAAACATCACAGGCACAACGCACATCAGGTAAAGCTGGTAAAGCAGGGGTTTCTACAAAGGTCTACCATATTATATTTAAAAAAATACACTTTTTCTTCACTGAGATTTGACTAAAAGCACCAAGTACAAATATGTGGATGGTAAGTCATTTATAGTGTATAATTTAGTACGGTAGTGTACTAAACTAGAACTATGTAATATTTGTATGTAATGTAAGCTCTTAACATTTGCACTCTTCATATTTTGCGTCTTTCAAATCGTCAAAATAACTTGTACATTGTAGATACTAAAGACTTTCAATTTAGTTATAATAAATTATATGAAATAATGAAACGTATCCGAAATAGCATACCGTACTCAAGGTTGTACAGGCAGCCGATTGATCTTCTAAATGTTACTTTATCAACGATGAGAAAACGAAGAATTTTGTCTACAATTTCTTTGTAATAAAAGTTGTTTGTTTATTTAGCTAAAATTCAAAGGGCTGGAAAATTAAGTTTCATCAATTATTAACGATTTTCTCTGGCGTTACACAAAACTGTTGATTCTCTTCGAGAACTAGGCAGTTAAATAGGCAACTTAAGTATTCTCTGCTTACGAAATAGCCGAGTCCAAAGGTGACAACTGAATTTTATACTTCTCTAGTTCATATCATTCACTTGTAAGAGGTCCATTAGGAATAATCAACCCCCTTCGTTCTGTTATCTGGAACAGTCTGCGTTACTAGGATGTTTGTGCACTTTCCTAAGTGTGCACTTTACTGTGTACTACATTAACGAATGATTGAAGGAACGCAAATAGTTATTGATTTTCGTTGAATCAACATTTATGAAATAGGCAGAAGATATAAAGATCTGATGTCTGTATGCGACTTCCAACGTTAGGGTTAATCTACGTATGTGTACCGGTATACGAATTTTGTTACTGAACATATGTCAATCATTACTTCAACAGATAAATAATGGATTTATTTTTAAATTGATTGATTGCAAAAATGACAAATTTAACAAAAGCTTTTATTTAAATAAAATTGTCTTTACAAATTGTTAAAGAACTCTGTGCAATATTTATATTTTTTAAAAGAATAATATCACCATAATTTATATTTTCTTAGTATGTTCAATTCAAAGTATATTCAATTATACAAGAAGATTGCTGAGTAAGCTTAGCCTTTAAACGAGAAATGCAGGGAGTGTATTTCCTTTTTTAAATAACTGTGCTTTATTGCTCCTCCGAAAAGGTTGCTTGTGTTAACCTGTCTCTGTTTTTGAAATTTAATTTGAAATAAGAGAAGTGACTAATGTCCTAGTGATTAATTTATTTACTTAATTAATAAATTGCGAACAAGTAGAAATTTATCTTGTGTAACAAATTACTCCTTTAATTGGAAATGCTATAAAGCCCCGGATGACATTTGCCATTTCTTCACAAGATATTGCCTAGGACTAGTCATTAATTAATTAACTGAAATGAATGTTGGAATTAAAAACGGTCACAAACGTCAAAAATGATAACGACTAAGGAGCGAACGACGTGTTTTCAGTGACTTTGAGGACTTACGCTAAGCTGAACTGCGATTTGCTTCAACTTTGTTAATCTGTGCTGCTGTGAATCTAATTGTGTCGTCTAAATATCCAATGTCTGTCGAAGTATGGTCATCGTCGTCATCGTATGACGTACTTGCCAAAGAATACAAACACAAATAAACAAAAAACTTCAATATATTAACTATTGTTAAAAATATGAAGTTAAATCTCGATATAAATTATCCAATGATTATTCACACTGTAGCTGTAGCTTTCTCTTTGTGGTTGGTTTGTGAATAGACTGCTTCGTTACGATACCTCGAGGCGTTTGATTCAGAAGACGTGCGGAATGCAATATCTTAATGATGGAATGAATTAAAAGAAAAACTCCCAGCCAGCTATTAGTAAGTGAATGGAGGAAACCGCGCTACTTAATAATGAACCATTATGGCTATCATTATTGAACCTAGGAAAAACGTCGATTACAAAATCTTACTTATTCTTGTGCCAGTTCGCTTGATGTCAATTCACACGAGAAATACATATTATTGACACATGTTTGATTAGTATTAAAGTAATTCCATAAATAAATCTATAATCAAATAAATAAGTTACATTGCTGTTTACTTAAATATTCGCCATTAAAAACAAATAAATAAACATATGAATATACAAAAATATATTTTCGTATCTTCTTGTTATATCAGTAAAAACTAATAAATACACTCTCGAAGTCATAGAAGTGACAACAGTGTTAAATTGCATAATATGCTAAGAATCATCATTCTTCACCCACTCAGACTTCTAATCTTACCCACAATCTTTTGCTCTAAGATTAAATATATTGTGCTTTTATTATTGTTAACACATGATTTATTATATTGAATACGAATGATTACATACGGTAATTGTGATCGATCAATATTTAAGGATTCAATCAAGTTTTGACTTACTTGAAACTTTTTTTTGAATTACTACTATAGTACATAGAGTAATGGGTTCTGAGTCGGCGTAAACTATTCCTGTAACATCACATTATACAATTGCTTAGCAACATTTCAAACTCCATGTTACTCCCACGGTGTGACGCGGTATAATAACATTAAATATCCCTTCTATGTGATAAGACATGATACTGCTCAAGTGGTTTCCCTCAGGTTAATCATACTCCAAAATTAGGAACTATTTAATTGACTCCATTAACATCATGTACGCACCATGTCTTGTTATATCATATACACCCTATGCCTAGAGACTGCAGTCCGGGTTATGTATGTAAATTTCAGTTTATATTATGAATATAGAACTGTTACCAGAAACTGCGTTGCAATTAACTAAATCACAAAACATAAAACAATTGATTAGACAGTGGTTAGATGTACTGAATAAATATTGGACCACTAAATATGTGACGTATGACGTGTGCATATATGCATCGAAAATGTTTAATTCACAATTAGTTATAAGATAAAGGTGTAAATCGTTAGACGTATGGTTTAATATTGCAATGTGAATGTTTCAATACAACTGATCACAACGCGTCGTAAGACTTAATATGTAATGCGTAAGAAATGTTGACATTTCTTAGGCTTTGCTCCATTAACCTTACGACTTATACCTTGAGCCTTGCAATAACATTCTCTAGTATACTTTTCCAATGAGCCTCACTCAGTCTGTTGTATTGTTGTGTATTGTTTCTCTTGAAGCGCACTCAGTGCGGTCCAGCCGTCAGAATGCGACTCCTGGCGTTCATTGTACGAAGCTCCAAACCAAGCCGTGACGTCAAAGAACTCCAACGGGAAGACATGCGTGCGAGGGCGCCGGTGCAAAGAGCTCAAATGCGTCACAAGATCGGCATCTGAGCCCTACAGCGGATTCGGCCCCTTCGGGAAATCGTCGAGTTTTTCCAGGATTATCGCTATTGTGTTTTAAATTGTGTCCTCTGTGTGTTCACTTCGAGAGCCGAATGTCTTGAACAAACTTACGCATTTTATGGCAGGAGAGTTTTTTGAGGTACAGACCCGTACATGTCTTACTTTTAAATGTGTGCTGCAATTCAGTGGCGTAGATTTTTTGTTGGCCAAATACCCTGTGATTCTCTGCAATATTTCTATGGGTAATTATTTTGAAGCAGTGAAAACAATTACTTTCAGAAATCACATTCAAGGACTTAATTAGAACAATTTGGGAACAAAATCGTTTTGATACGCGCTGCTTTAACGAAAATCAAAATATTCTTGGCGTTCTATCACACACTCATAAAGAGATCAATAAAGTCGTAACTCAAATCTATATTTAGACCTGCTTCGTCTGCTTTTCCTACTTCGCCAACTAACACAACAATTATCAACTCTTTTATTTAATTGGTAGGTTAGTCTGCTACGCCAGTCGACGGAGAAAAAAATTGGTTTGAGACAGACGTACGTTAATTAGATGTTAAAAACTATACATGTATACAGTTAATTAAGTATTATTGGATTAAGCAATTTTTTCGGCATTATAATAGTTAGACTGAGACAACTATATTGCTGTGCTTGCAAGAAGCTACAAACATAAGTACGGTATCTCTTCAATTCCGGCAAGATAATCTTTACAACAATACATTGTGTCATTGTGGTTTTCCTCTTTTCATACATTCTCAAATGGGTTTATCAAATAACAATTAATTAGTAATTATTTTACCTCTTTGCCATCCCGGCGCTCGATTGACCCGGCGCCGTGAATACAATAAGCGAGAAATTGCTTGTGCTAATGACCGAGAACAATGCAAGGAGTTTGCAGCAGTAAATCACGATGCATAGAAGATAGCTTTCCGATAGTAATTAGCTTCAATAATAAGGTATAGGAAAGGGGCGTGGGCGGGGGGGGCTCTGCCATTTCACAGGTGACTTCCGCTATTAATTGCCTGGGCTGCCAACTGCCAGAGACAAAACAAGCTCGCCGTTCTACAAGGCTTGACACTTAACAACGGAAAAATCGAGAAATTTGTGATAGTGTTTGAAGGCAGTTTTTATTTTATTTTATTTTATTTTGCAGCTATGCTTTATCAAGTCCTGTCCTTTCACGTGAACAATTTTTTGTTTTTTCTTTGTATCCCGCATCCATCAATTATGTGAAACAACAAATAGGTATCCTGGTTCATCATTTATCTGTGATATGCTCTGAAAATTGAGAGAATCAGAAAAGGAGAGAGATGAATGGAGCAGGGATAGAGAGTAAGCGAAGAAATGAAGGAAAACGATGAGAAAGTGTTTTAACTCACGTCGTGATTGAACGCAATATAGCAGGCATACAAAAGAATGTGAGTGCTGGGTCCCGGTAAAACCGATACCCCTTGGCCTAGATTTGTCTGGTGAGGGACATTGTCTGTTACACTGTGACATCAATCAGACAAGCTAAATCAAACCATTTATTAAAAAACTATATCTGTTTTCGGCTTCGTTGGTTTTATAATTAAACCGAGTTGTGTTTTTGAAAACAAAACACTATTTATAACAAATACACAGTACAACAATATTTATATGATTGTATTATTGCTGAGCAGAAATTTTTCTATTTCCGTTGAAATTTCGTCCAGAAGTTGTCAAACGTTTTCTAAACATGAACTAAATTTTAATTATGTGGGTGTTTATTCTGTGATTTCCTACCCCAAATTAAAATGATGGAACTAATTAGGTTAAGAATTAATAGTATAACGAAAAATTGCTTAATGTCCTTGTGTACAAATATGAGCCTAACCTAGAAATTACAGTAAAAAAATATACCACCAGGATAATACTTGAGATTTTCATATAACATCATTTTCAAACCAAACTAAATCTATGGATAAAAACACCTCAGACAATTGACAAGTTAAATAATATAATCAAATAAATAATAGTTACAGTACAATCAGATCCAAAATACAATCACAATTGACCAGTCTTCCACAAAATACTATAGTAATCATTACCGATATTGTTCTCATATCTATCTTTGGTTACTCGTATGTAGTTATCTTTTATTATCATTATTTATTATTATTACTTTTATTATCATATATTATATTCTTATAAATGTAAAGAAACTATGTTACTAAACATAAATACTGAATTATATAAATTATATAAATATAATTAAACAATAATGATTATCAGTATGACCTAGAGTCTACCTCGTAGAATAGGCATAATTTAGTCTTACAATTATTTAGTATGTAACTCTGTGCCACACTCAAGAGCTATCTTCGTGGCACAGTATATTATTTGTTCAAATGATTCTGATATGTATAGATCTAACTTAAAAATGAATGTATACCAATGTAAAAAAGTGAACAAATAATAATTATCCTATAATATAATATAATATATCCATACATAATCGAAAAAGCTGGATTAACCGTATAATCATAATATATAATACATTATATCAAAAGTTTTAACAGTTGTAATACTAGGTGCCAATGCCAATCACTTAACTAACTAAATCTGTATAATAAAGCAAGTGTGTTCATAAGATTGTGCTAAAACGAATCACCGCAATCAATTGTTTACCTACCTTCTATTATCGTTGATGTTCAGGTAATGCTTTTCTAGATGACCACATTCGTCGAAAGACGATTCCAAACTGTTATTATTATTTCCTCGACTTCCTATAACTTACAGACATTAATTCCGTGTTTATCTAGGATTATCCTTAAACCTCGCTCACCAAAGAGTTTCTCAAACAATAACACCTTCTTGAGATCTGGGGATCCCCAAAGTTCCGTCCTTGAGTTTATCACGCGGGGATTCACAGAAATATCTGCACTTCATTGATCGCTCTTGCGGGATTAACTGGAGTTAGCGGTCGATGGTGAGGGGTGAAGGATTAGGGGCGGGTTGGGAGGTGGTTAAGGTATCAATGCTGGATTTAAGGGGGGAGATAGTATCTTTATTGCTCATCTTCGAAACAGCACCGATAACTTCTACCACGTAACACCTTTACGGCTCCGCGAAGCTGTTATTTTGACGGATGATGACATTAATATATAGGATTACCTTCGGAGTGCGTGAGCGTTTTACCTTGTGATCTCCGCCAATCAAGTGGATTAAATGCCCAACGCCCTTTTGGCGCTTCGGATCACGCAACGCATTGTGGGCGGGGCGGCGCTGTGTTAATCGTGGGCTCGTTCATCGAGCATCAACAGTCGATTCGGTAAGTTATTAACTGCAATTGGTCACCACGATCTAGCGAGATAGGTAGTCTCACTACTAGAACCGAGTAACATTAACGTGTTTTAGTAATATCTTTAGAATGATACACAATATTGGAAAACGATCGAATAGTTTTTAAGTAGGTAATTAATTTAGAGTCGACTTCAATACAGGGCTCAATATTGACAGGACACAATAATATTACTTTCCTAATAATACTGCCAATGTAATTTGCATACACGAAATGAATTTCAAGTTAATGGCCACTGTGAATCATACCAGGATTAAATGTGTGGTAGTTACACAATCATTAATTTTGACATTTATATTTTTTCAGAATGTATTGGATCGTATTTTATTGTATTGTATTGTATTGTATTTATTTGCAGCCATAGATTACATAGTAACAACATGGGCATTGTCAGGATTGTCAGGATTGTCAGGATCGTTGTCATTAATAAGTAATGGAAATTGCATGCTTACTTATAAGAAGGCATATCCCTTCATAACTGCCACAATCACATTTAACCTTGACAAATCGCAAGGAGTACGTCGTTCCTGCTAAGTTTAAGTCAGTGATAAAGTGAACATTTAATCGAGCTAATTAGGTCTAACAGTAGCGGTTTGATAAATGCATAGCTCAGTAAGATGAACAGTAATGCCACTAGATTTCATATAATTTAACTTAAGACATGGGACCTGGAATCATTTCAGCTCGTTTATTGTTCAGCTCACATATAAGTACCTCCCATTTATCAATTTGATTCAAGCTCACTAAAATAGAGGGTTAAGTAATACGTCAAAAAGTAAGACAGAGTTTGACTAGTGATTTTGAGTTTCTATTCAAAATAGTGTGAAAACAAATAAACAATCTCATTGCATTTTTGTTTGTAATTTGTGCGTGAATTGGCTTAAAAATTTAAATAATAATTCATTCATTTCACGCTTCTGATCGCTCTTATTTTCTGCATATCAATATTTCAAAGAAAATTATAGGTATCCTCAGGATAGGAGACTGCGTCCAAATTTAATCTGGATCATCAAAGTGTAAAAGAAATATAAACATAAGGATTAGTGAAAGGAAACTTAGTAAATATATATTAAAGGACGTATACACGTTAAGCTAAATAGAGTTCTATAAATAACAAAACATTACACATGACAATCTTTGAAAATTTACTCTAGATATATATATATACTGTCAAATACTGTCTAGCCCGGTATCTCAAGTAGACAAATTATTATTTTATATAACTAGCTCAGTCGATATTACATTACTTACTCGTTTGATGGCTTGATGTTTACCTCACGAACAACCGTCGCACTTCGAAACAGGCCTGTTTCGTCGTCCCGAAGCAGCTGTCGTGGGCGTCACACACACAAAAACCAGTCCTCCACTGACACCTTTTTAAACAACACTAAGTTTTTTTATCTTGTTATTTTTCTCAACTCAACAACAACTTCACTGAATGATTTCCTAACCCATATTCATTTCCTTGACCGACACAACCATACTGTCAGTCTTCCTTCCAACACCAAGACTCACTGACTACTCTTCCCTAGCAACCTGATCAACAAACTTCAACAATCTTTCTTTTCTAAAAACCATTTCTTCTTTTTACCAAGCTTCCTAGATCCAACCCTATCCGCCTTCCATATATGTTACAATTACCCCCCTATTTCTTATATTTGTCCTTTTAACGATAAATATAGAAATAATTATACCCCAAATGACCATCCCCTAAACGAATATATCCTCCATTCATACTGACTACCTCATCAACACTCCAACTATGGTCAAAGTTTGACAATACCTCAACAATGCCACTCTGTAATTCCCAACAATGTCTGACTTACTATAAAAAAATCCACCCAGTGAATAAAATAATATTTTTTTAAACTTCTCGACAACACTATGACATGACAAGACTATTATGACAACGCTATTACGACAACACTATTACGACAACACTATTACGACAATTACCCCCCATGTTTTTTTAATTTTTTGTCGCAATTTGAATTTCGTTCCACAAAAATGGAAAAAAAACATACCTATGACAACCAAAAGAACATCGAACCCAAGACAAAATGTCGGCCGATCACACTACAGCAACGAAACAAACATTTAACCACATTACTATCAACATGAAATCCACCAACACATACAGAACAAGTTTATTCCATAAACATTTTTTTACGAGAGTTTCAACAGTTCCACCTCTAAACTTACTCCAGTCTCTTCCTACCCTCATCCATTCTTTCTCATAACAAACCCACTCCCTCTCATTATTGACCCTGGAATCATCTTTCTGCCCTACAGTCAAATCATTATTTTCCTCACCAACCAAAGCATCCTTGTACTCCTCATCTATCTCCACATCTTTATCCACCACTTTATCTATCTGTTGCTCTGTAACAACCCCGTCTTTCTTATCAAACCTCATCTCATCTTGCTCCTCCACTATCTCCACATTTTCCTTATCATCAACCTTGTCCTCTTGCTTCTCAACTATCTCCACATCTTCCTTATTATCCAACCAGCCTACTTGCTCTTCAACAATCTCTTTCACAACATCTATTTTTCCACTTCCTACCTCTCCTACGCTTCTCAAATCTTTTTCTTTCTTTACATCTCCTACATCCACCTGCTTTACCAAAAATATCGTTTTCATTTCCGCGGTCATGTCTCCCATCATCTTCTCCATATCTACCTGTTTAACCATATTCCTCTTCATCTCTTCCAAAGCCCTAGCTTGTTTATCCTGCCCTTTCTTCATCTCTTCCAAAGCCCTAGCTTGTCCATCCTGCCCTTTCTTCATCTCCGTGATCTTGGCTGTCACACCTACTTGCATCCTCATTAAATTCCTTATCATGCTCTTGATATCTCCATCCTCATCTGGTCCATCCATCATCAAGCTCCCTTCAATATCGTCAAGCTCCCTCTCCACTCTTAACCCCTCATATTCACTTCCTTCAATATCATCAAGCTCCCTCTCCATACTTTAACCACTCTTTGCTACTCCAAATCTTCTTGAACCTCCACTAGTCTATTCATACATTCACACAATCATACGTATTAACCTATGGACAATCTCGAATATCTACCATCTCGGTCGTTGTAGTAGACCGAGCCCTACACGTTGGAGCGCCAAATTATCAAATACTGTCTAGCCCGGTATCTCAAGTAGACAAATTATTATTTTATATAACTAGCTCAGTCGATATTACATTACTTACTCGTTTGATGGCTTGATGTTTACCTCACGAACAACCGTCGCACTTCGAAACAGGCCTGTTTCGTCGTCCCGAAGCAGCTGTCGTGGGCGTCACACACACAAAAACCAGTCCTCCACTGACACCTTTTTAAACAACACTAAGTTTTTTTATCTTGTTATTTTTCTCAACTCAACAACAACTTCACTGAATGATTTCCTAACCCATATTCATTTCCTTGACCGACACAACCATACTGTCAGTCTTCCTTCCAACACCAAGACTCACTGACTACTCTTCCCTAGCAACCTGATCAACAAACTTCAACAATCTTTCTTTTCTAAAAACCATTTCTTCTTTTTACCAAGCTTCCTAGATCCAACCCTATCCGCCTTCCATATATGTTACAATACTATCAATAAAATATCAAATACAACTGTAGAAGTATAATGTAATGTGAAATGAAAGCGGGTTAAACTCACTGATATCTGCAGTCTCAGCGAAATGCATTTGATTCAATTTCCCTCCAACTGCTGGCGGCTCACGTATCCTCGATCTCTTGTATGAAAACCGTAACATTTGATACTGGTAATGTTACGCTAACTGTCTACACGGAACATTAAGGTCAAGTGGAAAATAAGTTAGTAAGCGGATTGTCCACGGTTTCGTCGCAGTTCCTAGGATAGAGTCTACGTAATAGGGCAACCCAATGAAGCGCTGAAAATATAACACAACTGTAAAATCTTCCTCTGTACAAACTTATTCTTTTCTTTGTATCTGTCAGTTAAAAGCATGAATCATATTTCCAGTTCACAAATTTGGTTTATGTTTTTTTAAATGTAATGATAGATTATTATTGGATGTGTGGAGAAATTTCGAAACTAAAAGGAAATGCGTTGATATAAACACATTAATGCATGTTGTACGACACCTTTCGCTACCCCAGGTGAACACAGATAATAAATATATAATCCAAATTATCTTACACGCTCTCAAATAGATATACAAAAAGAATTTAAATGTGATATTTCAATTAATGTCAGCAACTTTAGAATAATTACCATGTTATAGTTCTTTGTGTGTTTTCTTTCAAAGTTAGGCATCATCTGACCGCATTCCTTCACTTACATTTGCAATGTCATACAATGTTTAAATAGCCCATCATACACAGCTTTTCGAAATCAAGGATAGGTCTTGTTGTTTTTACAATTTCGACAGCAGTAGACTACGTGCTACTACACTACCTTGACAATTTAGAAATAATTTATCACACTCTGATTAAAATCCACCTTGTCATTAAATCAGGAGTCATTCCTTCGACAATATAGCAATATGGGACGTATTGGTTACAATAAAACTCCTTATTTACCTCAAAAAAGATTTTTATTTTCACATATTATTACGAATTTCATGTATCAACACTGTTTTTCCAATCTATATTTTGTTGATTTTACCATGTTTTTAAACTCCATTTTACATCGAATTCATTGAATAAAACTAAATGTTTTAAAAACAATAAAATCCATCTGCGTTAGGATAACATTTACTCGCATCAGGGTATTCTATTCGAACCATCAAGTTTACATTTATGATGCTGTTCACTTTCGTTTCTCACACCATAAAAACAATCACTTGCTCTCGTCCTCCCGCACAATTATCAAAAGAAATCTATTTTCTTGTAATAAAACCTAATTTGATGTTTTGCATAAAATAGGAAGAACCACTCTTTTCATACCTAAACGATGTTTGAATTTCTACTATATTATTATACTCATTTTGTGCACCTTGCATAAAAAGATGAAGACAATAATTTCTTTAAATCTTCCTTGAACATAAAAATCACTGATTTTATAAACTTGAATTAATTGCATGCACCAGTACTTAAGTATGTAATAACACAGAGGTGAGGGGGTGGGCTAACATCAGAGGGCAGTCGGGAACATGAAAAGCGACATGAAACGGTTCGGTCTAGTAATACAAGAAATCACTTCCTCTTTTCTCTCAAAATGTCATGTTAACACTGGGAGAACAGATGATTGATTTACTTGAAGGTCAATGTCTTGAAAGCAGACATCATCGGATGCACTGAAACTAACAATAATATTATTAAATGTGATTTTGTCTCTCTTCACAAGTGATTTAAAGAATATAATTTTTTAATAACGGCAACCATTTTAACAACATTCACAAATAAATTGTCCACTACGCCACATAACTTCAATGTTACCAGAGATCGATACGATTGTTACAGTTAGGTAACCACGTTTCACAGATTAACTTGAATGTTCATACGAGAGTTTTATATCACTAGATTAGCGCCATTTTCTTTTTAAATTTACATACCTCACTTTTCTTCAATATTTCATTTTATTGAGTTTATTTCTCACTGAATGGACTCGAATGAATAAATAACACACGCGCAACCAGTAGATATCGCTCAGTGTCTTGCGCAGGCACTCACGGCGCATGCGCCAACTATGCCGCTCGGGTGGAGGTGGTTGAGGAGACCGACACCAGGAGGCAGACGAGTATATATCGCTCAGTGTCTTGCGCAGGCACTCACGGCGCATGCGCCAACTATGCCGCTCGTTTGGAGGTGGTTGGGGAGACCGACGCCAGGAGGCAGACGAGTAGATATCGCTCAGTGTCTTGCGCAGGAACTCACAGCGCATTCGCCAACTATGCCGCTAGGGTGGAGGTGGTTGAGGAGACCGATGCCAGGAGGCAGGCGAGTAGATATCGCTCAGTGTCTTGCGCAGGCACTCACGGCGCATGCGCCAACTATGCCGCTCGTTTGGAGGTGGTTGGGGAGACCGACGCCAGGAGGCAGGCGAGTAGATATCGCTCAGTGTCTTGCGCAGGCACTCACGGCGCATGCGCCAACTATGCCGCTCGTTTGGAGGTGGTTGGGGAGACCGACGCCAGGAGGCAGACGAGTAGATATCGCTCAGTGTCTTGCGCAGGAACTCACAGCGCATTCGCCAACTATGCCGCTAGGGTGGAGGTGGTTGAGGAGACCGACGCCAGGAGGCAGGCGAGTAGCAGCCAGGCAGACGGACACCGCAGCCACGACAAGCCGCGTCCGCCATGTTGCATGGCGGCTGGATTCTCACCTGAGAACAAGGAAACACATTCGAACGTTTATTCAAAGTAACGTTTCTTCGCTTTTTAGGGCGGGAAGAAAGAGGTTGTGGCTGTTTGATCACAAGAAAAGAATAGCTGTGAAGAGGACATTTGAAGAGGTATATGAGGGGACCGAATGAGAGTTGGCGGAATCGCAAAAGGTGATGACAGTTGAGTTGCAAAGACTATTTAAGAACAGGGATAAATGGAGGTAAATGTTTGGAAGACAGGATTGGTGAACAAGACTGACAGTAAGAAGGAAGATAATGTGCTAAGCTTGGCAGGCTGCTAGTAATCTTGTTTGGTGCCGGACAATGGAAGCAACTACCAAACAACTGTGTTGAAAAGAAGTATGTTGATTAATGTTTCGTTTAAAAACGTATTCAACTGCAAAGCAACACGACGCATTGTTGCCTCTATGACTGACATTAACCTAGATCTTAGACCTATTCCATCGCGGATGAAACGGGGTAGAAGCTTGAAAGAAAGGGTAAGGAGAGTAAACAGGTCAGAAGTGACGGATAATGATCTCGTTTAATCTCCTCGTACGACATACAGAGTCATACTGGACAAATCGTACATCAGGCCTGGACTGCGCTGAAAAGAACAAGTATAATGTCAGTTGATCTCCTAGCAAACAAACTGCGGCCCTGCCACTGTAGTTTCACTGGTGTAGTGCAATCTTTGTGGGACAAGCTGCAAAATTGGATGCGTCTATAGAACAAGATCACTCTAGGGAGCTCAATAGATTATAAAATGTGGTTGAATCCAATATGCAAGGGTGCACCAAATACCACCACCATGTTACAGTACAATATTGCAGATTAAAATACCTTGATAACACATCCCAAATAAATCGACATTTTTCACAGTTTTCTAATACTTAAATTGATCTAGCGCTAATAAATTGTATTGCTTTGCATCCTATACTATTATACACTTAACATTAAGATATATTCTGAGCTGTCCAAACGTGTTCAAGCACAAGTGTTCCAGAGTAATTCAAGTAGAGTGGAATAAATTACTCTTGCCCCAGGCTGACGTCACAACGCACTTTCCCAGTTGTGTTAATCGTTTAGCTATTCAACGAAATTCTATCGATTTGAGACGTCCGTTGATATTACTCGCGGCAGGTCTTCCACATCGAGAGAACTATCCAAGTCAAACACGTCTGGCATATTAGGGTCATTGCCAACACCGACATATAAACTATCGGTGATAGGAAGGCTATAATTCAATGTATTATGCCCGCTGGGCGCTGTATGAATATGTTTTAAATCGTGAAGTGTTTCTCTATATTTCTTACGATACTTTCGTGCATCCATATCGCGTACAACCCGTGCGCATCGTGGATATATTTTGTAACACGGAGTCCAAACTTCGTCTATCGGTTCAGTCTCGTAAACTTGCAGTTGCCAAGAGATATTAACACAGGCCGTGCCAACCTTTTACAAGGAAACGGTGATACGTTATTTGGTAAGAGCAATGGTATACATTTCACTTTACTGTTCAAGTACAAAATTTCGTGTTACGTTGAAGCACGTATTGAGGATAGAAAACTCGCATTTTCTACATGTAGATACAGGAGCAATGGATCAGGTTCGGCCAACATCACGTGACCCAGCTTTTGAGTACGTCATAAAACACTTAATACTAACAAATACTATTTATTCTATGCTTGAGTTCCAGTCAACTTTGAATTCAGTTTCAGGATGTGACAATATTTTCACTTTGAAACAAGATGGCGTAAAATCTACAAATATTCCGTTTCACACGTTCACAAGAACAGTATAGATACATTCGTAACCAATATTTCCGTATAAATCACCATTTCCTAGCGTTGTTTGTTGTTCTTTGTTGAGTGACTTTTCTTTGATTTACGATATTTCTGTGTCTCGCATTGAAACTATGTTCTTTGTTTGTACCAAATATATCTCAGAATGTATTAAAGGTTTCTTTACATTTATCAAAATCTCTCTACCAACATAGAAGTCACCATAAATCTTTAAATATTTATTTCTTTAGTTCGTGTATAGTTTTTGTTTACTCCAAAATCACGGTAGAAAAATATATTATCCAATAATATTTGAGCTAAAGAGTTAACCATAAATATTGAACAGAAAAGTTTTATAGGCCTATTTGAAATATTGAGAATATTTATAAGTTGCCTGTGTGCCAAATTTAAAAAGAACCTCATACCTCGAATGGTGAAAATATTAAAATTTCGTAAATAAATATTTATTTATCATGATCCAAGTGAAGATTGTCATATCACACTTTCTTATTGTTAACACTTAAATTCTATTGAAATGAATACATTATATTTGGTTTACTATGTTTTGAGGAGTATAAAGTTATTAACATATTGGTAGTAGTAGTAGTAGTAGTAGTAGTAGAGTTTATTTATTTAGGTTTCGCTAATATACATTACATAGATACAATGTACAGTAACAAATATCGAAATTACAATCGTACTATACTGGCGAGAACTTTGCTAATCGTAAGAATATATAACGAGATTGTATAAATAAAAATTGTATCTACAAATTGTGTAATCTTTATGTATTACAAGGCTCCTAATCTTATTATAAAGTGTTAATAATAGGAAAGCGTATTTTTCATTTTCTATTGTTTAAATCAGGAATTGCACTTTTTAATTCTTGTCTGTGTTATTTCCCGGGCAACGTAGAAACACAGATGTACGTAGGATAATTCATATTTTTAGGACAGACAGTTTCAATCCAATACCAAGATGAACTCCGCGTTAATCTCTCCAGGGATGCCGACGGTGCTCGGGCCAAAGATCTCCCTCAACCTCCAGATGATGCCCGACCTACGCGAGGCGCTAAAGAACGCAGAAGAGCAAGAAGAAGCCGGGCCGAGGGATATAACCACGACGGAGCCGCGCTACAGTAGTCGGGTGCTGCAAGACAACTGGGTCGAGGACCGCTGCGAGTACAAACGCACTCTGCTCCCAGCCAATCAGCACTTCCGCTCCGTCTACACCGGCGACTACCGCCCGCCCCACCCCGCGGCCAAGCGAGAGTGGGACGCTTTCTACGACGAGTTCTTCCTCAACGAGGGCGTCGGTCATGACGTCATGTTCAATCATGGCGACGACGCGTTCGAGCACAACATGTCTACCACCTACGATCTCTCCTACAATCACCTCGCGAAATGTGATCCGAACGCCAAACATAAAATATACAACCGATATCGCCGCGTGTTCTTACCCCAGCAGGATCTAGCGCAGAACTACGGTGACGTCACGAACTACGGTCTGCGCGAATACAAGCATCAGGTGTGGGACTGCGAGCATAAGAACGAGTACTTAAAACTGAGCGAGATGAACGATAAGTATCGACCAATGAGAGAAGAGGATTTGGAGAGTATTCGCGTGGCGATTCCTAGGGCCTTCTCCTCGGCGCTCTACGAGCCAAACGCGGTTTACAAGGACGTGACCTTTCGGGGCAGACACGTCCGTTTGGTGCCTAACGGAATTGTGAACCCGCAGAAACCGAATCCTCGATGTGCGATTGAGCTCTACCGTAAAACAATGGGCGGTCGACGGTTACGAAAATAATCGATGAATCGAAAATAAATTATATGTAACGGGAATGTAAAACGAGAATATATTTTAGAAACGCAATTATACCTGAAATACGTTAAAAACGTTCTGCCTTGTTTCCAACGTAGGGTTGAATACCCTCACGGGTTAAGTAAATAGAGGAATTAAGTGCAGTGTATAGCCAAGCTGACTCGCAAATGAAATGCAAATTATACATGTTTATACAATGGTTGCCACTTAAGTGCATTCATGTACGGATAGGTGCGTATTTCACATCAACTGTACTGAGCACGGCTATTTACTTTGTAACGAGTGTTTACATGTCCATTACATTACTGATGATACACTTAGCAATCAACTGTTTATCTTACAAAACGAACGGATTTGTTGATGTGCAATGTGATCAAGCTTTCCGCTGTACGTGTGATGTTTTGGATATTTTTAATGGGCACACAAATCCAAAAACTTTAAGGGTGTGAAGATAAATTTAAGTAGGTAAGTTTTAAATAATGACTGGAGTAGAGTTGATGGTTTGACAACATAACCAGATTAATCGTGATTGAAATCTGAAACATAGCTGTGAAGGAAAATGGTCTCTTAATGCACCTTTAATAGTATACTTGACATTTTTAGAGAAATACTGTTATTAGCTACTAACTACAATACGTTAGGCATTTTTCAAATGTTGAACGTTTCCTTTTGTATGTCTTGATGCAAATTGAAATGTTTTAATCACATTTTTAATGAAAAACCAAATGGTAACTCTCACAAATTTGTCTTTCAATACCAAAAAAATATTTCCATACAAAATAAGAGAGAAAATGCAAGAATACTTTCGTGCAATTTTGATTCAGGTTTCATTCCAAGATTAAACATACGTATTTTACTCGCTTACAATCTTTGTGAAGCCACAGATCCACGTCACGATAGTTATACATAACAATATTCTGTCTTTAGACACTGCTGCGTTCTCGTGGGTATATATCTCGTGCCCGTGCCTTAATTACTTCATATTTCTCCTCCCGCACGGAGACGAGTAGTTAAGAACGGAATCACGTGAAGCGCTGCAGTCGCTACCTTGTTTAAATGAGGGGATTCCCGCTAGGCGGAGATAGGCTACCCGCGAGGCACGCTACGCTGGCCGAGAAGTTGGGCGCGCGCAGCGCTACGGTGCTTCCGACAAGCACTTAACGACGCATGCGCACTGCACTCTCTATAGTTGTCCCAACGAAAGTATTCTGATGCTTACGACACAGCCGATTCCAAGGTGACAACTACCTCGCTGATTCCTACCGTCTAATCTACACAGGTCCGTTGGGGATAATTTAAAACCTTCCGTTGTTTACCTGTAACGGTGGGTGTGGGCAAACCGTCTGTGCACTCGACTAAGCCAAATCATGCATTTACGAATGTGTGAAAGATGCCAGGTATCTGTTGACTTTCTTGCAAATTGGCGTGGTTGAAAGGGGCAGTAGACAATGACTTGAGATCGGTATGCGAATACTTTCGTTGGGACTAGTATATTGTTCATCGAATATCGCCATTATGATAAGTTAATATGTAACGTGGGACATTCATGGTTGGAGGTGAAATGTTCTAACTTCTGTATTATAATTGGATCTGTGTGGTACTCGCTGCAAGTTAACGATTGTCTCCATTCTGTTCTTGTTATTTTCAATGAAAATACATATGTTGTTTTCAGCCGTCCAACCTCCAACTCCGTTTTCTTAAATTCAGTTTCAATCTGCTGTAAAAACAATCGAGATTCTGTCCAAGCGATCCGAAATTCGGAGAGGGAATTAGAGTTGCCTCAAGTAAATGTTCACCGTTCTACATGATACAACGCATTTTGTAAGCTTTCCAATTAATCATAAACCTGCCAACATTTCTTAAAGGGGTTCTCACCCGCTACCCCAAAAAAATATGTTTAACTAAGGCTGATTAGCTATGAAATTAGCGACTAAATGAAAAGAAATCGGGTTCACCATAACCCGGGAAAAAAATATCAAAGTTAGTGATTTTCGAGCTAGGTCCCATCGGCGAAAATCTCCCATAAGAAATAGCATTGGGACGACCTGTATGCCTTGGGACCTTGGAGGATTCTGCTCCAAAAAAAAAATGATGTAATACTTTTCGCTGCGTCTTTCTTTTCTGCGTATTTCGTATATTTTGGTTTTGTAATCGGAGCTTCCGTTCAGGTACAAAATAAAGATGTGTAATCGGGTGCTCCATTTCGTTTTGAGCGTTGTTGTGCGTTGCTGTGCACGTCGAGTCGGCGGGTGTCGACTGTCGAGTTGGTGTCAAGTAAGCCAAGCGAGAGAGAGAGAGAGAGAGAGAGAGAGTAGTATTGGGAGGGGAAATAGTCAACGCATGCACAATGAACGCGGTCTGCTATGCGGTGTCGAATGGAGTACACCAAGGCCGTCTATTTTTTTTTAGATATATCGCTTCGAGTACACTCGCACCAAAAGCCGGCTGACACCAACAGTCGCCGCGGCAGTTAACCAGAAATTTCATTAATTAATAACAATTCACAGGTTTCAACTTACGATGTTTAATGGTTCATTATCGATTGGTGTGGTGCAGTAGATCATATGGTAAAAAATAAATCTAGCGGGTGAGAACCCCTTTAACATTGTACAATGGAAGTGTTTGCTGGAAATTTTACAATAAACAGATTAGTTTAAAACTATTCTTCATTACTGGTTTCTTAACAGCAGTATTTTCTTTTGCTCTTTATCCTCTAGAATAGGATTGTGTTTAACCAATCTTGTCGTAACTCGACTATTTCTCTTATTGTCCACTCAGTCATATAAATGAGTAATGCTTCGTGCCCTTAATCGTGTAAAACTCAACGACCCATGACTTTGACGGAACTTTTCCATAACTTTCTTCGTTATTTGCGTATTTCTTCTTGTCTGGGAAAACTGTGTTAATGGGTCAGATGAAATGAACAACTCTATTACTTGGATTTGAAATGTGTCTTGAAGACGGACGGTATTTTTTTAAAAGGTCGGAATCTGAGCTAGGTATTTAAGGGTTGAAATTACCTGCGATGCCGTCTGTTCTAGGGGTATCAATGTTTGTGTGAAGTCCAGGGATAGTTCTTGGGTACCGGAAATCGAGATTTTCTATTTACTGATGCCGTGTGTTCGAATTCTACTCCTAGTAATCATAATGAGCTATTTACGAGAGATTTCCATTATTTATGAATATATTGCTATGCTTGAGTTCCCTTCCCTAAACAGTCCGCTAAAATATCTTCCGAAATGTCCCTCTGTACTGTTGCATCTAGAAGAGGAAAGTAACAGGATACTACAGCCGACTTTTTTTTATCGGAGAGGAATATAATAAAATAAATATCTTTACCTGTTGATGAAACAAGTTATTTAGTACTAACAACACTTTACAAATAACATATTGTAATTCTAGGAACGACGTACGTGCAGTTGGTTTGCGGGTTGTCGATGCGCCAACAATAAAATGGTTTAAAATAAAAATCTGCTTCATCATCATCACTGAGTAATTCCATGTTAATTCCGGACATAATGTAACTTGGCACGCAAATTAAACAAATACATACATTTAGTCGAAAATAAATTGCTATGATAAACTACCGTTCCTTGGCTGTTGATGTTTATTAGGATTTTGTTTGTTCTCTTGTTTTAGAAAATGAACTGATGTTTCAACATTGCGTTTTTCAGTGAACGTAAATCGGGCTGCAGTTAAAACTAATGGAACCCATCTCTTCCAATTAACTTTGAATTTTAGCTTCGTTTTTGTTGATTTGATAGCAGCGTTTGCAAAATGAAAGAGCAAAACGAAACCAACATTTATTTAAAGAAACAAGAGGGTCAGAATGAAAGTATGGATCATTGCAGAGATTGATTTTTATTGTTTCGTGTTATTGAAAAAAGCTATGACTAACATTACCTCGTCAGTCGTCATGTTTGAGTTTTAAAGTAAAAAACATTTGATTTCAACTGTGGACAACATAATAATAAGATAACACTTAGTTCGGTCTTTCAATCTCCTAATAGGAGAGTTATTTCTAGCAACCAAACTATTTGCAGGATTTCAAAAGATTTGATTGGTCGTTGCCACGGTGACAACAAGCTTTTCGACGAATAAGTAATTATTGGGACATTGTAAGACTAGACCATAGTAAAACTGTATGTTTAACTAAGGGCCGGTCTTATAATCTCCAAATAAGGAAGTTATTTGTAGCAATGAAGCTATTTGGAGGATTTCAAGGGTTTTGATTGGTCGTTGCAATGGAGACAACAAACTTTTCGACGAATAAGTAGTTATTAGGACATTGTAAGACTGGACCTAAATACGAGATTGTCTGTAGTCAATTAGACAGTCGATGTTACTATATCAATCATCAATATTTTACAATCAATAATTATATCAAATCACATTCCTTAAGGTTAGACATTATTGGCCAATGAACTTAACGAAGATATTCCCGCCACCCAACTTCCCGTCCATTCACAAGGCCGCAGCATCAGATCATGGATTTATAATAGTACCTATCAGATCATATGTTCACCTGTTAGACAGTATTGGGCAATGAACTTTACGAAGATATTCCCGCCACCCAACTTTCCATCCATTCACAAGGCCGCAGCATCAGCTTAAGTAATATTTCACTTGGGCTTCTTTTCTTTTTGGTTGACGTCCAAAATGGTTTTAAAAGCTAGGCAGCGGATAAGAGGCAAGAGGAATTTGTTCGCTGGTTATCGCTCAAAAGTCAACCATGTGTAATATTGAACAAGTTATCAGAAAAACGGTACCCGGAATAGCCAAGCGACTGTGTTTCGAAACATAAATTATTACCGGCTTATCGGTAACGTGATGGAAAATGTTAATTGCCACAAATCAAACGGGATGGTACGTTTCTTGTATATTGGCCCTGGGATCTGAGAGCCCATGCTATGAGCTTAAGCCCTTACTAACCAATCAGCATCGATTCACCCTTACATGAATAATGCGTTATGCCGATTGTGATGTAAATTATATTGACGACTATTTGAATTTCTAGGTGAATTTCGAACTTATCTCCATGTAATGGCATGTTTGTTGTAAACGTGCAAACCAAATATGCAACTACTAAGTTTGTACAAACTGATCATTGTTTTGCTTTTCAATGCTTAATCGCCTCAAATAGTTTAATCACAACAGACGCGAGAGCAAACAACACAAAATTAATATCGAATAAGGAAACAATGATACATAAAGCAATACATAGGTCGATTGTATTACATACTATTAATATGAATCTTGTTTTTCCTCGTGTTCCCTGATTGTGTGGAAGCACTTTGTTTTATTCATAATGGACAATAAAATTTAATATGCGGGATTGTGATTTATTTACAAAACGTGGTACAACGTTGCTTGCAGTTTTAAAGGCAATATTAGTTATATGAATATGACAGGCCTAGGCCAATGACACGCTGTGTTGGTTGACCAGTAGATGAGAGTAAAGTTCTCAAAAACTGTGAGTAGGGTTTAATTCTTTTAAAAATGATTCTCGTTTTTCCTTAGTACCCTTGTCTGACTAGTGGTAAGGAAATAAAATAGAGTAAAACGCATCAATAACTGCAACACATTTGTAAATTTAAGAACGTGCAGAAACAATACTATCAGAAGGGATACAAACTAAAGATGTAGCTGAGTGGAAAGGTCTCTAAATTCGGGCATTGGGTTTAAAATATTCGGGTTTGTCCCGAGATTCTACTAAGTCGCGAGTGCTGGAATGAATTGAAACATAAAAATAACAAGTAAATAATTTTCTTACTATCCCAATAGTAAAATAAGTGACCTCGAGTCCATATAAAAAAAAAAATCTTTATAAGGAACTTTTGGAAAATGTGCCTTATAATTTCTATAATAGCTTATTCAATGCTATGATTAATAATTATATAGTTTATCTATGATATGCATTTGCAACGAATATGTAGAAATAAAATTACTGGCAGGAAAGAGGAATGATGGAGACCAAACCTATCCATGAAATTAATGATAACACGAAATATGTATTTTGCTGTAATCACTTATTACTACAACTGTAACAACTTACAGAAAATATAATCGCCAGTCAATTGTTGTTCTAAGTAGGATGTGGGAGTATGTAATTGCAAGTACAACGCCTACGAGTAGAACAAATACTTTTAATTAGAAGAAGTAATTGATCGATTCCACGTTCGAAAGCCATCCGTCACCTTCCCTCTCTATCGAGGAAGCCTCCACACAAATCGTGTACTTACACACAGAGTACTTTTTTTTTGTAACAAATTGTCTCCAAAGTTGGAAAGTTAATTGCCACGACTCAAAAAAGGCTTTATTTCCTCGTGGCACGTGCGCCGCGGTCGCCGGCCGAAATGTGAACTATTCTCTAATCTTGTTACCGGGTGATAAATGATAATGGCGCCAGTTGACGTAGGACAATCACGTGCTCGCTCCATTTCCGACCTCGCGGGCTCGTTTGACCCCGGTAGCAAAGACGAGAGCATCGGATTGACTGTCGCGCACTCTAGTGTCGTTCTACTCAACTCTCTCGCCTAGGCCGCGTTCGTTACGCTTCAGAAATTTAAACTCACATTAGGGCAGAACGTTGGCTCGTAAATAACGCTTGCAACTCTTTATAAGCGTTAATTAATGGAGCTTCTGAATCAGCGTCAACATCTGCGTGAAGGAGCGCGTATAGAATACGAAATAAGTCTAAATGAGAATATTATAAAACACAGTTTATAGTAAAGGTCTATTGTAATGTGAGAAAAGCACATATTGTCTGTTGCGGGGTACATACGCGGATATTAGTCCACCCAACGAAACTATTCTCATGCTTTCGTCATGACCCCTGAGGCCTCGAAATAAACTTCCGCGGACGGTTTACTGCCTGTGTTCATGCGCGCACTATTGCCGAATACTAAGATGGCGCACGACGAAATTAGCAGCTCCTGCACTGCAATCACGTAACTTTCCTGGCGGAGGCTGGTCGAACTCGGGAGTTCGACGAGCCTCCGCTAGATGGAGATCAAGTCGACCTTGTTGTGTAGCCAATGAGAGTTTGAGAATCCGAAGAAGTTCACAGGAACTATCAAAATCCAGCAAGCTGTGAGCAACATTGGCAGTATTTTGTTTTTATTGAAAGCCTGTCAAAATGTATCAAAATTCACACTTGACTGCGTAGATCCATAAAGTAACTACTCGAAGCAAGTATTTATTCTAATATTCCACTGTGTTCTAGAGGTAGGTCAAAACTGTAAAGGTATAGTCCGTCCTACTTTAGTTTTATGAAATAAGTTGTTTGAACATCGGCGTTTCCGCCATTTCTTGGTATCGAAAGCTGTGAGTGGCTGGGTTCCCGAGATCTATTTTCAATTATCACTTCTCTTCAAACCGGATTTATTGGTTTTGATACTACAAACTTATATTTGTATTTAATTTTTAAAAATATTCGTCGTGTAATATTATTAATAGCAACTTACACGTAAATGAGAGAATTACCATTTATCAACGTCGGACAAGTTGGCCAACTCACGAACTGAGAACAATCCGACGCAATCTTCCATCAAGCACACGGAGGAATGACAAGTTAAGTTGCCATTCTGGACGTGGCCTGTGATAAAAGCATAAGAATAGTTTCGTTGGGAGGACTATATCTAGGACATCGTATTTAGTCGAACATTTATCGTATACTCGCACTTGCCTTGTTATTTTCAGGTCTCAATTCAATCTGTAAGTAATATTCGTGACTAATAACAATTCCAGCTGCAATATTGAGTAGTATGACATGGGGGGAGTAGTTGTTTTTGAGGACAGTGCTCTACCATTTCAAACCCAATGGCTCTATCAACGTTCTGCAGGTCTGTTTTGTTTGCACGTGTGAAACTTGAGGAATGTATTCGAAGTCTTTACTCTAGTCCAAAATGGTGTTATTTCATCAACTGTTCTGTAAAAATTGATGATAAACTATCTATAACCTTCTATAAAGGTAAAACGCGTGTTTTGAAAATTCTCGTGCCATGAAAAACAACAAGAGGACTTATATTTAAAGGGGGTTTTAAGTAGAGGTTCCGGGAATTGATAGGTTGCTTCTGGCAGAGTCACCCTTCGTCAAGTATTTTTCGCTAAGTATACCACTCACCATTGAGAATATGGACGTAGGTGCTTGCCGGTTGGGCATTGTTTGGCACACACGAGTAGTTCCCCGAGTGCTCCTTGGTAGCGCTAGTGATGAGTAGCGTACTCGTCTTTGCCGGCCGATCCGTCGTGACGTTCACGCCACGATCACCGTCGTAGTTGATCATGCGGTTGTTGTGGTACCAGAAGACGTACACAGGTGGCTCTGTGCTCTGCAGTAGAGTACACACGAGCCGGAGGGCGGAGCCCAGCTTCAAGTACTTTTCACCACCCCCAGTTATCTCCGCACGGGCCTCTGAAAGTCACACAAGAACAAACGCTTGTTGTATTTCTGATTGATTACTTAGGGTCGAATGCATAATCGTTCCTCACGTGCTCTTTAGACTCTCCCAACCATTGCCATGTGGACTGCTCAGTGACTTATGGTTGGACGAGTCTGAGGAAATGATGAGTTGAGGAGCACGTGAGGAACGACTATGCATTCGGTCATCAGATACTCCTGGCCTGGCTTGATAGCTAGGCCATTGCCTGGTTACGTCAAGGCTTGGTTTCCAACTAAACGCGTTTCTGTTAAATGCAGGAAAGAATATGGTATGCTGAACTGTAATAAAAGTTCTTATGAGTTGCGATAAAGTATTTTGTCTCGTTCAAACACTTTAATCGAATTAGGGCTGTGGGCACATTACGAATCAATGTATACAGCTTCATGAAGTATCACCGTATATTGTGTCACTTAACAGCCGGCATCTAAGGTGGCCTCAACCAATCCTCAAGGGTGGTGGTCAATGTGGAGTTAAGAAGTTAGATAATGCAGATACAAAATATAATGAAATTTGCAACAATATTATTGTTTTCGTACGCGCAGTTCCCAAACGTTGTTTCTCCGAAATATTGCCTAGTATTATCAATAGTAGAGGAGCAAAAGGTATCTCGTGCGCCTTTCGTGGAAGAGTATTGCGGTAAACGGTATTCTGTTACGGCATACCATACGAGTATTTTGCACCTACCTGGCAGATCCTGGCACGCTGCAGAGGGCGCCAGGAGCGTCGTGACGTCATAGACACGTTTTAATTAATTACTTTTGAACGGTTTATGTCACAGAAAATATCAAGAGGACAATTTTATGATGTCATACTAGATGAGAATTTATAACCTATCTGCCACATTCTGGCGGGCTGCAGAGGGCGCCAGGAGCGTCGTGACGTCATATACACGTTTGAACTAATAACGTTTGAACGGTTCATGTCACAGAAAATATGTAGGGTACAATTCTTCTATAAAATACTAAACGAGTATTTTGCACCTACCTGGCACATCCTGGCACGCTGAAGAGGGCGCCAGGAGCGTCATGACGTCATAAACACGTTTTAATTAATAACGTTTGAACGGTTCATGTCACAGAAAATGTCAGGGGAACAATTCTATTACGAAATACTATTTGAGTATTTTGCATCTACTTGGCACATCGTGGCACGCTGGAGAGGGCGCCAGGAGCGTCGTGACGTCATACACTTTTTCATTAATAACTTTTGAACGGTTCATATCACAGAAAATATCAAGAAGACAATATTATAGAGAATTTAAATACAAATTGATTGATATGTACCAATAGGGTAATCATGTAATATTTAAAGGAGAAATTGCTAACAAATAATAATAATTAGATGTGTATATGAAATGCAGGGCATCCCTCATCGTAATATCTATTTATTACTATTTCGGAGTTATAATTGTATCACTGTGAAGGACTTAATAATCGTAGTCATCCCAACATACCCATGGGTATCTGTTGTTTAACAATAATAATAATTATTATTATTGTATACTAGTTACTATTCATAGACTGATTAGTAAAACTCACGTTTGCTAGAAGTTCTCTTCATCTTCATCATCGTCGTCTTCATCCTCATCTCCCGTGTTGTCGGTATTCAAGCACTCTTGTTCCTCGTCTTCAGTAGAACAGCCACAAAGCTCGGTGCACCTCATGTTATTTGCTTTGCAGCTGCATCTTGACGCACACCTTGATTTTAAGCAGTTGCATTTAACTAGTTGAATGACGGCAGCGGCAGCCGGTGCAGGTTCGAGGGTTGTCATGACTGCCACATACTCGTTGCTCTCAAGTAGCCATCCGTAGTCTTCGGGTGATAAGTTGATAAGGTTGGCAACCTGGTCATTATGCCACACCCAGCATTGATGGTGAGCACCTAGTATGGCTTGGAGATATGCGGCTTTGCTGGGTGAAAGCTTTTGGTGGGTGCTTGGCAAGACTTTTTGTGAAACATGCGCCATCGAAGGTCAGACACTGATCTCAGTTTAGTGAATGGACAGTACAGTTTGCAAACAAACTTCTCTAGACCACTTATCACGGAGTCTTTTAGAGCAACAGTTAAACCTAGTTCTTTAAATGCTGAAAATATTTCATAGTCGGATTCTTCCACACACCAGCACTTGTGAGGATCTAGCCAAACTTCTTGTCATGCGCATTGACAAAAGTTATAGTGAGTTTTCAGAGGTCCACGTGGTATTTGATAGATATGACATTCCTGTTTCATTAAAATCGGCTACTCGAAAGACTTGCAAGGAGGAAAAGCTGCTGTAGCTTATCGCATTACAGACAACACGCCAATCGGGCACTTGAGCATGTCACAACTACTTGGTCACACCAAAACTAAGTATGAGCGGACAGAATATTTTTCACAGAAGATAATTCGAGCCTCACAGGCCATGGAGCGACAACCAGTTGTCGCATGGAGTAACAAGACTATAAGTACAAAAACACTTCTATCACACTTAAATAGTGAACAGGAAGAAACCGATACTAAGATGTTGCTTCATGCATTAGATGCGACAAAACGAGGAGCTACTCAAATATCTATTTTTTCCCCAGATACAGATGTCCTTATCCTGGTACTGCGACGTTACACCGATCTCTGTAAAAATACTGTGTTCATTACAGGTAAAGGGGAAAATAATAGAAGGATAGCACTTGGGTCACTATACAACACACTTGGGCAAAATCAAGTTTCAGGACTAACTGGATTTCACGCTTTCAGTGGTTCCGACAACACTGGGGGATTTTCAGGAAAGGGGAAGCTTTCGTGCTGGAAAGCTTTCAGAGAATCCGACTATGAAATATTTTCAGCATTTAAAGAACTAGGTTTAACTGTTGCTCTAAAAGACTCCGTGATAAGTGGTCTAGAGAAGTTTGTTTGCAAACTGTACTGTCCATTCACTAAACTGAGATCAGTGTCTGACCTTCGATGGCGCATGTTTCACAAAAAGTCTTGCCAAGCACCCACCAAAAGCTTTCACCCAGCAAAGCCGCATATCTCCAAGCCATACTAGGTGCTCACCATCAATGCTGGGTGTGGCATAATGACCAGGTTGCCAACCTTATCAACTTATCACCCGAAGACTACGGATGGCTACTTGAGAGCAACGAGTATGTGGCAGTCATGACAACCCTCGAACCTGCACCGGCTGCCGCTGCCGTCATTCAACTAGTTAAATGCAACTGCTTAAAATCAAGGTGTGCGTCAAGATGCAGCTGCAAAGCAAATAACATGAGGTGCACCGAGCTTTGTGGCTGTTCTACTGAAGACGAGGAACAAGAGTGCTTGAATACCGACAACACGGGAGATGAGGATGAAGACGACGATGATGAAGATGAAGAGAACTTCTAGCAAACGTGAGTTTTACTAATCAGTCTATGAATAGTAACTAGTATACAATAATAATAATTATTATTATTGTTAAACAACAGATACCCATGGGTATGTTGGGATGACTACGATTATTAAGTCCTTCACAGTGATACAATTATAACTCCGAAATAGTAATAAATAGATATTACGATGAGGGATGCCCTGCATTTCATATACACATCTAATTATTATTATTTGTTAGCAATTTCTCCTTTAAATATTACATGATTACCCTATTGGTACATATCAATCAATTTGTATTTAAATTCTCTATAATATTGTCTTCTTGATATTTTCTGTGATATGAACCGTTCAAAAGTTATTAATGAAAAAGTGTATGACGTCACGACGCTCCTGGCGCCCTCTCCAGCGTGCCACGATGTGCCAAGTAGATGCAAAATACTCAAATAGTATTTCGTAATAGAATTGTTCCCCTGACATTTTCTGTGACATGAACCGTTCAAACGTTATTAATTAAAACGTGTTTATGACGTCATGACGCTCCTGGCGCCCTCTTCAGCGTGCCAGGATGTGCCAGGTAGGTGCAAAATACTCGTTTAGTATTTTATAGAAGAATTGTACCCTACTTATTTTCTGTGACATGAACCGTTCAAACGTTATTAGTTCAAACGTGTATATGACGTCACGACGCTCCTGGCGCCCTCTGCAGCCCGCCAGAATGTGGCAGATAGGTTATAAATTCTCATCTAGTATGACATCATAAAATTGTCCTCTTGATATTTTCTGTGACATAAACCGTTCAAAAGTAATTAATTAAAACGTGTCTATGACGTCACGACGCTCCTGGCGCCCTCTGCAGCGTGCCAGGATCTGCCAGGTAGGTGCAAAATACTCGTATGGTATGCCGTAACAGAATACCGTTTACCGCAATACTCTTTCACGAAAGGCGCACGAGAACTTAAATGTTACCTTTTGCTCCTCTACTACAATACTAGTTGTTATATCTACTATTGGAGTCTCAAAGTAACACATAGATAGCGCTGCTAAGCAACACCCTTATCTGCGCCATTGATGATTTAACAATAAAGCAACAATGAACAATTGACAGATAAACTCATCCTTATTGTAGTTTATTTTCTTGCCCCCAGAATGCGTCTAGTCTATTTTGAGGGGCCAATAGTAATAGTATGACGGGCACAGCTATACTGAAGGAACTGTTCTCCGGACCAGACGCGGACGAACCAGATTGCTGACATAGAAAACAGATGCAAATTTCAACTGTTCTCAGACGTTTATGCGGAGATCGAAACTTGTCGAGAGGTGTCGGCTCCTCACTTACGTCAGAGATACATCAGAACGCACTCTCGAGCGAGTGTCAATCAATTGGAATGCACTTCGTACGACCGAACTTATTTAATGAGCCCTTCGGATCGATCTCGCAGGTTGGTAATCTTCACTACTCGTTCTTCATCCTTCGTCGGGACCGCAGCCACACGGGTGAAGCATTCTTCGTGAGGAGGTTTAATGGGTTTACCGTAATACTGGCTCATACGGAAACAAGTACCGAGTGCGGTAGTGTTTAATTCAACTTAAAACCCATTAATTAGCTTATATTTAGGTATACGATTTTAAACTCCTTTTCAAATTACTGCACTATTCCAATAGAGTTATTTACGGTTGTCTTTATACCTCTACACCACCACTACCTGGAATATTTTCTTTATTCTCTACTTAAGAAATTAATCAACGCTTGCAAAATACATACTGTATAGTCGCCGTACAACAACTTCGGTAATGCTTTCGTCATCAATCAATGACGTGTTTACGGTCTCGGCCAACCCGAGCAGGTATTTGAATTAGCCACGGTCGCTGGTTGGCTGCCGCTCACCCACCCGTGACCAAAGCATAACCGAAGATGTTGTACGATGACTACTACAATGCTGGATTTCAAACATGATTAATAATAATATCTGTTTTATTTCGTTTAATATTTTGAATGAGATTATTTTAGCTTGAAGGTTTGAAGACATGCTGATACGGGCAACTTAAGAGTTCGACATATTGATATTTTGTTCCCCGCTGGTTTGCAAGGTGGCAAGTATACCACTCTAGGCGGCTTCCAATTTTTGTCCGGCAAAAATAATATAATATGCGCTTACGATTCTGCTGTCACGAACTGGTAAATCTTAACGAAGCTTGTACTAACTGTATAGTACGATAAGTATAACTATATTACAAGTCTAAGTTAGTTCAACTGTTTTAGCGGGTGAAAGCCTGACATGAAAATAAAGTATGAATGCTTATACAGTTATACATAACACCTGTTTTCTATACCGCATGGGAGTTATCTTTGTAATTAGTTCACATGATAACAGCAATGTAGCCTTGCTTGCTTACATAAGCTGGAGCGTAGTCTTGTATAGTAACTCATGCATACGTCAACCACTTGATTATGTGAGTTAATAGTGAGAGATACCCGGGTTGGGTGTTGTAACTAACATACTTGAGACCTCACCGTGTTGAAGTGAGCTAACAAGTAGTTTTGTTTCAAAAGAGAAGATCTAGAGCGAAGACGCTCTGAACAGACGAGAGTAATTATGCAGAAGAGGGGCTGATTTAACAGCTTATGATGTGGTGCATCAATAACAGAATGCACCTCTGCTTTAGACTTGCACTGTGCAGTACGAATGCAACATAACGGTCTCTCAATTTATGAGTATGCATTTTGTAAATTGTGTACACTAATTGGAGAAAACAAACACACAAAAACTGTTTGTCCACCTACACTTTTGTAAGATTGCATCATCTGTATCATATACATATAAGAAATGTAATATATGAACCAAATATTCATCTAAGTCTTTCTTCTGGCTCCCGTTGTTATGTAAACTAGAATCTCAGAGAGCATATTCTTCCTAACAGACTCTCTACCATGTCGATGTGTTCCACGTCATGAAATTGTCTACAAATAAAACGATGAAACGTATTTCATGGGCACTTTCTATTTTTATAGCCGATTTGCAAGCGCTGGTTTTGAAATGAAATCGTCTTCTTTAATAAACGCCCTCTAGAACTGTGAAACTGTGTCACGACGGGAACTGAAATTGTTGGCACTACTTTAATATTTGCGATTCGTTTGATTTTCTGGCATCCTTACAAACATACTGTTGAAAAACGTCATTTTCTCTCTGCCCAAATACCGCTTCTTGGCAACTTTCCCGGAAAATACTCGAGAAATACGACCGGCTGCTACGCATATCGAAAGAAGCCTTTGTAATACTTCGACTTGATATCGATTGAATTATCTCGAATCGAAAAGCGTTTGAGTTTGTATAGGTCGACCCAGGAGTCAAGGGCAAGCTCACAAACCATCAATCACCTCGCGTAACGTTTGTAACGTTTCACTGAAGCTCATTGTTAAAATACGGAAAAGGTTTTGTGAATTTGTTTAACGATGCGTTTTGAAATTTGTTTATCCGTTGGTAACAAATGATGCAAACATGTTTTGTGACTGAGATTAGGTTTTTCCTCCGGGTGCCTTTCGATTGCAGGAAAATGAGGTTTTTACATTTCGATTTATTGACAGATGATATTTTTTCCTTTACAAACTGCCATAACAAAAAATCTAACTTTGAAAATGTATTTTCCAGCCGTATTCAGAGTTCACACCTTGACTCTCGTATACAATAACTGCTACATGCTGAAGTGGGCTCTTTTTATAATAAAGCGTGAGGATTAAAAATAAATCTTTACATTAGCGTTTGACGGCCGATCATAAATATATATTTAACGAACACATATTAACGTTCTTAACGTTCTAATTGTTATCAATCAGTGGTCAAATTTGGGGGGGGGGGGGGGGGGGGGTAGGCGCTATCCCCCAAACAAATATATTGCAAACACACGTTTGTTACCATTACCCTGAACGCAAAGCGGGATTAATTGGTGATATTTCTCTGTAGCTCGTTGGTATTGTAGTTTTATTCCTGCTTCTAATACAGACGATCCAGCAGCTTTGACGTGTGGCATTATACACTGTTTATCTTGACCTCAATAATGTTTATGTGTGACTGACACTGATACGAGGCTAATATGACCGCTGTGCGATCACAGAACAGCATGTATGTATGGTCGTGCAATGAGTAGCCTACTCAACACGTTGTCTTGTCTACCCGTCTACAATATTACACCGCTCAGGGCTAAAGCAGGGTAGCAAATGACGTCACCTTTAATAAAGGCCCACACACGTTGTGAAACTCTGTTAACACCTCATTTCTCTTCATTCGTTCATCCACCGCAATATGTTAACATGGATGTTGTAAACGCGTCGCGCTAGGTTTTACGGCGTTGCGTAGACAGGCACGCATGATTCATGACGTCATAGAGACTCATTGCGAGGTAACTCGGACGGGGATAATCCGTTTAACTGTGCAGTGTTTCGCATGTGTCGAGCTAAGTGATATAACTTGTGTACATATATAAAGTGCATTGGTGTTGTTGTTACAATATACCGTAGAAATGTAATATTTATGCCGTAATAGGTTAAAATATTGAACGATGTTCAAATTTAACTAGATTTAAAAAGTGGTATTGGGCTTATAGTGGACGTGGTGGATTAAGTGTCTGGTAAATGATTTATTTATTTAATGTCTATCCTTTCCAGTTATAAAAACTGATTTACAAAGGAGGACCTTAAATAAAAATATGCTATGCATACAATTAATAATAATGACATCATAAATAACAACAACAACAAAACCAAAACAAACTATATTTGCTGTGGTGCAGCCGTACGAATTCGAAATGGATAAATAGGTTGCTGTTTCATCCGTCTGTGTTCCATATATATTGCTGCACTGCACATGTAAAGGCGGATTCACAATTGAAATAAGAGTTGAAATAGTGAAATAGCAATAAGGTTTAAGCGAATTGAAACATGCAATATCAATGCTGTGGTTCACAATTGTCACAGTGGATTGAAATAGTCATAAGAAAGATTCAATTCCATTTCTTATCTCAACCTTATTTCAACTTCTTATGACGAACCAATCAGAGCTCGAGAAGAGAAGGCCTTCTCCAGTCGAACCGGATATTGTCGTTGTTGTTGTTGTTGTTGTTGTATTTGTTGTTGTTGTGGTTGTTGTTGTTGTTGTTGTTGTTGTTGTGGTTGTTGTTAATGTCGTCGCCGTAGGCTTCTTGTTAGCTTGCTTTACAACAATGAAACAAATGAAATGAATCGATGGATAAACATCAAGCTGTCAAACAATAAAATATTCTGATTTTGAAAACAAATCTTCAAAACAAACAAGAAACATACAAAACTTCCACAACTTGGTTGCCCATCATTAAACGTTTTAACTGGTGAGCAGCTACTATCGCCATACCTCGTTTTCTTCATAATGTTGCAATTTTATTATTTTGACAGCTCGTTGTTTGTCGGTGCTGGCGCTGCGAGTGGAAAAAAGTCGCAGTGCAAAGCCCCATTTGGCCACGGCCTGCTATAGGTTTGGACAGTTTGGAGAAGGCCGTGACTATGGCGTCAGATCCGGTGGAAAAGTGCTCGATTGAAACGCTCTCCTATGTTGAAATAAGGTACGACGAAACTGTTGTGAACCAGCTGCTTGTTATTTCACTATTTCACGGATTCTTATTTGAACCCTTATTTCAATTGTGGATCGGCCATAAGAGACACCCACGTCTCGTGATGTAGTCTCGCAATTTCTTTTACAGTCACTTCAACAGAGCGGATAAAGAAGTCTCACTCTTTTGTGCACCAGAATGGAAACTTCTTGATCGACTAAGCCATCACCTTTGAGTTTTTTGTATACATTTTTTAATTATTCCATAAGATATCGTAATATGATTTATGAATATTTGCACCCCTTCTTTGTTTGCACCTAATGAATCAACGTCGCCTGCACATTGTAGCACTAAGTGTTTCGTTGCCCACATCACACCTTTCATTTCATGCATTTCTCTCTCGTAGAATGCAAAATTACAAACATAAGAGTGATTTTGGATTTCAATGTTGAAAACCTACCGGAAATATTGCAATTATGAAGCTTCGCGTTTTAGAAAAACCTGCAGTAGAATTATAAATCTTTTTTTTCCGTAACTTCTGTCAGTTATCCTATTGTTTCAGTTTCTTTTTACATTTAATGAACAAAATTTAAAAAACCCATCCATTATACTAAAATCAATATAGAACAAAGCGCAGCATTGCCTCTGAAACGAAAACAAAAGCAATCCATTGTTTCTTTGAGTTCAGTTTTCTGTTTTGTTTTTCATTTGGTGTCTTTAACGGGTAAACAAACAGTGGGTTCGGGAATTCCTGGAAATGGAAGCTTTTGATTATCACGAGAAATCTACAGGTTGTTTGGAACAAGGTAAGCCTACATTAATTTACTATTGAGAAAATGAATGTGTGATTCTAAATAAATTAAAACCACACCCTTACCTCATACCTCCCACCCTCTCCCCTCTATAACCGTATTATTATATTTTTAATATAATATTATTTTATATATTTGAAGCAATGTCCTTTACAAATTACAACGAGGAGGTATATACAAATATTTTAGTATAGATCACAACCCATAAATATGTATTAATAATCCTCTATACAGTATTAATATTTTAAGATAAATAGTTATGGTTTAATTTCTAAATTAATTGCAGATGTCATCTACATTTCTTATTTTAGTAAAGCACCAATAATTACTGCTCTCCTGGGAGATAATCTTTTCCGTGAGCCACTCAGTCTGTACGCAGTTAATAATATTAATAATAACAATTATTATTATTATTGTTGTTGCAAAAAGAAAGAAATCATTAAACCTTTGAATAATGTCATTGTGATACCAGTCCACCAATAATCAACTGATTTTTTTCTTATTTATGCCAACAACAAACTTCAAAACTTGTATACATTAGATTATATATTTTTGTTTACAAATCTTAAATACCATCTAAAGCTTTAAGGTGTTTCTATGCAAACAATGTCTGAGAAAATAATTGAAATGTAATATAAACTTAATAGAGAGATTTATTATCGTCATTATCTTCAATACTATTTTTGTTAAGCGCTTTCATTGAACGCCGCTCATTACTTTCCAAAGTAAAACACGGCTCTACAAAGTTGCGAACTTTTAGTTGAGGAGTAGTTCCGAACAAGTTGACCTTTTTCCTGAAGCCTGTCTTAGCTGTCGCACAAGAATGCCAATTAAGCTTCTACGATCGTTGCCAACTAATGATGATTACAAAAACCAACAAACTTCAGCAACGAGGAACTGAAAGACATCAACTAAAGAAAAAACATCACTTTTTTAAATCATTATTGATTGTGTGAAGTTTTAAGCCCACAGTTCTAAGCCCTTAGTATGAAGAGGTAAAAATCCTCAAAGGGTTGGTTATGAACATCTTAAAATGCGAGCCTACATCCTCTTTGAGTCTTGTAATGAGTAGAACCTATAACATGAGTGTTAAGGGGTAGGGAGGGGAGGGAAGAGGATTCTGTTGTTTTCTTGTATACGCTTTTTGGTAAAAGCTCTCTTTTGTCGTGAAAACGTAAATTGTCGTCGTAAAATAGAAATTTCGTAAGTGGAAATTTTGTGATATCAGACACCCTCATAGCAAAGCAACAACTCACGTACGTTACTACAAACACATTTTTAGTTTATTTATTCAAACATTGTAAAAATAAATGTTATTTAAATTGTTCACTGTTTACAATATCTTCACTGCGAGCATCAGTAACAAAAACAACAATGTGGAATAAAATTAAAATAATGTTTTTGTATATCAAAACTCAACATTGGTTCATAAAATGTACGTTTCCTATTCAGTTAAAGTATAATATACAAATTTAATAAAAATGCGTCTGTTTTGTTCACTGGCCGTCTTTTTATTGTGATTATTTCGGAAATATTGAATTTTAAAAAGTCTGAAATACCCACCTGTGTTGTTCATTGATTGATGTTCATGGCGTGTGACTAAATGTTGATACATTACAACATATGGGCAGAGATTTATGTCAGTCGTTTCTTATCTCCATCTCAATTTCTCTCAACTTCTTTCAGATTTACTTTATTGGTGGTCCGTTGAACCTTGCTCAAGTCTATGACATAACATGTATACGCTTCGTCCGACCACAGGTTGAAATAGCAGAAGCACTGAGCAATTACCGTACATAGTATATGATATACTTCTTTAACGGCAAACTTATAATTGCTGTCCCAGGTGGTATAGACGTAACTACAAGATGCATTTTTGTCCTAATAAAAAATACACATTTGATTGTCTTTTGTAACCAATTTACTGTTTAATTAATAACGTTTTGTATGAAAGTATAACACATGGATTATGTACTTTGTGTAGCTTTGCATAACTTTATTTCATTTTTCATTTTCCTCCCTTAATCTACTAACAATTAAGCTAATTATAATGGTCTCAAAGTATATTTCAATATTGCATTACCTTCCCTTTGGAATAAGCTTCAGTTATAATCAATTACGTTGTTTATTTATATCAGCCAGACACTTTTTCCACAACAGCGAGGGTATTTAGGCACCAGGTGGTGGTCATACACGCCAAGGGCAATTCAATACCGATATATCAAATATTGGTCTTCTGTTTGCAATATGGAACCGTCGTTATTTTACAACTAATAATAGTGTGTCGATACTTGGAATTTAATAGAGCAGATCGCATGTTACCTTTGAAGGTGATTTATTACGGCATAAGTCAATGTATTATCTGAATTGCCATTTAATGATGGTTATGGTTTATATTTCAAGACGTAGAAACAATATAATAATTTACATAAGTAGATACAGATAGGAAAAATGAATGTTATTTTGTATTTAATACATATTTAGATACATCTTTTCAATCTTTTATTTACTTCCATATAATTCGAACTTAGAATCCACTTTCAACTGATATCAGAAATCTTTTCAAACAAAATTACTACAACCTACTCTTTTACTCAGCTTACTACTTTCAAAAGAGAAATGGTTATAATGACCTATTTATTATTATTTGCTTGTTACTTTGCATATGCAGTATTTTTTTCTGTCCAAGTTCTTTAGTTATTCATGTATTCACTAATTTTTCTCCATGCAAACGTATTTCTGCAAAAATATATGTTATTTTCTATCTAAGTACGGATCGATGTATTTTTGTTGAATATAGATAAGTAAAAATCTATAAATATATGGCATCACCGTTAGTAACAAATATTTATTATTTAATATCTACATTCAACACCATATTCGTGTTCTGTGTCCTTAGTCAACGTTGGTTAGGTGGATGAGCGACCTCTGGTCAAACATCACAGTCTTGTAACTTTCCTGTTTAATAATCAAATTCCTTTCTCTTCTATTAAATACTAACGTAGTTTAAAATGGCCTCCAAGGTCACTCACCAACGACCTTGAGATCGATGAAGATGCTCTGAGGGGGGTGGGAAGACACCTGACACTCGTAGATTCCGGCGTCTCGCGTCTGCACAAACTTGATCTGCAACGTCCAATCCTGTAAACAGACGAGAAAACGACACCATTAACACGTTGCGTGCGGCAGTGTTCTGTCCACCCTCTTGTCCACCTGTCATGTATAGTCATTTCCGTAAACTTAATCAAGGGATATAAGTTTAAAATTCTGTGATAAGCGTATTCGTTTTCAATTGACAGCTCAAATGTCAACATACAATGAGACAATGGATTCATACAACACTAAAGCTGCCCCAACGTAAGTATGTAACTAAAGCATAACCGAGTATGTTAGGTCTAATAAGGAATTATCATCAGACGCAAATATTTCCTCTAAAAATGATGGATTCAAAAATAACGCATAATTTTTAATGTCTGAAGATGATGATAATGATTATATTTGGGTTTTACGTCCCATATTTTTGCAACTTTGCTGATCTAGACGATGAGTGGGTGAAATATGAAGATGAAGGTGTTTGAAGGATAGGGACAAGTAGGGCGTGGAGGAAAAGTGATATGGGAGAAAAAGAGAAACGGGAGGATGTGGACTGCATTTCGTCTGACTTCTCCCCCTCGACCTGTCCGGCTAGGGTGGCACTACCAGAAGCATACGCTTCCGCCCACATAGCTCTGCAACACTACAAAAATACTACCCATGCATGCAGTGACCAATCACCTAGAAACTAGAGTCTCTTTCCGCCCGGGCAGTAACAGCTTAGATTCGCGCAAAGCGCGGTATATTTACATTTTTATTTACCAGGTGTATTTGTTGTATTTTCCAACAAAATTTTCTTCCAACTGACAGTTTATCTTTACCAATTTATTTGTTTATTTAAGTTATACATTTTGACGAATGTACAATGTATTTAAGTTGTATACTTTATTCTTGTCTTAGCTAGCTGAGCGGCAAGACGCATCCCAGCGTGGGTTCGTGCGACGGCTAACAGATAGCGCCACCGTCGTCATTTCGGCTCACTCCTCGCGTTTGTTTACTTTCACTTCGTATGCGTGCTCAGTGAAGCAAAGTCCAGCTTAATTTAATTGAAAGTGGCAGATTAAGTAAGAATTACGGGACAAGATGAAAGGCTTGGCTTATCTTTAACTAAGGCAACGGTTTGCATGGAACGATTTTCTAGATTAAGTTTGAGGTAATTACATGGAATAAGCCTTGAGTGTACTAAACGCTTTCTTGTTTTGGATTTTAGTCGACTTTCCGCATGATGACGCTTCATTATAAGGTTCTTGGGGCGTCGATATTATACGAGGAAAAACTTTCATTTTTAAATATTTTGAGTTCGTATAAGAATGATTAATCCTTGTCCCTTGAAATGTCAACTAGATAATAAGTTTTTGCATTCTTTCCAATGACACATGTAAATCAAACGCATTTTTGTATGTTGCATGCAATTTCATCAGTTATACACATTTTTAAGTAAGATAATTTTTATTCCTTGACAATCAAATAAACGAAAATTATCCGTCTTTGTTAATAAATCTCAATTATTGTTCTATCGCGTCAAAGTTCATCTTTATGCCTTTTGTTTTCATTTGTGGATGGGCTAGCGGCATTGTACTAATTTGATAATGAGTCATGTTAAAATAACAGATGCAAACATATTATTTATTATATCATATCAGAGACACGTTTCTAATTCAAAATTGCAATGAATTATTTCGAAACTTTTTAACGTTGTACAATAATAAAATAAAGTAAAAGGTAAGTTTGCTAGAGATTGATATGCTCGAACGGATCTAGGTATACGAGTACTTTTCCTTCATGTTTCTATGTAGATACAGAAGATACTTTATCAAGTATTAAATATATATTATCATTACATAACAAAGAACACAATCCACCTTACTTAGAACTGTTCTCTATGGTTTGAAATACGCAAGTCCAGGGCAATAGGCAACCCGTTTTCCGCTGTTAACTTGCATGAGCTATAAGTATCGCGAAGTCAAGTGGTATGCCCACGCTTTGTAGGATCTCACACACTGACACGACGAGGTGTTGGTATGGCTTGATTTATGTACATTGTATAACATAACTCCAACTGTACAACATCTAACTCCAACTGTATGACCATCCGTAAAGGCGGTTTCACACAAAAACATAAACATAAGATTTAAGGTTTAACGCATAGTACATAAGGGGCGCTGGTACACATAGAAACGTAAGCACAAAGAGTTTATGAGAAGGCATGGCACTCGTTGAAGTTCTTTGGAGGTTGCGGCCGAATACTGTACTACATAATTATTCTATATATTAGTATGTATATATTATTATATATACATACTATTATATTATTATATATATATATTATTATTATATTGTATAAAGGTCATCATTGCATAAGAGGAAAAAAAAAAAATATTATTATACATTATTATTATTATTATTATTTGGTGACGTAGGCCCCTACATGACTGTGGTAGTCATAACATTTTAAAGTAGATGCTTCTTTGACTCAAGTTTTTCGTGCGTTGTTTTAAGGCATAAGCATAAAGTTGAACATTGGTCAACTTTCTTATGCCTTAAAACAGAAAATTATGCGTTAAAACTATGTCTTAAAACTAGTGCATTTGTGTGAATGCCAGTACGTGTTTCCTATGGTCAAACATTATGACTATGCGTTAAACCTTAAATCTTATGTCTTATGTTTTTGTGTGAAACCGCCTTAACTAAGAACTCTTCGCTCTCCTTCTTAGCTGCACGAGTGCTGCCATCTAGCGTAAACAACGTCATCACAATAAAACACTATCCCGTTCCGTTTTTAATTCCGCCTGCTTTTCAAGGGTGACATAATTTTCCAGTTTGTTAGAACAGGAGAGAGAGAGAAGGAGAGAGAGAGAAATATGTAATCAAGTAGGCTTAGTGGCAGATAAAGACGTATTTAATATCCGGGGCAAGATTTTTCCGACGCTGGTTTCTTCTGAAGAAAGTAATTGACGAAAACTTTTGACCCCAGAAGAATATTCCAAACTTCATTAAATTGCCGTGTTCGTTTGACAGAGAGTCTTGACACCACTTATCTGTGGAACGCAGAAAGGAGAAAAAGTGCAAATTTTTCGTTTGCCTTTCTGTGTTATTAGATTTAACTTCAAATAGACATGGTTCGAGTAATGAAGGAGGTGAGGGCATTAGTTTGAGTCGCGTTTCTAATCTAAGAGATGTTATCTACAAACAAGTTTTAAATGAAGTCTTCTGAGCGTAGGTTCAGTATTCTCTGAGAAAGACATGGCTTTGCATATCATTCAAAAGAGTATAAGTACTTTTAAATAGACGTAGACCTATAACTTTTTCTTCTGACGAGCTGGATACGCATAGATGGCCATGGTATATCTAGTCCACGTTTGTGCCGCTACACATTTTGGGCAAAGGTTGATTCAAAATTGAAATAAGAATTTGATTAGGAAGTGATAAAATAGTAAAATAGCAAACATACAATTCAATCAGTCATCTTATTATTTATTTCAATAAAATCATAGTTTAACTATGTACTTTCATTGACTACAACGTATTATTTCGTAATACTGTTTTTTTTTTATTTCTTAACTGTTTAAAAATATCTATTTAGGATAAAGGGTTTGACCCAAAAGCTGGTATTTAAAGCCATTTTAACTATACGTTACAAACAAATGTACGTTTCCATCATATATGGCTTCATTCCTAATGCAAAAATATACACCTCCAAGATAAAATGCTGACGTATAACATGTATATAGCATTCGTTTTACAGAAACTTGTGTTTATAATATCTAGTCGTCTCGGATAATACAAACTTATGAGAAGTTGTAGACAAGTTTGCGTATTCCAGCTTTTATCCTCTTCACTCCGTTAGCTATACAACACCAACCTTGTGGAAAAACAGGTAATAAGTTGGGAAGAAAATAACTGGATACTTGGAAGGGAAAACTATACTGCACCTTTCTTTAGGTTATCATTTTGTAGTAGTAAATTGGTTTGAAGATGCTTTAGCAAAAACTCTCTTTTTAGTTTTTATGAAGGGAAAGCGTTTGAGAGTAATTTGCATTTCTTAAACAAAAAAAGCACCCAAACACACGTGAGGTTCAAGTTATTTACATGAAAATAACAGAGCAGTTTGTTTCGGTGCGGTAGGTTGCACAATGCACATGGAGATCGCGCGTGCGGGGAATATGGTGCAGCACTGGTGCAGTTCTGGTGCAGAAGTGACGTCATTGAAGAACAAAGAGAAACATGACTCTGATAATGATGTGACGCGTTCAACAGTAGTTTGTGAGTCTTGCCACAGACAACGCTGCAAGTTATTCACTGAGCTTTTAAACGGAAATAACGCACATTGTTTTCAACATCTAAAAATAAACTTTTTGGTAAAAGAGAGGCAGTATTTGAGGGCATTTAAAAAATTCAAAAACAATAGTTACAGTATTTTGTATTTGCATATATTATATATTTTTTTTAAACTCCCATAGTTCACCTTATGTCGAACCGATCAGACCACAGAGATGTAATCTTATTACGGAAATGAAAGCAAGTGGTCACCGGATATAAGGTTTTTAATGTAGCAAATGAAAGTGAGTAAATAAAAAGTTGGTTTGACTACTGAAAAAAAATACTATGAGACATGGTTTTTTTCACTATTTTTTATTTTTTGCTCGTATTCCCATTGTGAATTAATATTTTCCCGAAAAGAAGAACATGCAATACTGTGTTGGCACATGGCACATTAAAAATAGTTCAATTATAGTAGAAAACAATTTTTATATTTGATTTTTTATACATAACCCTTGAGTTCCAATTTCAAAAATATTTTCACAACATTTTCAACAATATTCCAAATCCAATTTCCCACCCCCGTTTAATAATGCTTTTAATTAATGATTGAATATACGGTATTTTTTTTAATGTGTTCTGTGGTGGCACACGGCGATAATTTATAAGAAGAAAATCGTCACTGAAGGCTAACATTTCCAAAATTATTTCATTCAAAATTCACATCGGATATTTATTTTTCAATTTCAACTTTCGCTTTGAACCAAATAGAAATATTGTGCGACATTTTGGTCCATTTTTTCAACAAGTTATGTTCTACTGATATTTGCTTCCTACAGATGCCATAATTATTCACAAGTTTGAAGACGACACAACACGACTTCACAGCGGAGAAGTTGTTATGAAACAAAAAAATATGTGCCAAGTTTTGAGCCAACAGTCGTACATGAATCATGTTATAAAAAATTCAGTGTTTTTCCTCGTCTTAAATTTTCCTGCCCCCGCAATAAAAGTTTAATTAAATGTAATGGAATGTAACAAAATACCAACAAAACTATTTTCTATTTGACATAAAAACTTGTATAGTGCTGTCTAATAAAATGTCCACACATACCTTTAAAAGAATTCTGTTACAATCCCTTGAACAAAGTAAATTATTTGTTTTTTATAAAAAAAAAAATGCCAATTGCATTTATTTAACAGCAGGATTGTCTAATTAACCAACCGTTAATCTATCAGATCGCGGAACCTCCGTAGAGAATAAATCAGTGTTATTAACTGCTACGCAACTATTTTAACCATACAGTGTATATTGTTCCTCTTCGATGAGTCGGAACAAAAAATGTTTCATACGACATAAGAATAAAAAAAACATAGTTTTATTTAAATAAAAATAAAAAGAGCGGTCTCTAACTCTTCCCTTAAGAATGCCTAACTAGTTGTCACAGAAATACGATCATTAAATGTGGGACTGAAAAAGCTTAGAGACTCGTCCCGGGGTTGAAAAGCTTTTATCAGGTTAGTTTGGCTGTGTAGATGCAATTACTCCAGAACGTCGTATGTGAACGACCACAGGGGAACGTGTTTCCCCCCCCCCCCCCCCCCCCCCCCTCATCGCACAATGGAACTCCGATGATATCCTCGCTGAGAGAACTAGAAAGACTCTTCTGTCAATAAATAATGCAAAGATGTGTTGGATTTTAGTATCACGCAACGGGTGAACATGAATGTAAGAAACAAAAAACTGTCTGTGGATGACAATGTTTAATTATTAGTTTTAGGTAATCATACATTTAGATGTTATCATTCAAAATTCTAATCACACTACTGAGATAAATAACACAATCACTGTTGAATGATCTTTTGTCAACACAAATTATCCAAATTGCTAAGTTTAGAAGAACAAAACATTTTTACTCATCTAGTTGAAATCGATATCAAAACAATCAACAGTTAAAGTGAAGAAACTTAGTGTACAAAAATCATTCAGCCTCAACGCATCAAAATTTGGTTTTGATTATGCAAGTATACATTTAAACGTGAAATATAACATTTTTTTAAATACTATTAAGTCGAATTCACAAAAGTGTTTTTATCTTCAGATGACTATTGATGACTATAATACACTCACATCAAAAGATCATAACCATAGGAAAATACAAAACCTAATTGCGTTATAACTATAATAACAACATTTAAATTAAAGGAATTAAGTAAATTATAAATATTTAATAATACATCGATTAATTTTGCGATATTTTAAAAATATATGCATTGCATATGTATATGTATGTATATAAATATAATATTCCTTTTATTTGTATGTAGATTTTACATTTAAGCAAGTAAATTCTTCTCCGAAAAACACTCTTATAGGTGTATGTGTTTTTTAAATCCAAAAATTACCTATCTAATCGCATTTTGCAATGGGATCCAGGTTCTTCCATGTACTAGGTGGGCACCTGGACCTCTAGAACCCTAGACTAGCATTATATTTTATAACCCACGTATCGTGTGTATATGTATTCTTACTATCGATCATATTTTCCAACTAAATAAACACTGGTAATGTAAAAGTTTGCTGCAAGTGTTCAACTTCTGCCCCCTTGTCCGTGAGTCCTCTCCATCTAACCAATAACCGATCAATCACTCTACCGAAAGGAGACTGAGATTGAGTGACATTGACTTGGGCAGCCGGGCATGTCTCCGAAACATCGAACATATGAATCTGCTTCTAAAGTTACGAAAAGTTTCTGGTCGTTTTTGCTTGTTTAGATTTTGTTATTTAAGAATTTAGCAACTAGATATTTTATTTATCTTGAACACAAAATGAATCAAGTTTTAATTTTTTTTTGTGTTAAACTTCATTATAATATTAATTTATTTGTATGTAGTCATTTTCAATTATACATGCTTCCTCAGATTACTTTAAGTTTCGCTAAAATGTTCTGAAAATTATATTTCTTCTAACAGTTTTAACACTTTTTATATTTTTATTATTGTTTCATTGCAAACTGCGTACTGCACGATTGTATTTATCTTCGCATTTTTTAAATCAAAACCAAAAAGGGGAGGACAATATTAAAATATGGATGGATGTGCAATGGCAAATGCAATTATACAGACGATGCACAGACAACAATGTAACTATTAATACAGACGATGCACATACAGGCAATGTATTTATACAGACAATGCACATACAAGAAATGTATTTATACAGACAATGCACATACAAGCAATGTACGATGCACATACAGGCAATGTATTTATACAGGCAATTTATTTATACAGACAATGCACATACAAGAAATGTATTTATACAGACAATGCACATACAAGCAATGTACGATGCACATACAGGCAATGTATTTATACAGGCAATGCACATACAAGAAATGTATTTATACAGACAATGCACATACAAGCAATGTACGATGCACATACAGGCAATGTATTTATACAGACAATGCACATACAAGAAATGTATTTATACAGACAATGCACATACAAGCAATGTACGATGCACATACAGGCAATGTATTTATACAGGCAATGCACATACAAGAAATGTATTTATACAGACAATGCACATACAAGCAATGTACGATGCACATACAGGCAATGTATTTATACAGACAATGCACATACAAGAAATGTATTTATACAGACAATGCACATACAAGCAATGTACGATGCACATACAGGCAATGTATTTATACAGGCAATGTATTTATACAGACAATGCACATACAAGAAATGTATTTATACAGACAATGCACATACAAGCAATGTACGATGCACATACAGGCAATGTATTCATACAGACAATGCACATACAAGAAATGTATTTATACAGACAATGCACATACAAGCAATGTACGATGCACATACAGGCAATGTATTTATACAGGCAATGTATTTATACAGACAATGCACATACAAGAAATGTATTTATACAGACAATGCACATACAAGCAATGTACGATGCACATACAGGCAATGTATTTATACAGACGATGCATATACAAGCAATGTATTTATACAGACGATGCACATACAAGCAATGTATTTATACAGACTATGCACATACAAGCAATGAACGTCGTTGGATAAAATATAACGTGAAAGAAATCCGCTTTCCAATAATCATGTTCAACGATGCTGTAACGATTTTATGATTTCCAATAAATATAACAATCCTTAAGCGGATTACGGTCAATAGGAAGGCGGTCTGAACGAATGTCCAGATGTCCGTGGACGATAGAGTTAAGTGGAGTGGACATAATATCACGACATATTAGACGGCCATTTAACTAAGCTTTGTTGTCTACTGATAGAAAGTACATCACAGTTGTTTGTGTTACACTTTTTTTCTTTAGTTTTGGATTAGGTTCAATGTAACTTTCTATGCTTAAGTTGACTAGCAACTAAAAAACAAAGCAACGGTAGCAGCGTTGGTTTGATTATTATTGGTAACTATCATTGATAAATGTGGATAAGTAGTACAACTGGTCGGTACTCTAATTCAATTGGTCACGAGAAGGGTTCCTATGGAGTATTCACAATTATATTACACTTTGTCTTTGGTTTTCGTCAGTCGCTTTGCAAATTCTAGAATTTAGTCCAAAAAACATCTGAGAATTATTTTCTTATCTCCATAGGCTGTTAAAGCAATATTAGGGCAGTATTAACAACTACATAAAAAAAATGTATAATGTTTTTATTCACACAGTTTTTGTAGACCTACTCTTCTAACGGTTAACTGACTTGTTTGTAAATGTGATTTATTGAAAAGGTTCTAGATTAACACGATATTAAATTTACTATTGGAAATTTGGAGGGAAAGTAGGTAATAATATATTTCAAATATATGATATAAATAGGGTATATTTATTTTAGGTTATATAAGGTAAAATAGGGTTTTGATTAAATATGAATATAGAGTAGACTGCCTGAAGAAATGCAGAATACAGAACTATAGATAGTAGAGCGATACGACAGATGAAGATCTAGGTCAGATTGATTGATTATTTGGGCTTAACGTCTCATATTTTTGCAACGAGACTAATCGAGACAATGAGTGGGTGATATATGAAGATGAAATAGGGGGCTGTTTGGAGGAAAGGGGCCAAAAGGAGGGCGGGGTGGAGAGGGGAAGGGGGAGGAAAGGGGATTTGGATGTGGACTGCATTTCGTCTGACTTCTCCTCCTCGACCAGTCCGGCTAGGGTGACCCTACCAGAAGCATACGCTTCCGCCGGCATAGCTCTCGGGATCAACAAAGCACACAAACCTGCCCACCACGATAAGGTAGCAGTCCCTGGGCAGAATGAATTGAGCAGATTGCAATAATAAAATACCGTTCATTGTTCCAACGAGAATGATGAGAATATTAATAACAATTCCCTTGTGGAGTTATTGGAGAATTTTAAATAGAATAGATTGAGCAACATGATATGAAGAATTGCTTGAAAGGATATATTACGAATGAAGATTTTAGAAAAGTTAAATGAAATGGAGGAATAGTATAGTTGGAAATTCTAGAAAAAATTAATTAAAGAGCAAGGGATAGTACGAATAGTAGACGCAGACCAATATCAGGACAATCGTTGAAATAGATATGTAGAAATAATCATTCAAAGAAGAAATAATGAAGAATTGCTTCGAAATCAATCCAGATATGAAAGGTTGTCTAGTACCACGCAAAAAATATTTTAATTAAACTTATTTTGTATTATTTTGTTTCCAATGAAGAAATAACGTTATTCCCGATAAAAGTTGGTGCTCTTATTTATGGACGTTCGAAGAGTCGTATTGTTTTTTAATAACATTTTGCATTGGGGACATATGTTTCATAAACACATTTCAAAAGTTAATGGTGGCAATTTCTTATTTTATATTTCAAACTGTTAATTCCTAATTTCTAATTGTTAATGTATAAATTGATATTTTAGTTGTGTTGTGATGTTTTTTTTGTATTTGTGTTTTACTTTAATGTTTTTTCTTTGTGTGTGGGGGAGAGGGGATTGAGATGACATTAAAGTCATCATTGAGACAATACTTTTTTCTAGCATTAAAATTAAGACTCATTTTACTTAAGTAAATCACATTTTGCTTGGGCTCGGTGGAAACAGCCATTACAATAAACACATAATCTAAGAGAAGTAAATGTATTATTTGAAATGTAACCATCTCCAACTGTTAAATACACAAATATGTACTCAGCCTATCATAACAAGATAAACAAATATTTAGCCATCTTGGGTGAGCGGACAAACAATTAAATTAATTAATTTGGTTGTGTAATTTGATGATATGCCCGAGGATATTGCCTCGGAAACCACAGCGCAGCGTGTGTATATACATTGATGGTCCTGATACACATCGCATGTTTAAGGGGTGTTACTACCGCAAATATTAAAACAACACTTTCCAAGAAAATCTTATATTGGAATGTTTGAAAGAGGTATTGAAATGAAGATAATTTTTAATAACAATTCTTAAAATATAATCTAAATTTTATTTACACTATTTGTCTCGATCAGCCTCGTTGCAAAAATATGAGACGTTAAGCCCAAATATCAACCTCATATTTACACTATAATGAATGCTAAAGAACAAAATCTCTGCACTTCACTACAATACAACAAACTACAAAGTCCAAGAGCCAGCAACATAAAAGCTCCCCTCATAAGGTACATATGTTTTGACTTTTGAAATAGGAGCGGAAAAACTACTCTACTAACAAAACGCGCGTCTTACTCCTCAACGTGGGGGCTTTTAGGCCCCACAGGGGGCCAAAAAAGCCGAAAAAAGGCCCAAGGTTCCCCTCATAAGGTACATGGATGGAGTAAACGCCATTTTGTAGAGATAAGTGTCCCAAATAGGAATTCGAAGAGTAAGACGGGATATTAGGGGGCGTTTACCGATCAGACGCCATTTTACCTAAAAAGGGCCATTTTTTATTTTCGCACATGCATGCGCTTAAATACTCAAATCATATCTGGAAATGTCTCGAGACGTAGAAAAACATACATTTTAAAGAAATTTTGGGTTATTGTCCTCGCCAGACGCCCTCAAAAGCGGCCCAAAAAGGCCAAGGTTCCCCTCATAAGGTACATGAATGGAGTAAACGCCATTTTGTAGAGATAAGTGTCCCAAATACGAATTCGAAGAGTAAGACGGGATATTAGGGGGCGTTTACCGATCAGACGCCATTTTGTCCAAAAAGGGCCACTTTTTATTTTCACACGTGCACGCGCTTTAACACTTAAAACATATCCTTAAATGCCCCTAGAGGTGAATACATTTCTAAGATATTGTGTGATGTCCTCGCCAGCCCCCCCCCCCCCCCCCACAGCCTCGATCCGGATGCGATAGTTTTGAAGCTCCGCCCACCCCTAACTTTAATATACCAGTATTTATTATTATTAATGTCAGGATTTAAGGATAGGCCCTATGTTTTGGGTGTTAAAGCGCGTGCACGTGTGAAAATAAAAAGCGGCCCTTTTTGGACAAAATGGCGTCTGATCGGTAAACGCCCCCTAATATCCCGTCTTACTCTTCAAATTCCTATTTGGGACACTTATCTCTACAAAATGGCGTTTACTCCATTCATGTACCTTATGAGGGGAACCTTGGCCTTTTTGGGCCCCTTTTGAGGGCGTCTGGCGAGGACAATAACCAAAAATTTCTTTAAAATGTATGTTTTTCTACGTCTCGAGACATTTCCGGATATGTTTTGAGTGTTTAAGTGCATGCATGTGCGAAAATAAAAAATGGCCCAATTGGGTAAAATGGCGTCTGATCGGTAAACGCCCCCTAATATCCCGTCTTACTCTTCGAATTCCTATTTGGGACACTTACCTCTACAAAATGGCGTTTACTCCATCCATGTACCTTATGAGGGGAACCTTGGGCCTTTTTTCGGCTTTTTTGGCCCCCTGTGGGGCCTAAAAGCCCCCACGTTGAGGAGTAAGACGCGCGTTTTGTTAGTAGAGTAGTTTTTCCGCTCCTATTTCAAAAGTCAAAACATATGTACCTTATGAGGGGAGCTTTTATGTTGCTGGCTCTCCGTCTATACCCTTAAATAAAACTACTCTACACTGCATTACACACAACACTAACTATAACACTACAACTGAATGTCGGTATCAAGTCCAGCATTTTGTTACGTGCTTGAGATATGACTAAAGCTAGTTAATTTGGTGGTTATAAATACGTTGACTATAATGACCACATATATCAGAATAAGGGGGATATTTCGATACATTACATTTATGGGCTTGTGTTAAATATTGCCTGGATTATGAACAGCCTAGGACAATATTTATGTTTGTCAAATAACATCATTTTGAAGTATTCGATTGGTGGGTTTCGATGCTCTAACGCGATTTTTGTGGAATATGCAGGTATTTTTGTTTTAAATTCAAATATTGCTAGAGATGGATCAGTAGTAACAAGCGAAACCGGTTCGATGCCGGTTACCGGCAATCGTGATTGAACATTTTTCCTGAGGTTTTTCCGTTTCATTTCGATTCGTTTAATTACTGGCTATCATGCTATTATAAATCTGATGAAAACGATTAGAATTAACATCTATACAAAATGCATTGAAATCCCTAATATAAGTAAGGAAAAACAAATAAATGTAGCAATAATGATAACACGAACAACAAAAATATAACTGCTATAGAAAGAGCGTTAATTAAATATATACTTGTATATATATGTATACAGTAAAGAGGTATAACAAACAAAAAGAAATAATAAATACAGGAAAATACTGGTGATGAGTCCTACTTAAAATCGTCAGGCATTCCTTCCCAGCAATCCAAATACCCTATCTTAATACACCTTGTTCTTCACTTGAATAAAGAACTTGGCGTTCAGAACGGAAGTACTTTCCATAACAGGGATTCGACCGAACAATTCTTATTAACTTAACAGTACATATATTTCACCCGTTTAAACAATGTTTTCTTTGCACCTCGAAAACAGTCTAGAGAAAGTTAAATTCCGTCAAATTTGAGTGAAACATTTCCATAAAACCAACAGCGAACAAGCGTTGTGGCGTGCACGGATTGCTTCAACAGAACGTCGTCGATAGAGGCGCTTATTGCTGACGCATGGTACTCTTCAACGAGGTAACTGCCTCTTTACACCACCTTATGTACACAACTGTGTGTTCAACTGAGTAGAGCTTGCTATTCCAACACATCTACTACGTCTCATTCACACACTAAACTAATCTCTGTCTGTCTAGCCTTGAATAAATAGTTGTCATTGCAGGTCAAGGGTCAGTTGTTGAAGGCGCCTTCTATTCTTTGCTTATCGCAGGTCAAAGGTGGATCAGCTCTCAGACATATAAGCGCCCCGAGGCAGCCTTACAGATCATTTAGCAATGGACGAGGGGCTCGTGGCATTCCAAAATTTTGATATTGAACGCGACTATAAAGACATGAACTAAAACCCTACAATTTAGACGCTTTTTAAGCTATTTGGTCGAGCACTCTTAGTATGAATCTTAATCGTTATTTTGTTTCAATTTTTACTTTTCTCCTCGATTATTACTTAAAATACTCTGATCGTCAATGCAAAATAAACCGGATATTGGTGAGATATGCTCAACCATACAAAATGTATTTTATTAAACCAGTTAACTGGAAGTAAGAATTAATACAAATTTAAGCTTTAAACTTCAAAACTCTTGCTTCCCAAATTATTCCCATATAGGGGTTAAATTCTACACGAAACACACATTTACTTTGAAGACGCTCCAACTTGGAACATTATCTCTAGGCAAGCTTCGTCTTGGATCTTATTTCTCCAGATTTCTATAGAGTCTAGGTGAGCACTGCGGTAATATATTTCGATAACAACAGAAGTGAGAACACATTTAAATCCTATAAGCAACGCAAGATGTGATAATCTCGTCATTTGGGAGCAATTGCATCCTAGAGGTCATGAGGTGCCTCAATGCGCTCTACACTACAGATAGCGCGATGCAAGACCATAGAAACTCTTGTCTCTGCCAAACAAACCACACAGGCACTAGTCCTTGATAAGAGGGGTTGAAAGAGAAAACTAACAAACACTAGCTGCTGTAGTTTGAAATACGCAAGTACATGCAATCAGCCACCCGATTCCCGTAGTAAAGTCACGCATTTTCTATAGCTTCACATGAACAAAAACTCATGTAACACGAAGTGAGGTTAATAAAGAAGATAAATTCACTACCCTTGATGTATATGCCAACAAGTGTACATGCGCAAATCATTTTTACTCACATATCGTCTTAAATACTCAAAATTATAAATTTATTTTTTTAACTTATGAAGTTGTGTGCATATCAAAACTAATGAACACCAGTGAAATTCTGGTAATTAAAAAGGTATTATCTTATTAAAATTAGTTGTATGCTCTCTTGTCTCGCCATGAAAATAATGAACCCCCCAAACATATCTTGAGCGCTTTGGAATTTAGCGAAAAAGTATGAATACAAGACAATTCTTCCAACTCTTTAGTATGCTGACGTCATGACAACGTCGTTAGGTCGGCTTTAACAGTCGGGTCTCGTCGCAGAGAAGTGACGGATTATTAAAAATTGTGCACGTCACTGCACTTAATCTTATTTAATACAAGCACCCGTCAAATGCAGCTCTAGTAGCTTCCGTACAGGCTAGAGCGAAATGCTGTAACCACCGCTAGTTTCTCTACAGTTCAAACCATAATGTTCATACCAATAGATTCAGTACAGAATACCTACGTTAAGAGCAACGTGAATTCATTTCTGAGTTCAGTACAGTTTAAACAAAATAATTGGAACGCTACTATATACATTGAAGTTTACAACGTAGTTGTGGCAGTACAGTCCAGATTAATTAAGCTGTTCCAGTGTGTTCGGTACAGGCTAGGTCTAAATGTTAAGCGAAACAAGATTCAGTTTGCTACAGCCTAAATCGAACTGCAAACCATTGACAGTTAAAATAGTTGCCAGAGTAAAATGTTACAACACTTCATTAAGTTTTAATAAATTCAATTGACATGTATTGAACCACTGGTGTCCGTACAGTCAAAGCCAAAATAAATACATCTAATATAGCTTAGTTGAAGATTCAAATAATAATCAGAGGAATCAGTACTTTCAAAATGCAAAATATGTAGATCGTCATCCTCAGCTGCAAGTTAATATATTCTACAAGTGAGAATATTATTTTTCTGAAACAGTCTAAATAGGAATTAAAATCTCCAAGCTTTAGCCCTGCCCAACAACCTGACAGTATTAGACAGAGTAAATAACGCCGTGCCAGTAGAACAGAGGTCAAAAAGCATCCTTCGGAAAATCGGAATAACTGGGAACGATTTCCACCAGAGCCGTTTTTTACTTTCCGCCCTAGACACGTCAGAATACGTATTGTTTTCATACTTTCAATACAGTGTTTATTGTCATGCGTGTACTAAAGACCTAATAATTAATACACCCGTTATTTGTTGAACCGGTCTTCCGGTTCAGTTGGAATAACTATGCGTCCTTCAGTAGGGCTGCTTTGCGCTTCAATACTAAATCCCAATTAATGGGATGAAAGGGAATTTATCAACATGGACAATAATGTTAATTAAGTAGATCCTCTAATTTTCCACCAATATTCAACGAAATTGTTTTTAAATGTTGAGTGAGAGAAGAATATATATTTCAATGGTGTATTTAATTGGCCAAAAGGTTTAGCTAACATCAATCGCTTCTTCACTGACTCACTGACTGAGTGACTGACTAATCACTAATTACTGTAGTCATTGACTATTGATAGAGTTATGAATGGTATGTATTCGATATTGTAAACCGTACCGATCGTCTTTTGTTTTCCACGGTGAATGTTTCCACAAATGCGTAATAACGTACAGTAATACGAAGTACACGTAATCCTCGGTTCAAAGGGAACAGAACGATCAATGATAAAATGGATTGCAACGATATTGAATGGTCATGATAAATTAAATAATTACTTAAATTCAGTCGCATTCATTAGATAAACCTTATTGATTACATAAAGAGTCTGTTTGATGTTTTCATTTTGAAGGGATGTGTGGAGGAACGCAATTGTAAATTATTACTTTGTATGTAAAATTTTCATTATTGTAATTAAACCGCTAAACATAAGCTCCTTGTAGAACTTTGTAATTATAAAAGTGTTCTAGTTTACCAACTTCAAAACCGTTTGAAGTGAGTGATTATAGTTTGGTTAAAAATACACTGTATCCAAGCGACAGTATACCTTTTTTATTTAAAGTTTACTTTTTATTCGTAAACGATGTTAGGCGAACTATTTAAGTTGGAGAGTAACTCAGTTCATTATTTTATTCTACAAACTGAACAATCAAGACGTAGAGTCTGGATCAGCTGTGTCGTATTATGCTTCTCATCATTAATCCAGGATTACCAGCTGTGAGATCAGGACGGATAAGAACACACTTATGAATGTGATAATTTATTTTGTTGGTAAATGGAGAGAAATGTGCGTATCAAAGTTACATCCATGAGAAAGTGTATTTATTTGTTAAGTTACAATCCAGTCATTACAGTCCAGTCATAATTGTTTTATAATATTGGTTGCCATACAACTTACTTATGACAAAAATATACAATTCAGCTATTCAAACTCGCGTAAACTTCTTCTCATCTCATCTCATGTTATCTCATGCAAGTAATCCCTATCAAGCTGGATGACTTGACTGAGTCGGATTGTTATAGTAGATACTAGATTGATTATTAAACACTTGCGTTGTCATTCATAATGATTATTGGAACACTAGGATTAATATAAGCCGAGTTGTATTAGTAAGCGAATTAACTTTGGAACACATTATAATAAAGTCTGACTGTTCAGTGGATAGAATAAGCCAAGTATAGCTCTTCCTATCGTACGAGACGGGCAAAATCCTTGTTATTTAGTAGGTTAGTATAACAACTACATATTTATATTTATATCGGTATTTATTTTCTCCCACTTAGCATCAATAAATCCTATTTGACTGTGGTGCATAATGTATCATTTGTTAGTTGTTACCCTATGAGCATCTGTTCATTAACGGATACAAAATTGTCATATGACACTTCCCACGATCATCATATATTAAGTGTCCTTTAGGAATACTCTTCTATACTGGGAATGTTAACAAGTCTGAAACTCAGTAACACTCAAGGTTGCTATGTGAGTATCGCTGTCAAGACGTTCAGTAGGAAAGTGGAAGTCCCAATTGTTGACTCCCAAGGGATGCGGAGAGGGGTTGAATGTAGCGGGGGGGGGGGGGGGTACAATTGTCTTTCACGTGGCGTTATGATCTCGCCCCAGGGTGTGCAACGTTCAACTTAGAGGTAATCCGTGGTACAAGATATCAAAAAGATGGAGAGTAACAATTAGTGACATTTTGATGACGAAGACAAGACTACTTAAAGGGGGCTAAGTCTTGCCTTGTTTTCCTTCTTTCAACATATTGACTTATAGATATTATGTTAATCCTATTTCATTTCTGAACTACATCAGCAATCTGCCTAGCAGAATGTGTTTCCTAGTTTCCAATTGAAGAGCAATATTACATCTATGGAGAATGTAACTCTCGTGTGAAGCGCTTCCATTTAACATTTATGGCAATCGCCATTTTTGTAGGTTTTGCGAGGACAGACGGCCGGAAACGGAAATTCGTATAAAGTTGAAATTTGATTTTTGACATCAAGTTCAAACTTCGATGTGGATTGAACGCCCTTTTTGTGGCGACATCGTTCATAAGGTTACTTAGATACACCGTAACTATACGAAATATATTTTCGAAGATAAAATGTTGATATATGAGATAGTGAAATCATAGTAAGATTCGGTCCGTCTCAAATGTGTTCGATCCAGTAATTGTTGTAGAATCACTAACATTGGATAGCAGGTTAATATGACATCGCCGTCCCGCACCTCTAGTAGAATATGACAGGTGAGAAGAGTACCTTGCTTGGTTTAAAACTACCCGGAATTTTTTTCTCACCCCCCCCCCCCTCCCAACCCCCACAACCGCCCCTTTCAATAAAAAAGGGCACCACTTCAAATTTGTTTGTAAATGTCCCTTCCCTCACGAATATGCCAATTACTAGTTTATTCTGTGCAGTTACGCGGCTATCCCGTATTCGCTTATTACACCGCCCACAGCGTTTCCCTACTACATATTATGTAATTTAAATTTCCAATTGTGTTCATCATTTTGTTTTATTTTGTTGTTTAATATGAAATGGAAATCAAGCATGACCTGTAATTAACAATTCGTGGTATAATCTGTATTATACAACACAAAATAGAGTATTTCCTTAGGGTATAATAATACAAATATAGACCATTTTCCTTATAAACACTTTTCCGGCTATTCCGTGATTCAAATCCGCCTACTTCGTTTGGAATATTTCATGAGTGTTTTTTCTAGAGATTTTGACTAATATAAATTCATTCCGTCTGAATGATCTATAGAAGAATGTAATGCCCACCCTAGGTTTAATCCGGCGAAAAATTTTAAGTACGGTTTTTGAAAGGAAAAAAATCATATACAAAGTAGCTATGTCTTATTTGTTCCATTCTAGGCTCTTAACAAACTTCATGAATGATTTGCCAGTGTCCCAGTGCACTCGTTTCGAACGATTTAATATAGTTATACGTTCGAAGATCGTTCTCAGTCGACCGATTTGAAATAAACTCCTAATTAGGAATAAATCGCGCAAAGGGTTAAGTGGTAAAGTGCCGCAGCTCAAATCTTCGTTAAAAGAGTTGAGCTCGAATAGTGAAAATACTTCTCTTGGCGAAATTAGTAACAGCAGAGTAATTCTACACAGACATAATGATTTACCCGTTTGAGTTGAAGGGTACTCATTTTGCTCGAATACAGTTGTTATTGAACTTATTAACAATATTTACTAAGGAATTATTAATTCTCTAGAATGTATTTATTAAATGTGTAAACTACCGTTTGTGAAACAAGTTGCAAGAAAATTATTTATATTTGGTGGAGGTGCCGGGTTTATGAAACAATAAAATATTAAAAAGTAACTTCACATTTTAATTATCCGTTTCTGTTTCCATACGACTATTTGGGGGGGGGGGTTATACGATAATTGGTGCCAGTTAATTGTTCACTGTAGGAGGGGCATTTCTACTAAACGTTTCCACTTTTATATTTAAATGAAAATCCTTGCGACTAGAGAACCAATACATAAATACGTACGTCAATGTTCGTTATTGTCCCAACACACAGAAGGTGAATACTTTATATTATTATTATTATTATTTATTTTCTGTTCAACCATTACAGCACAATGTGTGTGTTACTGTTATTACAGAGAGGGGACAGGAATTGTCCGGCTAATATTGCCTACTTCAACATAATTGTGCAAACAGTAAAATACTTGAGAAAGAATTTTCGATAAATTATTGTGAGAATTAATCCCAGCGTGAATGGCTGAGGAGAATCTTTGTAAAAACATTGAGTCGGGAAAGCCGGTGTTTAGGATTAAGTCCGCGACCTCGCGTGATAAGAGGTCCTGCGTGATAATGCTGAGCTTATTCTGTAGGTGTTCGTTATATACTGTGGCATTGTGCTCAAAACATGGCGAAACATGTCCGTTAACACGGTTTCATTGTGTTTCTGTAGAAACTGACTGTGTGTGTACTCTTCATTAACACCTTCTGTTACAATACAATCGTTTCATGTGTATAGTGAAAAAACAATCACAAAACTCTTGAATCACGTAAAGAAGAAACTAAAAGATACTTAAGGATTTCTGTAAAACATCTCGTTTATATCTTGTCAACTGAATTGTAGTATAGACGATTTAAAAACCTCTATTGACGGTTTCACTGATTTGCCGAAAGACATATTAGAACATCCAGCGTTTGTATCAATATCCGCACGACACACTTTCATTGTGAGTGAGGTGAGCCTTAATTATTAGAACAGTGCTAAATCGGTATTATTTAGTAATATTGGTTTCTTTAATAAAAGCGCTTATGATGAATTATTTGATACTTAAAAAATCCACTTTTTAGTTCGTATGAAATATAATTCTTATTAATTACTTTTTATACCGTGTAGCTTTCTTAAGATATTATATATTAAATAACGCCAATTTTCCGTGATTTTGATATCTAAAGTACTGTTTCCCGTAAATAGTCCGGGGTAAACTTTGTATCGGCTCCGAATTCTTGTTCTCACTGCAAGCCTCCCAGATTATCTGTTACTTATATTACAATCTTGACCTTATACACTGTTTCCCTTTAAATTTCCTTTCAATTTAATTCTTCATTACTCATTCGTACTTCAAAATGTGTGCATTAGTTGATCCCTTCGTCCCACAAAACATTTCATAACATTATTATTTCATTTTCTCTTCCAAGCACTTGCTGTCATTTGCAAAGTAACAGCGTAGGGCCAGAGAGAATGCGAGATGATGTGGAATGTGTCACACCACAGAGGTACGTGTTGAGCAATCTCAGTATGCTACTAGGAACCATCTACTTGAACAAAGAAACTTAATTATTATTTGAGTATATGGGCAAAAATTAGGGCATCTTAGAGTAACAAGGCGCATATTGGAGCAGGGGAAGCTTTCAACTTGGCAAAAGCCAACTAGTGGCATTTTATCTGTGGGCGAAACGCAAAGTAAAAAATAATTTAATTGTTTTTTTTATTTTTAATGGTTGTTATAAACAACTTTACTTTGCTAATTAATTATTTAATTTTTAATTTCATTTCCATAAGGTTTTATATCATTTTTATAGCTTTTCCTAAAAAAAAAAAAAAGAATTATTTGTTTCTATCAAACCTGATTTACCACAATACAGTTCAAGCTGACACACTTGTAAATATTTACTCTCACTAAAACTTGCAAACATCAACACGCCGTTTGTCCATAACTATAATAATTTCATGTTGAAAGATGTTAAATTATTCCATTCAATATAAACGAACACATTTTAAACGTAATTTATTTCAAGTGGTTTCTATATTTTTTAAGGATTGAGTAGTAATTGGTAACGAGAAAATAATAAGCTGCCACTATGCCTTTAGATCACAACGGTTTCCGGCTACTCAAATGGATTTACAGATCCAGAGGGATAAGGCTTAAATTATAAATCTCTTTTAAAATCAACTCGTTTTTTCTTTATGGTGATATCCACTGATATTCACGTTTCTGTAAAATAGTAGCCCGAAGCAAACTGCGGAATTGGCATTTCGCGTCTTGTATTCGAGATTTTACGTTTTATTCTTTTCCCTTTATAATGCAGAACATTCTTCATTTATTTAAGTAATTACGTTTGGAGAGAAAATCCATTAAAACTCTTAACATTAATAATGTTCCAACGTACAAAAAAAATTGGTATTAGCAAAAAATCTAAAAATAGAATGTTTGGTTTTCCAAGAGGCGAGTTTCGTTTCTTGCGAAAAAAAAAGGAAATTCTCTCCACAAAGATCAAAAGAAGAGGTTTTTATTCAGACGTCAATTAATTAATACTTCTCATTTTCCGGCCAAAGAAAACCTTATATTAAACCCAATAAATTAAGTGAATATAAGCTTTAATTATTTGTGTTTGCAATTGGATTATACAATCTATAATAATTATAGAGAATTATAACTAGAGAATAATTATTATTCTCTAGTTAAAGTTACGTAGAATATATATTTTATTATCGACGTAGGTATTTTTAAGATATTCAATAAATTTCTTTGGACTTGGTTGTTTAATTCAATATAGTATTGATTTGGGAATATATGTAAAGTGTCAACAAATCCACAAATAAACAACAAGTATACCACATCCTCTTTAATGTTCAATTCAGAATTAAATATAACGTTTTTATGCAATACATTGATTAAGAATGTTTTGTGGTATAAACGCAACCTTGTACCAATATACCTAACGCATACAGATAAAACAAGGTATAATTGTATGTTTCCGTTGAAGATTGATGCTTATTAAACGTTGAGCAAATGATTTGGGCAACTTTTAATCTGTATTGAAGTGGCCTAGTGTATTGAAGGCCACTTCAATAAAGATATGGGTACTACAATGTAAAGGTTCTCATGTTGGCTTGTTCAAGTTTAAGTTTTTATTGGCTTATCATAAGAATACCCGATTACTTTGTCAGCTTTCACGGGCAGTAGGAGCTCAGGAGTAAATAAATATATGTTGATAAATAAGATGAATTAATTAATTAAAATAAATTCATATTTAGTCTACCCACTTAGTCATATAACTGATTTTCAGTGTTTGTAACTTTAGTTTATAGCCAATGAGCTAAGTCTGTGGGCTACCTTTAATTTATATATGTGGTGTAGTTACTCGAGCAGGGTTAAACATGTTGAAAAACACCGTCGATTGTGTTACACGATTTGGGTGGCCAGGTGACCAAAAAACATATATTTTATCCAATATCTGACCCCGATCACGCTCGCTACCGCCAACAACGTCTAGAACATGTTTGTTTCAAGACTTAGGGGATTGTAACCGAACCCACACCTACCCCAACGAGACTGTGGTCGCCCCTACCGGCCGTTCTAGTAACTAAAGCCAGACTCCCTTGCGTCCAGGCGTCGTCTTAGACCACGGCTGTACGACGCCCGCCTAACCACTGTACGTCCCACGTCTACCTTATCCGCAACCACCTTGGTCGGGCATACTAATTAGTTACCCCGTAACGACGCCACCTTGAATTACAGCTTGATAGTTTGGAGGCGAAAGCTGAAACCTCTCATACACTCGCTGTAATGTATACATGGGTAATACAGATATTATCTTTATTAACCTAATTCGAGTTAGTTTGTGAGTTTTGCGATGACTTTATGCCATATAAACTACCAAGAGGGTTGCCTGTGGCCCATTCCTTGGGTTTTTAGAAGCACGAAAAACGCGTACTTCACAAGTTCTTACAGTCTACCTAGTACCAAACTTTCAAAAGTTTCCATGGACAATACTATATAAAAACAAATAGCAGTCATATGGCATCTTGTCAATTTTAGATTTTCATTCCATAGAATTTGTAGTACTAGTAGTAGAAATAGTATAAGTAGATGTGTTGGTGGTAGTTGCAATACCCGTATGATATGTGGGCCATATTAGCCATATATGTATGTATATATGTGGCCCATATACGTATGAACCGTATTCCAGTGAGTGAGGTAGCCTTGTAGCCTTGTAGCCTTGTCCATATATGTATGTATATATGTGACCCATATACGTATGAACCGTATTCCAGTGAGTGAGGTAGCCTTGTAGCCTTGTAGCCTTGTAGTTTGGACCTAAAGCAAAGTCTGTCCACTGCCTTTGCAACCAAGACCTGCCCGGTTTTAAGTATGTATTTAATATTCATAATGCGAATGTTGTAATCAAGACCTCCGGACAACCCCCCCCCCCCCAACCCCCCCAACCCCGAAATACTTGACTCAATTAGCTATTCGAAATAAGCGGGGCGATCTGAAGGGGGCCTGGTTGAATACAGAGCAATTAGGCCTGCTCGAAGATTATTATTTCACGTATTCAACGAATTTAGAGTTTTTTCTTTTGGGAAAATAAACGCAAAGTGCTTTTCTTATTAGTTTGTTATCCGTTTTTTACTATTCCTTGGTTAGTCGAGCGAACAATTCCGAATATAATTTGAAATCACCCGTTGAGAAATCTCACAGCGGCTGTACAATCCACAGTTGAAAACATACTTACTGCATCTTACACTACGAGCTTATTTTTATTCTCAATTAAATATACATATACTTACAATTTACTTTTACTATCAATTATTATTTCTTATTGTACAATAGGGAACACGCGTATGAAAATTTTAATCGATTTTTAAATACCTTGTCTCTCATTTAATAATGTTGTGTCTTTGAATTTTAAAAAACGGATCAGTCTATGCCTCAAAATAATTGGTTTAGTATCGATAAATAAAAGGGCGCGAAAAACGAGCCGCCGCCATGTAGAGTGGATTTGACGTCATGGTTTTGTACTGTGTACGCTCACCGCCTCAGCGATTGGTCTGTTCTGCCAAGTCTACAGAACCATTGCGTCACAGCCACCTGTACGCGTTTCAGATCCCCAGTTTAAACTTCAATAAATGCGACCACATTAAACCTATTTAAAAATTTCTTTTTTACGTGCGACTTGCATTAATATACTTTTTGTATCTAATACTATTTAACTAAGTGTTTGGTTTAACAAAAAAAATCGTACGCGTGTTGCCTATTATTGATGTTCAGATTCATATTTTATAGCTTTAATTCACATACCCTTCGGTACCCAGATTCGATTCCATTTCCTAAAAAAAGTTTGAGATTTTTTTTGCTACTCATATGTCCACAATATACAAATTATTACTTTATTATAACATTGGTAATAGTGTTGCATTGCGTTGAGAGTAAAATAAATTCATGAGTCTTTAGGCGTCCGCGGTGGCCCATGCGGTTGGGGCGTAGGTCCTACGCGAATGTTTCTTTATGGACGTGTGTTAGAATCCCGCAGAAGGCAATGTTTGTTTGTACAATGTTCTTTTTTTATCACCCGTCATCGTCTCGAATACTCTCATTGCAATAATAGAGACGTCAAGCAACAAGAGTTATCATAATCGTGAGTCCTTCCACTGCAGTATCTTCACACAGTCATATAAGACAGGGTTGCAATGCCCGGGTTTAGGGTATTGAGGACTTATTCTTGGCTCTGAAGATGGTGGAAGATCTCCACCTTCAGATTGTCTTATCTCCTCCACCGCATCGCAGCCGAACACGGTCAGAGGTCGCCAGATAATCCCCAGACCGTCCGCCCAAGAGTTATACAGGAAACGTTAGTAGAAGATCCAGGTCTACTATCGAAAAGATCTCGAATGGTCAATTTTCTTCCATCGAGTATGAGAGTCGTATTCGAGAAAGATTGATGAATTGTGCGTGGAATTTTATTTCTCTAGACAACGAATGTATGATTGTATCTTTTGAATAATATAATGTAAGTAATGTGTAATGCATGTGTGATGTAAAATGTATTTGAAATGGGTGTTTCATTTTCTAATTATGTTGTAAACTCTCATTAAATATTATTAACATTAACATCTTTAAAATAAATATAATTGTGGTTTCTTTATTAACAGATATATTAGAATACTTTGTTATATGTGAGCCACTTATATACGTAATAGGATTTTAAACAAAAGCTCTGGAAATACAAAAATTGAAACAATTTATATTAACGTTTTCAATAAATTTAATCACATATTATTTTTAAGACTATGTATTTGTAATTGATTTTTACAACATTTAGTAAAAGCGAGTGTTGTCCTTTTAACAGAGATTGGTTTTATTATTTCGTGTGAACAGTTATCTATAGCTGTGATTTTTTAAATTTTAATTAGATTTTCGAATTAGATGAAACGACGACTCTTCACTGTCATTAGAAGCCTTTTCCGCAATTCAACAGTTCAATTAACAATATACAATATATGCACCAATATCGCTTTATTCGATGGCATAGTTTCCTTTATGATAATTTTGCTTGTCGACTTATACAGTAATTGCAATTCTTGTGGTGGTTCGTGAATGTGGAAAGCGCAGATTTACAATGAGGAAGGACATTCACATATTATTACGAACAAATCAAAAGCAGGTTAAGTAGTTTAGCGCTAGGAAATTACGTGGCATGTTAGAAAATCGCTTTAGGAGAAACGTAGTTGTTAACTACTTGTTATCGGTAATGACAAGAAATTGGTTTTAATTAAAAGTAAAATATAATAAAAGCTCACATGACGGTCTTGTGTTTGATAAAAGAAATCGTATTATACATAACAATAATTGGTCCCCTCTAGATGTGTATTTCCAAAGTAGACAAAGAATAATAGAATACACAAATTATATTTTTTTAAACTATAAAACCAGAAGTGGCACAACTTACCGCTAGAGATTGCTCAGTGCCAACATAATATGAGGTTCCTTTTAGGGATCATAATCCATAACATACCAGCGCACATCAATCGACTATGCTTTTATAAACAACATAGAATTAATAAAATAATTAGCAACCTCGGACTTCTAATTTATTACAATAATGAAATGGATCGATTATGAATATGGGTCTTCATCATTTTGTTGTACAATTATCTAAGATGTGAGAAAGAACATGTTCCTAGTCTTTTGAAAATCGTAACAAGTTTTCCTTTCCTTGAAGAATGAAGCATTAACACGTTATAAAAGGCTAAACATACAATTTCCCTTAGTCTTACACTTGCAATAAGGATCACATTCGCATTTAAGGCCAAGCAGTAAAGCTTTACTTTCATCTAATCTAGATGAGAACAAGAGAACATTATTATTCACTTCATGAACTCTTGACATTTGTTACTCACATCTTAAATTCAAACTAAACATACATATTACGTATAAAGAGAAACTTGTTGAGAAGGGACGTTAATAAGTAAATAACTCGTCTTCTCGTTGAATCATTGCAAGTTTCCAACAAAGTAGTTCATCCTATACGAGCAAGGTAGAAGTTATATGTTACAACATAATGTGACATACATGTACAGTCTAACATAAATAGCTCCAGGTTACAATAGGAGTTCTAAATTATGTATTCTGATATATGACGCATTTTAGTCTGGTGATCAATATTTATTTATTTAAATCGTGGATATATACTTATTTTCTTTATGATTGATACTACAACATACTTAATGTGACATAAATATCTTAATATTATTGAGACCTTGCATCTCCCAAATTTGACCACTGATTATTATAAATAAGTAATCTGAGCCCAGAATGTTATTATGGGGGGAAATTAATAATTTCATTGATACAAAAATTATCGTCTACTCTTGTTTGTGTCATAACAAGAATATTGAACCGGTTCTGTAAAACATACATTGATTCTGTATTCAGAATTAGGTTTAGCTTCTCATATGCCTAACTTTAATCTATTCTTTTGATTCACTAAACGTATTACATATTGATGCTGTATTAAAGACAGGCAAGTTCAAAAAAAGTGCATAGTACTCAGATCTAGGTTTACAGGTTTACATGTTTTATTATATTCTTTGCATTAACGAAGTCTCTCATTAGATTACATCACCACTCCGCATTTTTATAAAGCAAGCTTTGAGAAATTAACTAATAGAGTAAAACAGATGTTAATTATTCTCCTATACACACAAGTTACCCTAAAGTATGTTAAAAGAGTCTGAACAGCTCTGAAAGACCCCCCCCCCCCCTCCCCCCGGGCGGTATTAAGGTATAGAATAGTTCTCGTTTGCGCCGAGAGAGCGGATCAAAGAGTTGAGCGTTGGGACGCAAGGGGCGCTAGGGTAGATAATTACTTCTTGTTCACTATCACAGGTAATCCCCCTCCCACCCTCCTCACCCCTCCGCTTTGTAACTGTGCGAACTACCGTATGCTGGAAATAATACAGCGTTGTCACATGCATTTTAAAGTAACATCATATTCCTATACCGACGATGGCGTGTTTCCATTACGTTGTGGCCGTGGTATTCTGAAACGTGAATGTAGACTTGGCAACAACAGACACAGTTTTATGTGCGTTGTTTTGTGTGTGTGTGTGTTTGTGTGGAGGAATCCCGTGGAGAAGAATTTGTGGTCGCATCGTTTTTATTTTGCAGTGAATCGTAGCCGCGTGTATATATGAATGAATCCACTCCATTGTATTAATTCAGTGTTTAGAGAAGGAAAGTGAACGGATGATAAAGATAAACAACATGAAATGGAGGAAACGAAAGACATGTCTTGATTTCTCTCTTTTTATGAAAAATTTAATGATTTTTATGTTTGAAATGGAAACATGGTATAAAGGTTGAAATGTACAGTCCACCACAATATGTAGACTCATAACATTGTTATAAGAATAGTCTCTAAAAAAAGAATATTTAACCCGCCTTGTAGGTTATTATGATCAAAAAGAAAAGTTTACAATTTTTTGTTCTTTACTGAATATGCTAGTAAAGTTTATTTCATTGTTTTAAATTGAATTGTGGGTAATTACCAACATCTAAAAGCCATTAGGGTAATACGCAGAGACTGTTTCAAATGTAATTTTTTTTTCTCTCAAGGGCAAGCTCAAACTAAAAACTTGGCTAGACTCGTGGTTCATTAATTACTTAAACGCTTGTTAATAGAATGGCTAGAGATACCGTTTCGTTTTTCTTTTGAAACGCAACGTGCTTCATACATATTCATAATATACTCGCATAAATTTTGAAACTTAAAGTGTTTTTGGGTTTTAAACAGAAATGAAGCTAGCGTCAATATCATAGATATACTTTTTCATAATAGTTATTGTCATTCTAAATCAGCGCAATGTTTTAACACATAACAGTTCACCAAGAAAGGAATATACTGACGAGATCTTTTCTCGCAAGTCGGGAAATAATTATTGAATGAATACTGACAGTAAACTCCGTAATTTCCTATGTTGTGTAGTAAGACTGTAGTAGAGCTCTGTTTTACCAACATTAATATCAAGATTAGCCGCTAATCCAAGATTTGTTGCGAACAAACATGGTAAAGCGAACAGTGCATCTGTATGTAACCACGGTAACCAATCCCAGATTATCACAGCTGATATTCTCCAGGTTTGATGAAATTGTACAATAACGCCAGTAAGATTACTTAAACCGGCCAAGATAAGTAAATAAACTAAATAAATATATTTGTATCTATATTCTACCCACTTAGTTACTATATTTGATGTTATATGGGGTGTATTATACAATGTCAATATCTGCCTCGTTTGCTATAACGGCTACAAATGAACATTAATATTTATACCAGTATCACATAGGTAAATTTCAGGAGTTACAAAACTGGCCTGAAGCGGAAATAGAACCCTAGACCTTGTTTATTTTAAGCAGGAATAAACAAACAATACCAACACTATATTTCATCTCAATCAAATTTTGTAAGACATTTAATCACCCATAAATATAAGCCAAAGTGAAGCTATTAAAGTTTTTATTCTATTTTAAAAGTCTTTACGTCTCATCTTCCATTTTACTACTGTTTTCGTTAGTTTCAATTACCATTAGTTATCACGACACTATTAAGGTGAAACGTACTTTAAGTTATAACTTTTCCAATGGATCAACACAAATGTGTGGGAAATTTGAAAATAACCACTAGTAGAGGAGCAAAAGGTAACATTTAAGTTCTCGTGCGCCTTTCGTGAAAGAGTATTGCGGTAAACGGTATTCTGTTACGGCATACCACACGAGTATTTTACACCTACCTGGCACATCCTGGCACGCTGCAGAGGGCGCCAGAAGCGTCGTGACGTCATAGACACGTTTTAATTAATTACTTTTGAACGGTTTATGTCACAGAAAATATTAAGAGGTCAATTTTATGATGTCATACTAGACGAGCATTTAAAACCTATCTGCCACATTCTGGCGGGCTGCAGAGGGCGCCAGGAGCGTCGTGACGTCATATACACGTTTGAACTAATAACGTTTGAACAGTTCATGTCACAGAAAATATGTAGGCGACAATTTTACTATAAAATACTATACGAGTATTTTGCACCTACCTGGCAAATCCGGGCACGCTGCAGAGGGCGCCAGGGGCGTTATGACGTCATAGACACGTTTTAATTAATAACGTTTGAACGGTTCATGTCACAGAAAATGTCAAGGGAACACTTCTATTACGAAATACTATTTGAGTATTTTGCACCTACTTGGCACATCGTGGCACGCTGCAGAGGGCGCCAGGAGCGTCGTGACGTCATACACTTTTTCATTAATAACTTTTGAACGGTTCATATCACAGAAAATATCAAGAGAAAAAAAGTATAGACAATTTGAATACAAATCGATTGATATGTACCAATAGGGTAATCATGCAATATTTAAGAGAGATATTGCTAACAAATAATCATAATTAGATGTGTATATGAAATGCAGGGCATCCCTCATCGTAATATCTATTTACAACTAGTTCGGAGTTATAATTGTATCGCTGTGAAGGACTAAATAATCGTAGTCATCCCAACATACCCATGGATATCTGTTGTTTAACAATAATAATAATAATAATTATTGTATACTAGTTACTATTCATAGACTGATTAGTAAAACTCACGTTTGTTAGAAGTTCTCTTCATCTTCATCATCATTGTCTTCATCCTCATCTCCCGTGTTGTCGGTATTCAAGCACTCTTGTTCCTCGTCTTCAGTTGAGCAGCCACAAAGCTCGGTGCACCTCATGTTATTTGCTTTGCAGCTGCATCTTGACGCACACCTTGATTTTAAGCAGTTGACGGCAGCCGGTGCAGGTTCGAGGGCTGTCATGACTGCCACATACTCGTTGCTCTCAAGTAGCGATCCGTAGTCTTCGGGTAATAAGTTGTTGATAGGGTTGGCAACCTGGTCATTATGCTACACCCAGCATTGATGGTGAGCACGTACTATGGCTTGGAGATATGCGGCTTTGCTGGGTGGAAGCTTTTGGTGGGTGCTTGGCAAGACTTTTTGTGAAACATGCGCTATCGAAGGTAAGACACTGAGCTCAGTTTAGTGAATGGACAGTAAAGTTTGCAAACAAACTTCTCTAGACCACTTATCACGGAGTCTTTTAGAGCAACAGTTTAACCTAGTTATTTAAATGCTGAAAATATTTCATGAATAAAATAAATAAAATCACATATAGAGTCTACCCACTCAGTAACTAAACTGATTTGCAGTGGGAGACTTAAAGTGACTAAACCAACCCTGTAGGCCTCGAACACCATCGACGAGTGAGCTATAACCAATCAAAGATCGATATTTCAAATACAATCATATGAATCAGTGATTGGACAGTGCGAACACCTGCAGACAGATGCCAGAATCAACAGTCAATTTCAAGGGAACAATTCTATTACGAAATACTATTTGAGTATTTTGCACCTACTTGGCACATCGTCGGATTCTCTGAAAGCTTTCCAGCACGAAAGCTTCCCCATTCCTGAAAATCCCCCAGTGTTGTCGGAACCACTGAAAGCGTGAAATCCAGTTAGTCCTGAAACTTGATTGTGCCCAAATGTGTTGTATAGTGACCCAAGTGCTATCCTTCTATTATTTCCCCCTTCACCTGTAATGAACACAGTATTTTTACAGAGATCGGTGTAACGTCGCAGTACCAGGATAAGGACATCTGTATCTGGGGAAAGAATAGATTTTTGAGTAGCTCCTCGATTTGTCGCATCTACTGCATGAAGCAACATCTTTGTATCGGTTTCTTCTTGTTCACTATTTAAGTGTGGTAGAAGTTTTTGTACTAATAGTCTTGTTACTCCATGCGACAACTGTTTGTCGCTCCATGGCCTGTGAGGCTCGAATTATCTTCTGTGAAAAATATTCTGTTAGCTCATACTTGGTTTTGGTGTGACCAAGTAGTTGTGACATGCTCAAGTGCCCGATGGACGTGTTGTCTGTAATGCGATAAGCTACAGCAGCTTTTCCTCCTTGCCGGGTCTTTCGAGTAGCCGATTTTAATGAAACAGGAATGTCATATCTATCAAATACCATACCACGTGGACCTCTGAAAACTCACTATAACTGTTATCAATGCGCATGATAAGAAGTTTGGCTAGATCCTCACAAGTGCTGGTGTGTGGAAGAATCAGACTATGAAATATTTTCGGCATTTAAATAACTAGGTTAAACTATTGCTCTAAAAGACTCTGTGATAAGTGGTCTAGAGAAGTTTGTTTGCAAACTTTACTGTCCATTCACTTAACTGAGCTCAGTGTCTGACCTTCGATAGCGCATGTTTCACAAAAAGTCTTGCCAAGCACCCACCAAAAGCTTCCACCCAGCAAAGTCGCTCATCTCCAAGCCATACTGCGTGCTCACCATCAATGATGGGTGTGGCATAATGACCAGGTTGCCAACCCTATCAACTTATTACCCGAAGACTACGGATGGCTACTTGAGAGCAACGAGTATGTGGCAGTCATGACAACCCTCGAACCTGCACCGGCTGCCGTCAACTGCTTAAAATCAAGGTGTGCGTCAAGATGCAGCTGCAAAGCAAATAACATGAGGTGCACCGAGCTTTGTGGCTGCTCAACTGAAGACGAGGAACAAGAGTGCTTGAATACCGACTACACGGGAGATGAGGATGAAGACAATGATGATGAAGATGAAGAGAACTTCTAACAAACGTGAGTTTTACTAATCAGTCTATGAATAGTAACAAGTATACAATAATAATTATTATTATTATTGTTAAACAACAGATATCCATGGGTATGTTGGGATGACTACGATTATTTAGTCCTTCACAGCGATACAATTATAACTCCGAACTAGTTGTAAATAGATATTACGATGAGGGATGCCCTGCATTTCATATACATATCTAATTATGATTATTTGTTAGCAATATCTCTCTTAAATATTGCATGATTACCCTATTGGTACATATCAATCAATTTGTATTCAAATTGTCTATAATATTTTCATCTTGATATTTTCTGTGATATGAACCGTTCAAAAGTTATTAATGAAAAAGTGTATGACGTCATGACGCTCCTGGCGCCCTCTGCAGCGTGCCACGATGTGCCAAGTAGGTGCAAAATACTCAAATAGTATTTCGTAATTGAAGTGTTCCCTTGACATTTTCTGTGACATGAACCGTTCAAACGTTATTAATTAAAACGTGTCTATGACGTCATAACGCTCCTGGCGCCCTCTGCAGCGTGCCAGGATTTGCCAGGTAGGTGCAAAATACTCGTATAGTATTTTATAGTAACATTGTCGCCTACATATTTTCTGTGACATGAACTGTTCAAACGTTATTAGTTCAAACGTGTATATGACGTCACGACGCTCCTGGCGCCCTCTGCAGCCCGCCAGAATGTGGCAGATAGGTTATAAATGCTCGTCTAGTATGACATCATAAAATTGTCCTCTTGATATTTTCTGTGACATAAACCGTTCAAAAGTTATTAATTAAAACGTGTCTATGACGTCACGACGCTCGTGGCGCCCTCTGCAGCGTGCCAGGATGTGCCAGGTAGATGCAAAATACTCGTGTAGTATGCCGTAACAGAATACCGTTTACCGCAATACTCTTTCACGAAAGGCGCACGAGATACCTTTTGCTCCTCTACTACACGGTAAAATTTGGTTTCCGTACATTTAAATATTCAAGTAAAGATAATGTTTCGGTTACATAATTCGGTTTGTAACTCACTGGTGTGCATACGAATTAATAAATTGATGTGATAAATGTTATTTGATGCCATTCGTGTGGATGGAAATTAAGGTCACGTTGGAGCATGTACAGGTTTCGCCAGTGGACGCTTTTAGCGTAATCTAATAATGTTTAGTTTTTACAAACAACACATACAAAATGTTTGTATTTAATGTATTCGTGGAACGAATGTGCTTTTTTATAGGAAACCAGCCCAAGGACAATGTATGTACCTCTTCATAGTGACTAACTATGTTTTGTGTTATTTACAATAGTTGTAATGCCCGAGGGCTGTTGGTATCACAAATCCATTCACCGTGTGACTGAGGAAAACCTCTACTTAGGATTTCCAGTGGGCGATAGCGGGTATGAAACTGATGACCTCCCGAATTAGTGCATCGTGTGCCATTACGGAGCCACTTCTCTCAGTTCATGTATGGATTTTATCCTGGTCTGCAATAGCGATGGCTGCGCCTCTTTAAAGCACATTAACGAATAGACATACCAAACTGGTAAACGCTTAGTACATCGATGAATGGCGAATGCGTTATTTTGTTTTGTATGTTGTGTATAATTAATGCGATTCTGTTTGTTTTTGTTTTACGGCTGGATTGGATTCCGGGTGAGTTTTCCTTTAGTTTCGTTTGATGTGGGTTTAATGCGGTTGCTATTGACGGGTTTGTGTTATTCTGATAGAATGTGTTAACATCTACATTACTCTGTAGGTAAATGACACAACACGTTTTAGCTCAACTTGGTACCTAGTTAATACGGACTCGTTGTTTCAATATTAAACACATTATTGTTTTTTCTTTGGTATTATCTATTGACATTTCACAATGGGTTAGGATGTTTCCTTGAGGTAAAGATTGTATTGTACGAATTTGTATTAACATTTTAAACAATGCAATTAATTTAGTTTCGATTATACTAATAGTTACAAAAACTAAATAAATATTAATTCTATACTAATTAATGTAATATTTGAATATTACTCTGTAAAAATACTATGCAACAATACTCTGGCTGAATAAGTTGATATTCAATGAAGGATATTGCCAACACACCGTGTATGCACAGCGGGGGTTGTTTTAGAAGGAATGGGAAGCTGGTCTCTCGTCGAACATCGATTGAAAAGGTCGGCAAAGGTATAAAAGTCTACAATAGTCACGTGACACTTGGGTCGGGACGTAATGAGTCTCGCAGATCTCGAATATGCCCAGTTTTAATAGTTAAGACTGCCTTCCCTGTTTGGCAAAGTATATCATGTACGTTAGGGTCTATATCAACATTATCGTTTTAATTATTTTATTTATTTTGCTTTCATTTTTTAAATAAATATGTTCAAGAAATAATATGTCCTAAAAACTTGTTTAATAAATTGCTTCACACAGCTTTCAAAGAAAGTTATACAAAATAACCATGTGATTTCTATGTATAACAGTGAAAAAACATAAATGCATTTTTTTACAGCAAGACAGATAACAGTTCTATCCTCAAAGTCGCTCTGGTATTGTGTAAAACATTATATATGCTACCTTGTTCTACATATATATGCTATCTCGTTCTACATATATATGCGCGACACGGAAAACACTAAAGTGGTGGAGCTCTGTTGTGTTTTTACTCGTTTTGTTGTTAGAAAGAAACCGTCGGATGCTCTTTGAAACAGAGCGGGAAGGGCAAGGGGAGGGGCTGACGGGTTAGACTATGGGGTTGTCCAATTGTCCATGGACATGATTTTAACATATTTTATTAAATATTTTAAAATAACTGAAGTATCATGTCTGTGTGTGTATTGTATGTATCAATTGTCGAGAAACATATAATTGCATAGATTTTATCAGAATTTACTTTTTCGTTAGTTGTGTAAATTTACCTATGCGCCTTTCGAAAAAAGATAAAATTACTCTACCTTACATTGAGATAGCTACTGTGTAACCCTTGGGCATAGAAATAGTAAAGATTATTAAATGACATATTATTTCTTAGTTTGGTTACAATTACGAATTAAAGATAATTATTTGTGTGCCTTTTATTTACGAAAAATAATAATGGGTACAAAAAACAGTATCAAGGAATACTATTTATAATATATCGAACACATATTGAAAAGTTATATCAATATATATCCATTACTTGAAAAAAATAACATCAATACATTTTGGCAATCCCTAAATTGTACACGCCAGTATTATGGGAGCGTGTTTTCTTGTGGGGAAACACGAGCTAACCTTTTGTAATTTGCTCTTTTTACAGCTCAATCGCCCTTTGTGCGACGACGCTGGCCAACGCAAACATGCCAACACGACAGATCTATGTGAGGAGAATTACTTGCCCGTCCTCATTCGTGGTGGAAACGATTATAATACAATTAATATACCACCCACCGGTTCAGAAAGCTTTCTAGTTATGTTCTAGTAATTAGTGTAATTTTAAAACTGTTTGATTTGATTATTGAGGTTTGATTTGTTTGAAAAATAAAACATCACAAAAGTGATTGTAAAATAATGTTGAACACAAATGCAATTAATACGAGTTGTTATATAATTGTCGTTTGTTTTTTGTTTTAAATGGAATGTTTGACAAGCAATTAAAAGTTGATTATTGGTTAATTCTTTGACAATGTAATTTTTGTTTATAAAATAATATACAATCATAATAAAAAAATACATGTGTATGAAAAATAAATCAAGAATTAAAATTTATTAAATTGATATGATTTGCGTGTAATCCTAGATTGAATCAAATAAATACTAATACTTGAAGCAAACGTTCACTTAGACAAACAATTTACAAAAAAAGTAACATTCTTACATAATTATGACATCAGTTTATGATCATATATTGAGGTTTCAGTAGACTATGATGAACAATACTCCTGTCATTACATCATTACATATATTGGCTACAAATATTACTTGTGTTTGTTTTAGTTTTAATTTCTAACTAACATTGATAAAGCATAAGCAATGTAGGGGTTGGGTCGCGGGGTGAAAGTGAGGGTCACGAACGACAAATCTACATGAAGTCACATGCATATTATTTATATATAGTAATAGTAAATGTTTAGTTACATACAATACATAACGATTTACGGGTATACAATCTACTGTTCAATCCATCATGTGTCAATAATCACATACCGCAATTTAATAAAGTTTTTTTTAGATGAAGATAGAGCCGTATAGGATCTGTGTTCGATCCACGGTCGGGTCAAACTTTTTTCAATTAGTATATATTCATTTGATAGATTTCGTTGTAAGCATATTCGTCATCGGGTATAACACCTCAAATATCAACTCTTGTGACGTCACGTGAATACCCTCTCTCGAGGACAATTCCATTGTTGTTAAGATCTGTTGTTGTGTGTAGAGTTTTGTGAGCTAATGAAGTTTGTTAGTGCCAGCATAATAAGAGCGACACTTTAGCAACCACACGTAACATACCAGTATTACCTCGTTACGTGGATAGCAAGTAATTTTAATATCATTAACAAGTTTCAAGTTTGTGTAGATGAAATTAGGTTTAATAGCAATAAAGGAGAACGAATTAATTTCCAACGATGACTTTGCACCGGCAAAGTTATGGCAGAGAGGGAGAGGAAGGGAAAGATAATTATTTTAACCTGTTATTATACATTGCTGTATTTCGCGAAGACAGTCTCTCCACATGAGTGTAAAGAAAGAGAAAGTTATAGATTTAAATAGTTTGGCCAGTAGGATGTGAATATCAACAGAGTCTAAAGCTTTGCTGAAGTCTGATAGATGATTTTCGGAATTGATCTAGAGGGCCGTAGGCCCTAAGAGGCCTATATAAGGACCGGTCTTACAATCTCCTAATAAGAAAGTTATTTGTAGCAATTAAACTATTTGGAGGAATCCGAGAGTTTTGATTGGTGGTTGCCAATTGCCATGAAGAAAACAAGCTATTCCACAAATAAGTATTTATTGGGGCATTGTAAGACTAGACCTAAGGTTCATTGATAGTATTGCATTGTTTTTTGAAGGTGCATTTTTAACTGTTATGCATTGTTGTCATTGAAGATCTTGAGAGCCGTGATTAGCTCTATGCGTCCTAGATAAATTCAGAAAAAGGTCTATTGCGTCAAGAGTTTATGTTGTCGATTGTCCATTTTTGTCCTGATCTCATCTGTTAGTTGAACTAACCCTGTACATACATGTATTATAATTTGTTCTAAAGCCAGATTGATAAACGTCTAAGATATTGTGCTTTTTCCGAAAAAATGATATTTGTGTATGAACGATAAACTATATCGCTTTTAAGAGCAGGTAGAATACGTATAAGCCGGTAATCGCTGGCTCAGTCTTTGGGGAAGTTGGGGCCAGACTAGTATTTGTGAGAGAGAGGGGGAGAAGCATTAATAAATTGATTAAAAGACGTTATTGAAAGCGGGATTAAGGCCAGTGGGACTTTCTCTTCCATTCAAATTGTTAATAATACACTACATCGAAACATTAAAGTATGCAATGAAATATTACACACTGGGCCTCACCTCCGAGTGCTGGACGTGTATCGCCTGGAACCGCTCATCCCCGCTGTAAGTCGTGAGTCCGACCGTCAGTAGATGATAATCCTTCCTTCGGATCCACGATACCTGAAAACAAACAGCAATCTGTTCAGAAAACATGTTTCTTGCGTTATTATTGCATCAGGATTTCGCATTATAAAAAATTATAAGTAACAAATGTCACAATATTTAAATATATAAGACAAACATAGAAAACACATTAATGTAAATATGTAATGTAGTATATAGATAAACATGTTTAATCGACTGCTTCGCGCTCCATGTAAGCCCTTTCTGTCAATCCTTTTCACGCTTTTACAATTAGTCGACGACATTTCGTGATAGCTGGCGGAAAAGTCTTTGATTTTAAATCCCCTTGTATTGCTAAACGTTTAACATTTGTAACGCTGAGTGGCTCGGTACAGGAAGACCCGAAATAAACTACGTTACTTACATTCTGTTTAAACACAAGGAGTAGGATGCGTTATATTAGTTTTGGCTATCATGAACCTATAAGGCCATTCATATAATACATTGAGTTGGGGTTGAATGGTCATTATGCGAAACATGGTTGTAGCGAGCTTTTCTTTCTTTCCGGTTCTTTCTTTCTAGGAACCAAGTCAGATACCCCTTTATGTTTGTGAGCAGATTGGGATGGATTTGTTCAGTTATTAGTGGACGACACGAACACATTATTGTCATGAATGTCTGGAGACATGACATAAAAGAAGGGTCTGAGGAGACAAAAGGGTGTGTTGTGTCCATAGCTCTTTGCTTTCGTTTAGACGAGGGATATACAAACTATCTATTATGATGATAACTCTCAAGTGTCCGTATTTTAACCGTGGTTGTAATTTGGACAAATCTAATTTGCATAGTTGTGATGTGTGATATGCCATTCTCACATCGGTACTCATAGTATACCTACCATTACACAGGACGTTATAGTTTATAATAGGTTTGCGCACGATTGTAAATTTATGATTTATACTGAGCATGTATTATTATAGCACTTGCAGTAACATACAGTTTAAATAAAGTATTTGCTTAGAACAAACAATACAATAAATCAACTAT
>OX246738.1:46221546-46509046 GCA_945910005.1 Isoperla grammatica | reverse complement strand
ATTGATTGACGTTTATGACTTCTTTGAGTTTTCATTTATTCAGTCTGTTTCTTGGTCCGGAATAAAAAGTGAAAAACATGTCTTGGATTTTTCCTCGAGGCGATCTGGCTTGGAATATCAGTTGCAATAAAGAGTTTTCATGAGCAAATTGGAATGTGCATATTTTCCACGATATTGCAATAGAATATTAAAAATACCAATACCATCGCTTATCAGAGCGATATCGCCTAGCATGCAATACCGTTTCCGGAAAACAAGCTTCATATTTTTGTGTACCTAACAGTACTAACAAGTTATTGGTTAGACAATAAACACACCTAGTACTGCGAATTTTAATTATATGTGTGTAAAATATAACACGTGCATATTACCTCAACATAATCAGAATATTCAATGAATGCTTTTTTTCTATAATGAATGTTATTAATAAGTAGGTAAATATAACCACCAAACACCTTAACGTATGTATTGGCTATGACATATTGTTTGAGTAAATGACAAATTTAATTAGAACTTAATTAGTATTTAGTGAATAGATGGTACAACACCAGGTGACTGGACATGTATAATGCACAGGCGATGTAGTAAGAGAACTCACCGAGGTATGTACTGAGTAGCGTATTGACAAACAACTCACACACACTCCTGTTATCCCAGACCAAAACGTAGACCCACACACATGAACATGATATTGCCTTCCCTCACGGGTACCGGAATGGGAACGGGAACGGGAACAGGGAGGGGCAACGGAAACGCGAACGAGAGCAATAACGAAAACATTAACACAAATATGAACGTTAGACACAGAAAGCGGAAAACTTTAAAGTGACCTGAAACAGAAAATTAAACAAAATTTTAATTGTAATTGTAAACGTAAACGTGAAGGCAAACGTGAACGTCCATACACACCGTAAGTACACAGTGACATGTAGGTGGTATGCATGACACACACAGACACATCAAATGTTCGATCACACGCACACAGGCCTATCTAATACCATTACAAAATAAAGGAGACTAAAAAATTCGCTGAAGGAAACCGGCAACGATCCCTACATCTCCTAGTTAAGCCGCGAGTTTTATCAAGACAACTTCAAACGAATTCAACATGAATTATCGTCCCTTCTCGACGTACGTTCAACTTTCCCCACGAAATCCCTTCTTTTTGACTGATGTATTCTTTCTGTTAGGCGAACTCGTAGTCTCGCTTTGTCCCAGACTCTCTACATAAATCATCTATTTAATGCCCACTTCTCAAACTGATCCTTACTCTCCGCGCTGACGGGCTAAGTGATCGTTTGTAACTCCAGACGTGCGTTCCCATTCATCCTGAAGGACGCACGAGGTTTTACGCGCGTCAACGCGTCAGCGATGTTGACGCGCGAGGGGAATATCCTAAACGGACGTCAGCCGTGGAGCGATGATCTTTTACAACTGTTCGTAGATGAGGAATACATTTGTTTGTATCATTGTTGTACCTGTAAAGATGGCTAGGTGCATACGGGGGTCACTGGTTCGATATCTGCTACTGCCAATCCTGACTGAAGTTTTTCCCGAGGATTTCCACAGTCACTAGGAAAATTATGGGATTGAGTCATACTAACAGCCCTCGGACATTCCTTCCAAACTATTCCAAATACTACTAGATCTAGTTAGTCACCTGAAGAGGGACATGAATTTTCCCTGGGCAGGTTTCCCACGAAAAAATATTATCTTTATTATTGTTGCGGCCATATAAGATTTAAATCTACAACCTACCATAAATAACCCAAGCATATTTTCATTTCACAAGTATGTTAAATTCGTGTCTCGCTTTTCATTATAAAGGGAATTTAAAAGTGCAGATATAGTATTTTAAAAGTGCAGATATAGTATTTTAATAGTGCAGATATAGTATTTTAAAAGATATTTAAACTCACCCTTTAACGGGTGTGCCCAGAGCATTTTTAATCATTGAATTGGCCAAACGTTAATGAAACAAAAAAAGTTTGTTTGGCTATAAAGCTAAATGAACATTTCCACTTTTTAAGTGACAAGCAGTTAAATGGACCACATTTGCATTTCAACGAATACAATACCAATTTTGCATATTTTCCACCCAACATTTCAATGTCGATATTGAGTTGTCACGTGTTATGGCAGAACCAGAATAAACAAACCTTTTGCTGTTGAAAAATCAACATTAAATAACAAACAAACAACAAGAGTTGAATGTCAGGAAATCAACACGACAACTGTAACTCGTGCAATGGAAACACTTTCTGTCATTGTATTTGTGCAGTTTTTGTGCTCTTTTGAATAAATAAATTAATTCCACGTTTCATGCCGTACATAATACATGGGAAACCCAAACACACGCTGAAAGCTCCCGTACACGCCTAAACAAATGGATACATACTCATATTTTAGTCGGCATCCGAATGTATATGACAAAATGCATATCTTTATTATTATTCCAATAACTGATTCATATGTTTCGTATTTGAAATATCGATCTTTGATTGGTTATCGCTCACTTGTCGATGGTGTTCGAAGCCTACAGGGTTGGTTTAGTCACTTTAAATTAAAGTCCCCCACTGCAAATCAGTTTAATTACTGAGTGGGTAGACTCTAAATGTGAATTTATTTTATTAGTTTCTTTATAGGGCCTTCATACACAAACCAGAAAATAAAACCATTTTGGCATTCATCGGTTTATGTATATAACAATCATATTATGAAATTTTCGTTACCATCCGTGTCGTAATACCCGTTCTAGGGTGCACAACAGCTTTACCTGGTGTGCCCCTCTTCAGGTGACTTACTAGGTTATAAGGGTGTTTGGATAGTTGGGAGGGAATGTCCGAGGGCTGATAGTAGGACTCAATCCCAGCATTCGCCTTTACGACTGAGGAAAACCTAGGAAAAAACCTTCAGTCAGGACTGCTGGTGGCCGGAATCGAACCGACGACCTCCCGAATTAGAGTCTCGCGTCTTACTGCTGAGCCACCTCTATCGGAAATCATATTTTGAACAATTTACGTTCCCTTATCTCTTTTATTGGGGAAATGTGTTTCGTACACTCGTCACTGGTTCAATGCTCCCTTTATGGAGTCTGTTATTATGTCCGTTAAAAGCGACATTGCCATTCCAACATACGACCATAACCCAACAATCTAAAGTTTCTTGAACTTTTCATAAATCATATTATAAGACTACAATAAGTTTGATTATCCGTTAATAAAATTGCCAAGATCAACAAAAATGAATTGACTGGCTATCTATGACAGCCAGCATATGGGAGATGAACTTTCAAAATGGCAAAACAAATTTATGTTGGGATTTTTGGCAAATATTTCGACCTATCGAACGTTATTAGTTGTGCGATATTTTCTAAGTCTACGCGTTGCTACTTATTTACTTTTGAAATAAGCACAAATTTGGCTATTAAGTATATTCCGGTTTTCATTTCCATTGCACTTAACATACATATCATTATTTAAGACTATTTTCCCACAGAAGTATTTACTGTAGCACGAAGTAAAACTTGACGGTTATTATATACTAATTAAATTTATGAAACGATCATAAAACTTTAAAATACAAAAACTAAAAGCTGCTACTGGGCAAGTTTGGTTTAACTGAAGCGAATTTGATATTTTAAAAACAATGTTATTGTCATTTTTGTTAAACAAACTCAACCTGTGAGAATTTATCAACGTGTTCACTAGGAATAGCAGATATAAAACATTACCAGAACGAAACTTAGTTTTCCCCCTAACTTGATTTGGTTCTCAGGCACGAGTGCTCAATAATTCAGCAACATTCAGGTCTGAAGGCACTTCGCTTATACTACTTTAAAAACGCCTTCCTCGTACGCTGGAAGGAATAAGTTATATAACTAGTATCCGAAGGAAATTTCAAGTGCCATATTTTGTTCGCTCGCTCAGTTTTGAAGTTATTTCCGCAGATGGTAGTTTCAACTGAACCCATATCTACATACATATGAGTAATAGTTAGGAAGTCAAGTGAAAATAAATATTCATGATTAAGTATCGTTTGAATATATAAGCATTGTCTTATTTATTGAAACTCCCAATAGTTGGAGAAATAACTATACTTAGATAGGTCGGTTGATAACCATAAACAAAACGCCAGTGTCTTGTAGATGTATGACAATGTTAGCATACCTAGAATCAAACTCTCCCTCTCAAAATGTGCACTTACATTTTGAAAGGCATTTAGCTATTTCCTCAGACTATAGTGTTTTTCAAACGAGTGATTATTACTTTTTTCGTGCCACATAAAAAAGGAATTGATTATATAACACAAATCACAATAAAACGGGTAAATATGTCGTGTATTTAATGTTCACGAAAATAAAATTAAAAAATGCTGTACAAACCGTAAGTTTATTACAGAAAAGAGTTCATTTAAACCACTTATCTAAGCTAGTTGTCTAAATATTACATAATGTTTTAATTGATAATCGTTAAAATATTAAATTCATCAGTAAATGAGTAAACTATTTACAATGTATTTCAGACTTTTTCTATCCTCAACATCTGTTTATTATATTCACAAAGAATTCACCATAATATAAATATCTCATACGCCTGTCCCGCATGTCACAGTTGAATACCAACATACGTATATAATGCTTTTGATGGACACAGAGGACCCGACCAGTAGAAATTAATACGCACGTAAATTGTGTGTAGCGATACCGCATTAGGGTAGCATGATTAGTTCGGAGGTATTGTTTTGTTCTGTACAGTATTGCGCCAACTGCTCCGTGCTGCAATACGATGCAAATTAGTGTCTGGATCGTGACGGGTTGATTCTCAGTCCTGACGGCAACACGATGGTTTTGTGTTTCAATTAGAATACGCTAATCAATTTCTCGATTACCTGCCAGTCTTTCAGATGGTACCTTATTTCTGACATGTGTCTAGCAAGCGCTTTGGTGTACGGAAGATTAATATACATCAGTGATTCTGAAGCAGGTGGTTCACCTGCTGACTGTAAAACCAAGCCAGTGTTGGAAGTTTAAATTAACTTTAATGCTTTACAAATAAATGTTCACAATATAAGCAACGATGCCCGCATGAGAAATTTAGTGTTTGCTCAACGATACTTTTTTATAATATTGAATTAAAAGAGATAATTCCGAAAACAAATTTCGAAAGTAGCTTTAATTGTTTATTTAAATATTTTTTTATTTGAAATATATCGTATACAGGGCAAAGCCCTACCAGTAACGTATAATAAAAATAAAAATCAAGTACATGTACAACATACATATACAAGAAATATGTGTGTTGTGAGAACGAAGCAAATGTTTCGAGAAAGATAAGGATATATTTAGGATAAAGTACTTCTTTGTGAAATATTTAGTGTTCGTTCATAATATTATGTGTTCAAACAAGTTTTCTACATAGGGCAGGGAAAGCAGAATCAAATTAAAAACTATTCATAATTTCAAACCACAAAAAGTATAGTGTTACTTTAATTTCGCCAGTAACTTCAACATGCAACAAAGGAAAAAGGCATTACGAACTGTTTATTAATAACAACAATATTCTGTTGAGAATATACAAACGTTTTTACACACACATTTCATAAGACCCTAGTCGATCTTGACGTAAGATGTGAACATTTTCCTTAGCCGTATTTTGTGTATCTCCGTTTTATTCAATATTTCAAAGAAACCATATTGAACCAATAATCAACACCAACAATGTATTTATAATTTGCTATAGTTAAAAAAACATCACTTGCTAAACAACAAAATGAGTTTATCTGAGTAAGTAACCCTGAACGCGCGAGTGAGGCTACTAAAGTAATGTCTGCACAGCCGTAAAGTAAAACGTTAACGCACCTCGTCTTGTTGTGTCAATTACGAGCGTTTCTTGTATCGACACCTTTAGTGCTGCAGAAGACACATGGTTCAAATCAAGCCCTCTGTCTCCATAAGACATCTAATCAATTCAGTGCTCGATACTTGGATGTCTCTCAATAAATAATTGTAAGTATCGCACGTTAAGTTGCCTCCAATAATCCAATAGAGCGATGTGTCTTGTGCCTGCGCTGTAACGGCCTTGAACAAAAGTGATATCTGTAATCAATACGCGACGAGATAGTAAGTAGATTCAATATTTTGTAATTTAAATTTGTACGAATGGTTGATACGAACAACTTCAACGATTGTTTTCATCTAAAAATACATTCAAAATTATGGAATAATGCGTGGTAATGTATTATCAAGATCTAATATTATAATCAAAACCCCCAAAACATATTGTATTTGGTTACAAAATTAATTCACTTGCCATAATATTTCAAATTGATTATTGAATTTTAAATTTATTAAACCCAAATTGAGTTGAACTGAGATTAGTCACTTTCAAAAACAAAATGTACATTAAAAATAATGAACAGCAAATAAATAAAACCGAATTGACTTTTAATTCTGTAGATACATTAACAAAATTAAACGATCCCTGTTCTCATTTCAAAAGAAACATTGTATAAAATGTTTGAAAGCGAAAGTTCCATCGTTGTATAGTGTGAGTTATTTAGAGGCGTATTTATTTACTTTTGTTCTTTTTGCGATTGTTCTTCACAGATAACAATCATAACGATTCAACCCTGGGGCTACAGAAAACCAACCCTCTCAGACAACCCATCGCTACACAATGAGATCTCGACATGTATCATCTTTTGTGTGTGTCGTTCAATTTCACCCAGAAATAGATAGATATCCAAGACAATTTGTTATGTTTACTCATTTCAGTGTTGTATTTCATGGATAACACTTAACCTATAGGCCACAGTCGTTTGAGGAATAAACCGCTCTCCTAGATTTTAAGAATAAATTTGTTTCTCTTATTTTATTTATGTAGATGGAGGTGCACTCATTTTCGTCCACATAGGTTTCGTTATGAAAGTAAATTACGGCAGTCAGCTACTTTTCGAAACGCACTCTTTGGTATTTTATGACGTCAAACTCTGTATCTGTTTATAATTTTATTTTATATGCATAAACAAATTGTAACATTTGTTTTAACTTATTATAACTCATTTGCGTAATTTATGTAATTTATGAAACTGTCAATTTAATAATTTTCTTTTCTTACGTAGTAATATCTTTATTAGCGTTCGAAAGTCGTCTTATACAATCACAATCATTCATATTTTGTTCCTTTATAGTTTTGTTATATTTTGCTAAGAGCGTTCCTAACTTAAAGGGACACAAATTTTCGCAAAACAGATCACATTTCTTGCACCAAAACATATTCATTAAAATGTTTAATGCTACTTAATACACATATGTTTACATATATATATATATAAAATGTTGAATGAAAATATTTCAAAAAATTTTCTCACATAATAAAATTGTTCTCTCTATCACTACCAGGTTTAGGTAAGAACTAGAATGAGTATGGCGTAACGTGTGTCCGTGTGTGCCAATCCAATTACCCCGACTAGCTGTCCTGTTTGCTCGTCAGTGAGTTAGTTAGCTCTCCCGCTTCATCGCCCGTGATCACACACTCTACACTAAATGCAGTTGCACTAAACAACTCAGCGATACACTAACTATCGCTTGCGCATGCGCGCTGTTTGTCAGTGCAGACATGCGAGGCCGTAGCCCAATGAATCGCGTGGATGACCCTAATTCACTGCAGTGTTTAACACGTCGGTACTCAATCGCCGTGGAAAACAGAATAATGCAATTTTTCACTAATATAAACACACGTTTTAATGAGCGCTAGTTTGATAATCGTGTAAGTCCATGAATGAAGACCCTATCCTACTGGTAATGATGTTGACGTTGTTGAAACTATCAGCGTTATTGATTGCTATTAGGTTTCAAGACTCACGCTTTGATGTGATGTTACTGACGCAGATAATTGCTATCCGATATTGTTACTGGAAGCTATAATATGTATATTAATCTTACATTCATTAAAGCAAAATATTACAAACTAAGGGACACATAATCTTTAATCGATGCTTTAAAAAAAAAAAATGTGGTGAAAATTACATGGCAGAAGAAACATTTGCTTTAATGTATGTTTGTGCTATCCATCATGTACAAGTTAATTACATATAAGAATCCCTATTTGAAAACGTCACAAATTATTTTAACACTAAACAAACACTGAGGGTTATTGATATTTTGCGTTTAGTAAAATTTCTAATGAACTCTCTAAATAGATTTTTCGAGACAATGTGATATACAATATACATATTCATTATTTTGTATCTATACGTGTTTAAATCATCACCAACTTTGCATAGATACATACTTACATTTAATTTGTTAAAAACTGATATGGATTGTCTTAAATTTTACACTGCATTGTAAGTATTTTCTAATTTATTTGTATTTATATTCCATAAGGTCATAGAACTGATACTCAAGTATGACGACTGTAAATCGTAGCCTAAATATATATATATATATATATATATATATATATATATATATATATATCAATAACATCGTATACAAGTTAAAAGGATTTCTTTGAATAACATTTCACATTATATTGTAAATTAAATGTTTCACATTTTATGTTTTATATTACATAGTTTCGTAGATTTTAGTGTAGGATATGGATATAAGTACAGGAAGTGATAGTTGAGTAGACTATATATGTCATAATAACCGCAAACGTATTTTGAATACACAATACACATTACACGTGTCTTTACATGACTAGTGAATGCAAGTAAGCTACTCAACCGATTCATAGAAATTACATCCCCGCCTCTAAAGCCATCCCGTCTCTCATTTACCGGATGTAATTGATAACATTAAACACCTACACACCAGGAGAAAGCTTCCCTCAACTCAATAATACCCAAGTAAACCGCATTATGATTTCTATGGTCTCCGTGAAAATGATTACGATTTCCGAGATATATTGTTCACGTTACGAATGCAAAGTTTGGGTCTATTGGAAGTCACACGAGTGTGTTGTTAATCTTGCCGGTCCAAGTGCTTTGTAGCTAAGTGCATTGTAGCTAAGTGCTTTGAAGCAACCGTTGCTAAGCGGTTGCTATGGTGATGACGACTTCAAAGCCAGATGACATCACAACCCACAATGGTTAGACCATTCCGCGTACCATGAATTTTGTTACAAGGAGATGTTAACAATTTTAACTATATTCCAGTAGTGTAGGAATTGTTGTAACATAGTTAAACTAACTAAATGTTACAGTTTCCATTTAGTGGATAAAAAGTTAGTTTTTCGATAAAAAGTGCGTCCTGGTCGTTTGATCATTGATATAATTTCCTAGGCAAAACTGTTCGTTCTTTTAAATCGATAATATTCAAAGCAAACATATCCGTATTGTTGGTGGTTTGGAAGTTTTGTTTTTGATTGTTTATTGATACACATTAATTTGATTTGGTCAACAATTAACAATACAATGTTTTTTTTCGGACCTTGTTCATGAATTTACCTAAGCCACCCCACCAACTTTAGAAATTGGTATACTTATTTTCATTGGTGCCTAAATTTTTGTATACTGAGTCAAACCAGGAATAAAATCAGTTTCAGCCTAACTGGAACTATGCACTTGAATATTATTCCCAGAAGTATGAAAGAAAATTTCTTTGAACTGGAAGATATAACGTATTTACAAAAGTGAGTAACTACGTTTTATTAACAAACTTATGTTAAGAATGTTATACAAAAACACGTGTTTTGATTAATATTTCCATTATTAATCATGTGATGACATTCTTGCGTAAGATAATTCCTTCCATACAATGTTTTATAATAATCGTTACATGGTAATAATTACTCAAAATCCTCTTGAAGAATATTCTAAAGGAATATTGTGTCAAGCTCAATCTTTAGGTTACTGTAACATCCACAGAATATTCTTTGTGTTACTTAAATCCACCAAGCTCTGTTCAGAGAGATAAGAAAGTAGAAGGGAAAAACTTAAATTGAAATTTTGTATAAGTTATTTGGCTTAAAGGGATTACAATAACATTTACCAATCAAACTGAACTTGAACATTTAAGGTGAAATTGAGTTTCCTCACTCGTGTAGAAAAATACTAATTGATGTCAGTGACATTAATGATAGGGATTTTATACCTATGTACTTCCCCAAAACATTGCTCCTTATAAAGACAATCCTATGAAGACAGTCCTAGGATATTATTTTCGTTAGAAAGATCGTAGCGAGCATGTTGAACAATCAAATTAGGTAAATATAATTAGTCTGAGAATGTCTTTTCAGCAACAACTTTCGTCTCTTAGTATATATTCTCATTTTTTCAATGCTATGTAGCATATTAGAGTTAATGACTAAAACCACTTGTCACCGGTTTCAATAATTAAAGTGTCACTGCCCTTGCGTTTTTAATAGGTCCGTTTTTTGTTTTGTTTTTTATTTCATACCACTCCCATTAATAGTTTTTGAGTAATTAGACCTTACAAAAACATGTACATGGAAATGGGTCTGTAGCTCAATTATGTGAGGCATTCTTTATCTTCGCTAAATATGTTAATACCGTGTTGTTTAAATACTGGTGATAAACCTTGCCAATATTTCAACGAAAAACATTTTTACGAGTATTCTAACCGGGTTACGAAATTGCTGCATGTTTACAAATAAAACATGGTTATGGTGATATCTGTACACACGTGAAATGGCTCAATAAATTGCAACAATGAAGAGAGAGGGCTGCATCGGACAAATCCTACCTCTCTACCCATCACGCCATAGTCCTTCCCTTCGGTATGGAAAAACTGTAATTTATGTCGGAACAGAAGAGGGAGTATTCTACTGTACTGAATGGATGGTAACGATGGACAAGATAGACGGACAGACAGACAGACAGACAGACAGACAAACACACACACACATGCATACAGTCTCTATGGATTGGTCCGCCATTCTGTTTCATGCAGGGTTTTGTTCAATCTTCGTCGTCCATTGAAAATTGTTTTTACATTGTGTCACGCTGAAAAACAGAATGTGCCTTTGTTTCTCATTTTTCTGTGGTACAATATAAAAGCGGTTGCTGAAAAAAAATCTTGTGCAAAACGTATATAAAATTCTTTGTATATAAACTTATGATTTTAAAACTACATGGATACATTATTGACGAAGGGACAGAATATTCCATTCTTCAAGTACTTGTATTTTAATTTAACCACATGAGTTTAATTTAAAAGATGAAAATATTTAATTAAGGAATGTATGCATTGTGGAAGGTTCTAAGGCCCGAAAGCATAGTTGACACTCAAGCCCTCCTCAACTCAGCCTCTCCTCAGCCTCACCTACCCACCAATCACAGGGCAGTCCACATGGCAATGCCGCTCCGTGATTGGTGGTTGGGCGAGGCTGAGGAGAGGCTGAGTTAAGGAGGGCTTGAGTGTGAACTTTGCATTCGGGCCTAAGCCATGGTCAGAAAGTTTTACAGGTAAAACAGAATAAACCAATTAATTTTACTAATAAAAAATTTTTCGGATGAAAATCCAGTTGTTACCTTAGAGACTTTTTCCGCATCTTCAAATTGTTTGCGTATTACGTTATTAGGATTAGTTTAGTTTATATATCAATACATCTCTTTGCATGATTTTGTCTATGGGCTTGGTCTACTGTACACAGTACAATGTACCCGGACAAAGACAAACTACTAATCACTTAAGACTGACAGTTTTACAAGGAATACTATAACATTTTGGCCGAAAAGTAAAACGGAGAAGAAAAAACGTAGAACGAAGAATAACAAATAGTTTCACGAAGTTAAACCTCTAAATTTGTGACATAGAAAAAAATCAGGGTATAACCAAAAAAATGAACAACGGATATACATAAACTGGATATTGAACCATCGGACTATAACCTCGTTCCTAATTGAAAACATGAACATAATTATGTACTTAATAGCGTAAGAACAACACATTGGTATTAATTTAATTATTGTGTTACATCTGTGTATTATTATCAACCTAAATAAAATAAATAAAATAAATTCACATTTAGAGTCTACCCACTCAATTATTTGTGTCAACATGAAGCAACGCTTAGTTCACAATTATGCTGAGAAACAAAAATAGCTCCGTCACAACATCATCTATTTTGATTTCGAGTTTCAACGTTATTGATATCCAAAAACATGACACCATCATTAATGTTAATAACAACAATCACGATCGATAAAATGAAACCACACTAATCTATACCCGGAGAATGAATAATTACGACCCGGTTTTAATCATTATTGAATGTTAACTCCTCCGAGAGTCGGCGGATCACATGACTCCATTAGCTTAGATTGGTTCGCGTGTAATGGCCGACTCAATGAGACACTTAATGAATATACATACAAGACCAGCGCTCTCCACGTTACTGAAATAAGGGTTGGTTCAGTGAAATAGCAATAAGGTTTAAGCGATTAAATGTGTCCATACTTCTACAGTATTTTGTGTAAACGATAAACATATATCTATGCATAAAAGTGCACTAATTTAAATTGTTGTACTATGCATTTGCACTCAAATATGTAATTTTACGTTATGCTATGTAAACATGAATGTACATTAATTCATAAAATAACTCATTCTCATTATAAAACGAATAATTGAACAACTGTCGGTAAGGCAACACCATTATACAATAAAGGATTTTATTTATTATCACGTTCGTTAAATATAAAATAAAGTTTACATTTTAGAATACAGTAAGTGTATAATCTAATATTTGACCTACAACAGACCCCACCCCACATCAAACATGTATCTCTTGCTATAAGAGCGTTTTAAATATGACAAAAATATATTTAGTGTATTAATTAAAACGTGCCATGAGTTGCGGAAAGTATTTGAAATTAAAACTCAACAGTCGTTCCAGGCGACTGTTTTGGTTATGTTTACCAACATATGCGGGCTAGTCTGGAATCATTAACTCCGCCGCTGAGTGTATGACGTCACGCAGTTGGTTTTACTCTTATCAGGGGATGGTTTTACTGGTGAGCTTCATCCATAGAACCCGTGAACAGTTACAGGATATACACCCTACTATAATACCTCGTCCCGTAAACAGATATACAGTCTACCGGATAATCATACGGTACAGCCAACAGCTTATTACAACCTTACTACACTGTAAAAAAAATTTGTAAGTTTATATGTACATTGTACGTGTAATAATACATAACGTGTATATGTTAATTCTATATATTTATACATTAAGTGTTATTTTACAACTGACGACCGTAAACCAACGTGACTACTACATCTGTATTGTACAAGTACAACTGTATTTGTAGCTTTGCAATTTGTTCCGTGTGTTTACAAGTCTAGTGTATATGTGAAGTTATTAATACGTGTGTAAGTAATATAACATTGTCAAATGTTGTGTAACATATACACACTAACAGTAATTTTACACATACAATGGATTGATTTTCAAAGAGAGTTGTAACTTAACAAGTCTTGTGTATATGTGAAGTAACTAATACGTGTGTAAGTAATATAACATTGTCAAATGTTATGTAACATATACACACTAACTGTAATTTAACACATACAATGGATTGATTTTCAAAGAGAGTTGTAACTTAACAAGTCTAGTGTATATGTGAAGTAACTAATACGTGTGTAAGTAATATAACATTGTCAAATGTTATGTAACGTGTACACATTAACTGTAATTTAACACATACAATGGATTGATTTTCAAAGAGAGTTGTAACTTAACAAGTCTAGTGTATATGTGAAGTTATTAATACGTGTGTAAGTAATATAACATTGTCAAGTGTTGTGTAACATATACACACAAACTGTAATTTAACACATACAATGGATTGGTTTTCAAAGAGAGTTGTAACTTAACAAGTCTAGTGTATATGTGAAGTTATTAATACGTGTGTAAGTAATATAACATTGTCAAGTGTTGTGTAACATATACACACTAACAGTAATTTTACACATACAATGGATTGATTTTCAAAGAGAGTTGTAACTTAACAAGTCTAGTGTATATGTGAAGTTATTTATACGTGTGTAAGTAATATAACATTGTCAAATGTTGTGTAACATACACACACTAACTGTAATTTAATACATACAATGGATTGATTCTCAAAGAGAGTTGTAACTTAACAAGTCTAGTGTATATGTGAAGTTATTTATACGTGTGTAAGTAATATAACATTGTCAAATGTTGTGTAACATACACACACTAACTGTAATTTAATACATACAATGGATTGATTCTCAAAGAGAGTTGTAACTTAACAAGTCTAGTGTATATGTGAAGTAACTAACGTGTGTAATTAATGTATCAATATCAAATCTTTTTTAACATTTACACACTGATTTACACACTTTAGACCCTCGGTGAGGCTACCTGAGCCCCGGCTTTCTCTTTTGTCCACCGTTTGGTTTAGTTCACCGTTGCTCGTGGTGCACGAAAGTAGAAGTAAAAACGGGGAAATTTGTTCCCCTACTTGTACTAATCGTTGGGTGGTAAGCACTATTTATAGTTTGATATAAAGTTAGCCCGTTTTTTTTTCGACCCTAATTGTTTGAATTTGTCCCTGTTCGGAAAACGGTGAAACGGCAGGCTACTTGACGAGACCACTAATAAGAAGTGTTATCTTCTTGTTGCATCCGTACACACAAAACGCTTGAACCATGTTTACTTACTACATCAACACTGATACCGATTATATACACACAATTTTACATAACCTCTAATAAGACAAAAGTACAACAAACTCCACGGTCTTGCATCGTTTCGCACTCGCACTACACTACCGTAATAGTGCGCAATAGTGTATAAAGTAATACCATACGTGATATTTCTTACCAATACGTGTTAAAAATATTATACCGAGTGGCACTTATAATATTACAATATAACAGGGAACACGCAGAAACTCTTCATTCAATTAGTGGAATAGACTGCCAACAGTCTTTGCTGCAGGTTGCAGCTATTGAAACAAACAGGGAGCAGGTATCGCCAAAGGATGCCATATAGTGCGGGATTCTTATTTTTCAAATGTCTACTTGTGAGTATTAATACTTTGTCTCACGTGATAATATGTCTTTAAGCACTACAGAGAATATGACACGTATTTATAGTATTCGAATCAGTCGCATTGTTATTTGGTTTATTAAACACACAATTAGGAAAAAAATAACAACGCCAAAAGTCGCTAGATTATTCATTGTTTAACGTCGAGCCCTTCATCGCCTCGTACGACAAGCAGAGCTACCATGGACTTATTCTTTCCCGGTGTAACAGAATATTATTACTACTAGAACAAAATTATTATAATGCTAGCCAAGTCTAACCTAACCTAGCGGTAACCTAACCTTAATGTCTCCTAACCTACCGGGTAGTATTGTCTTCTGTATAGACCACACAACACGTTGACTTTTAGTAAACGTGCGCTACCTCAGTATTACTAATGGTAAAGCTGTGCTATAGTAAAAATATTCCACTACACCGAGTCCAAACGGGGGCGGAAGCTGGAAGAAGGAACACAGGGACATGTATCGTAGACGGTGATTTTGTGCGGTTTTAATGTTGGGACTACCCAGTCACGCTAAAAACGTGTTCATATCTCTTGTATACTCTGAAACTATTATTATTCAATAATTGCCTTTCGAAATATCTAGTTAAGACGATACCGATACGTTTCGTGGAACAGTTCTGGACTTCGAACAAGCAACTAATCCCTTCCCAAAATAGATTATTTATCAATAGAGAGAATCACTTAGCAGCGGTGTTTTCCCTGCGTCATGGCATTTTTGAATGTTGCCAAGTCATAACCATGTTGACCAATTAGTTCTCTTTCACCATTGAGTACTTATCCAGCTGCATGCTTTCATATTATACTGATCGCTTTCTTTTCATCAATGGTCAGAATATTTACAAAATAATATGCCAACTAATGCCAGATAATCACGAAATTCCTATGTTGGTGTGCAGAGTACACTTGGCACGTAATTCTTAATTATAAATGTTAATTAGCAGCCTACTAAAGCGTGATCAAGACCAACTTAGCCCTGATCAAGGTTGATCAGGTTGGATTTAACACATATTGGCCAAATCATAACGAAATTCGTACATTGGTGTGCTGCGTTTATTTGTCACACCAGTTATTATTAATATTAATGTATTAATTAAGGGTGATCAATGGATGTTACATGGTGATCATTGGTGATAAAACCGTGATCATCCCGATGGTGTATACACCGATCCGGTCTGAGCTAAGTGGTGTGCTAGTATTAAGTTATCACACCATGCACCTTAATTTTGTCATAATTAATGTGTTAATTGTGATCAAACTCTATTAATCTGGGATCACACGTGATCAAACGTGATCAAACTTTTGGCATAGTTTTTAATTGTTGATCACGTCGTTGGTGTGCTAACTTTATGTACATCCTCGTGTGCTGTATGCACTGAGCAATCTCTGTCAGTAGCGAACCACTTTTCGAACGGATTAAATTCTTAAGTACCGTTCGAAGTACTTGATCACAACCGTGAATTCTTTATCAATCCATTTTTAGGGCGCGATAGCTGCCCTTATATGTATGTATGTATGTATGTATGTATGTATGTATGTATGTATGTATGTATGTATGTATGTATGTATGTATGTATGTATGTATCCGTGCACATTTTGCGCGCGACAAGAAAAAAGTATTTATTCTAGGCAGAAGATATTGACCGATAGAAATTAAACTTTGCAATAATAATAACAGTAAAATGATGTATGCTTCTGGTAAATCTCAATAAGTTGCGTTTGGCGTAAGTACTACTATGTGCAAGTTTTGTAAGACACAAAAATGTGTTAATTTGCACATCTCAACGTTTTTTTTAGCAAATGTCAGCTATCAGTTTTGCGTTATCATTATAAAACTCAATCCATCTCTGTAAGAATCCCGTGGCTATAGAGTGGCATAGAAGTTACATTCCTGGCATCTATATTTTTCACACTATGATTTAATGAAAATAGGACACTTATAAATTGTATTACTAGTTTTGCACATTATGCCCAATTTGAAGTAACGATTACGAAGTTTTACGAACAAATAAATTTTGACGTAATTTTATTTAGGCTGAAGATTGCGACGCGTATTACTGAATTTTGGAATTACAGTTGTAAATTAAGTTATATATTAGTAAGTTAATGTTCATATTATTGGTTTACGGATAGAGGAATAATTCTACTTTTGTTGATTGTAAATGTATTCTATGTTGTTCATCACAATAGTAATATAGTAAATGTCTGCAACCAATTTGACGGTAAAAAAGCGTTGCTGCATTTATTATTTGACTAAGAGAATACAGCAATAAGGTTATTTGTTTATGATAGAATACGTGTTTTGTTTTAAACAATGGTGTGTAAATGTTTTGTCGCACATTTTTTCGTGGCTACATATATAACATGGAGGTAGAATGTTTGAGGTAGAAGATTGTTGGCATACAATAACTAATGTATACCCAGTTCTGTCTTGTAAAAGATCAAAACAATATGTACAAATATTATCCAGGGGTGGGTAAACGGGTTACGTTTCGGCCCGCATTTGATCCCGGCCTTTATTTGTGTATACCCAGTCATGTGTGGTAAGAACAACCAAAAATATATACAACACTATTATTCAGGGGTTGCTTAAGGCGTAAGTTTCGGCCCGTATTCTCAGCCTCAGCCACCAAGGTAAAACTATTTATTTACAGGTTGAATAATGCAAAAAATGTAATGATTTGTCGCAATTGATGTTGAAAATAACTGTATGCACACAAATGTTGGTGAAATGGTAACGCAAAAACACATTAAAAACAAAGGGGTGATTATATTTTTGTTGGGCAAAATTACCATTAAGACGTTCAAATGCTGTCAACATTTTAAGCCTATAGCAACATTAACCAATTAATTTCAGGTTGAAATCTTATCTTATAATACTGATTATTGAAGGACAGTAAGTAGTTAGTTCTTTTGCAGTATTACATAGAAATATTAATTTGGATAATTTTGGTAAACATTATTTTGACAGTGCATTGCCTAAAAGTTAAAATGTCAAACCGTATTATCTTTAATTGAATTCAAAATGTGTGATCGAACATAGATCAACGTGCGGTTGAAACTGATAGAGGTGATTCAGCCGTAAAACGTGAAATATTTTGTTCCGAGGTTTTCCTCAGTCACAATACTAAAGTTGGGAGGTCGTGGTCGTGGTTATTCCGCATCAACGGCGAACGGCAAATCCCGGCATGCACAAGAAATGAAGTCACCGAGTTTACACCTTATTCCTTGTCCAAACAAATTTGATACATGGAATCAATAACATTTGGAAGGCCAGGTGGTTGTGGGCTGGACGTTGAAGATACCTACTCTAGACAATGAGCCAGCCTACCGGAAATTACCGCCTATCTCTGCATTCCATCTAGTCTTCCATACACGCACAACAACACAATAATCTATTTTTAGTCTGCCCCTTGATAAGTGAGTGAGTCTATGAAATGCCTTCTCCCGTTTTTGATTTGGTTAGATAGAATTGGCTCTTATTTATTTTTACATTCAAATCCTCTTGGGGGGGGGGGGGGGGGGGGGGTCATTCATAGTCATCGTTTTAGCCGATGTCAAGACCCATACAGCTTCGTCTGCTCGGCAGTTCACGTTAGTGTGAAACCCGAGACTGGACCGACAGAGATGGCTCAGTGCGTAGCACACGAGGCTCTGATTCGGGAGGTCGCCGGTTCAATACCCGATACCAGCAATCATGACTGAAGGTTTTTTCCAAGGTTTTCCTCAGCCACAAACGTTAATACTGCGATTGAATCATACCATCAGCGCTCGGACATTCCTCCCCAACTATCCAAATACCGCAATAACTATTTACGAGGGACAAGTAATATCCCTCATAGATGCTACTATACACATGTAACTGGGCAAGTCTTCGTCAACAACAACAACAACAACAACAACAACAACAACAACAACAACAACAACAACAACAACAACAACAACAACAACAACAACAACAACAACAACAACAACAACAACAACAACAACAACAACAACAACAACAACAACAACAACAACAACAACAACAACAACAACAACAACAACAACAACAACAACAACAACAACAACAACAACAACAACAACAACAACAACAACAACAACAACAACAACAACAACAACAACAACAACAACTTATGACTAGGCAAATACACCGTCCTTTCGGTTCAACAGGAGTGTGCAACGTGCCGGTGTAATGGAATATTATTTTTTTTTAATGCTTTTATTAAACTCCAGAGAGTACGACGCCAACTGTGGCGTAACATAACCGGCATACCAACATTACAGCATTACAAAGTAACATAATTATACAGTCGAAACATTTCGGCTATGAACAAGACGAGATTAATGATTAAAATGAACATTATCAGTTTACAGAGTACATAATTACAGTCGAAACATTTCGGCCTTGCTGGGTAACGTTGTTCCAGTTGCAGAACGATGTATGTCTACTGTACGGTTATCGTATAGGCTAGCCTAGTATTATACTTTTGGGTAAAGCTGGGCTATCGTAAAGATATACTATGACACGGGTACCAGGTTTCCCCTCTTCCCCTCTTCATCACATTTATCATCACAATATATTTAATTTGCTTTAGTAAGACCTCGGTCCTGTTGCAAATTTTATAATAAATAATAAGTCGTTGCAGAGCAGGTTCTAACTGCAGGTGTGCGCACCAAGTGACGTGTGTTCGAATCCCTAAAAAAGCAGGGTTTCTTTTTTAAATACAAAAATTATTTTCGTCTTTCATTATCTAGATTCCACCGGACGTAATCTCGCATACATTATATACCCGACGTAGTTACTAGCTGGCCGTGGTGGATTAGGGGCGATGGCCCAGTAAACCACGGTTCCTGCGTTCCAGATTCAATCTGGCTCTGAGCTCTGGCACGGATGTCATGTGACGTTTTTCATTTCCATCTTTCACCCACTGGGTCACTCATCGTCTCGATGACAATTGATTATTAGTTGTTTAACGACGTATTCAACATCTAGGTCATATGACGTTGGCCCTTTTGTCACCTCTTACGACAGGTAGAGCTACCCTGGACCTATTCTTTTCAAGGACCAAACGGGTGAAAAGGAATTTGGAAGAACAGGACAAGTTGGAGGAATCTATTAACGGGGACAATGGGTGGAAGAGGTAAAGAGGGGTGGCTGTTCTTCGTCTGGGCCCTACTCGTCAACCTGTCCGGCATGGGAACCTAAGCCTTTGCCTGGGACATTGCTGCCCCGTCCGGCATAGCTATCAGAGTCACGGGACCACGCAAACCCCCCCACCACGATAAGGTGACTGCCATTTGGGGGGGCCTTATTGACAAAATATAAGACGTAAAGCCCAAATATCATCATCATCACATGATCGACTTTAGAGAAGGAGACTACGGTAAAAAGTGGGGCCTAACCAGTGGCGTAGCTAGAAATACACGCGCCCTCGGGCTAGAATATGTATCAGGCCCCTTCGGTGTAAACATAATTTACCATTTGGATTCAGTTTATTTTATATGTAATCAGTTCGTACACGTTTATAAGGATGGATATTGGCGCTTACACCGAGTATCTAAAGTGTGATGTATAAGCTCAGAATACTTGTTTTACAGCATTATTATCAGTATCTCCCACTTTTATACAAAACCTAGTATCTTCGGAAACTTATTTTATTTTTCTAAAACCTTGGATTTTTTGCACGATTTTTGATCCCACATTTTAGAGTAGACATATTTAAGTGATTTACTAATTATTGAATCCTAGCTTTTGCGACCACGGCTTCTAAATAAATAAATAAATGGCTAACAGTTTGACAAAATATGCAGAGTTCGGTTGTGGTGAACAATAAACTTCCAGTACATACGAAAACGTAGACTCACAGAACTGGCACCGTTAGAGGGCTCCGTAGGAGTACGGACAAAAGGTGTGAACTGCAAACAACTTGCTTGCAAAATATTAACAATATATGTCTGTAAATTTTTACGTATTGTGAATGCTATATATTAATGTATTATTTTCTTACGTGTCCGTACATTTGTTTCGGGGCCCGGGCATAGGCCGGGCCCCATTGGAGTACTGTCCCCCGGGGGGGGGCTAACCTTGAACAAATTGCAACATGAATAGTTCTTTTTGTGTTGGATTCAGAAAGTAATATAGCATAGTCAAAGTCTTGGGAAATCTCAGTGTTGAAATTGGTCATATTGGCACATTATGAACTTAGGCCTAAGTTAACAAATTCTGATATTTGCGATCATTTATTGGTTAATTTAACTAAATATGCGAATCACGTTAATTAAAGCTGAACTCTCCATTTACAGGAAATCTTACAATCTAGTAAGATGGTAATGCCACGTATGTCACAAAGTAAATCTGAAAAAATGTAATATTCGGAAAAAATTCTACTCACAAACGATAAGTTTGATAATAATTAGCGACTTGGTATAGCGCCTGGGTATTCACATACTAAACCATAACTAAGGATGGCATAATTGAACATTATTGTTTTTATATTAATAGATTCAATGTTCTATGAAGGTGAAAGAGCAATATCGTACATACAACCTTCCTATATGACCCAGTATATTTTTTTTATTGAATAGTTGACAAATTCCAGTGTTACCAAATATACACCGGCCATTGCCGATCGAAAGCCTCTCTGGGAAATACTAATGGGCACAAATTTTGGTCAGTTGTTAGGAAAAAAATATTTGCAACATTTACTCATGTACCATACTAAATCAGATTTAATGCAATTATGTAGCCTACTATATGAAAATGTCATAATGTGAATGATATATGAACCAATAATTACATAGGCAACGTTTCTGTAGATCAGGGGTGGCCCACGCAGCTTTGTCAAACAGCCCTCCATAATGCCTCGTTTTACCAGGATGTTTGCGTCCGTAGCTAGAATTTGTTGGTATCACAGTAATTTTTAGAAGACCGTTTATAAACCTTCAATAGCAGTTGTAAGAAACTGGAATTAAATATAAAAAATTTAGAATTGCACTTTCACTCTGCACAGAAGTTGTATAGTTGGGTCTGCTATTTCATTAACTACATTTGTTTCATACAAATAAAAATTAGTGAATTAATAAATATTAAAAAGTGGGGAAAATATGGGTATCTTACCACGTATTACAAGATTTATCTTAGGGCGATAGTCAAGATCGTGCCGATTGTTTCTTGAAGCAATCGGCCTTTTCAACTCCGGGGGAGTAAATATCAATAAATAATACATAAATCGGGTTGTGTGCATGATTGTAAACTACAGTAAACAGTTTTTGTCGATCACTTATGGAACAAAATGGTATATATGTGTGCGTGAAAGAAAATATAGTGATGCATAATATTATTGAGTGGTGCATTAGTAGCCCAATATTCCGTGAGTATGCTAAAGAATTCGATGAAAAATACATGTTCTAAAAATAGTACTTGAAATATTTGACTTTGAGGAATACTAAGTTCCCCAAATTAGGTAAATTGCTTTATTCTAATGTTATCTCATTTAATGGGAAAGACAACATTACCTGTTCCATCAGTAGGCCTCTATACATCACAATGAAATAAAATTAAAACTGAAACGGGATGTTTCGCCGCGTGGTGGGTAATGACACAGATAAAGGATTGTAATAAGGTGATCCTTATCTTGACGTTTCGTCCCTTCTGTGAGGGACATCTTATCAACACACGACACGACGCGGCGCAAACTTCCCGTTTTATTTTTATTTCATTAATACCGGGCCGCGAAAGCTTAAAATGTGAATTAATAATAATGATAATGATACTGATCAACGTTCTATCTATACCCTCTTCAGGCGACTGCGTATTGCCGTATTGAAATAGTTGGGATGGAATGTTCGAGGGCTATTAGTGTGGCTCAAGCCCGGCATTCATTCTTCGTCCTTGTGAGTTGTGACTGAGGAAACTATCATAGAAACCTTCAGCCAAAGTGCTTCAGCCCAGTTGCCGGTAGCAAGTATCGAACTGGTGGCTCTCGAATTAGAAGCTCGTGAGCTCTATCAGTTGCACTATTGTAATAATATAAACCACGATCTCTGCGAATCCTGGCTTGGGCACCGATGACATGTGTTGGTTTTTCATTCTCATAGTCAACCACTCATCGTCTCGATTAGCCTCGTTGCAAAAATATGGGACGTAAACCACAAGTATCATCATCGTAATAATAATTATCATAATATGTATGTGTGTTCTTATGTATGAAGGTGTTGTTCGTGATATATGTTATTCGTGACTGAAAGATGTATTCTACATCGTATTCGTATGACCACAGATATGGCCATCATCACTCGCATGTGTGAACAAGCAGTGAAAAGAACCCTGTCCGGCCGTTAAAACTTATTTGAAATTTTTACAATGCCACTGCCTACAGGGATGGGCTGGCCGAGTTCCTTCTATTCAAGGCTAACCGCTCACAGACCCGCCGCATTCTTGTTCGGCACTCTGAACGAACAAGTCGCAGGCATTGGACACATCAAGTCGCAGGTGTAGAAGACAAGAGTTTCAACTTTCAACGCTGATATTCTTAACTTTTGTTTCAGTACCATACCATACGATTGTATTTTGTTGTGTTGCAGATGATCTTGCCTACATGAAGTTGGTCTAGAGCTGATTGTTTCAACGCTCAGTTGTCAAAAATTAGCAATATACATCTATTTCTGTTTCAGACCTCGCTCACCACCAATCTGTCATGCTGGAAATCATATTTTCTAGTGACGGCAACCATGTCGAAATATATTATTACTGCGATTCAGCTTCATATTAGGCACCTAATACAACTTCTCTGTTTCAGATTGCTGACGTTATCACTGCGATTCAACTTGATATAATATACAAAACTTCTCTGTTTCAACTTGCTGACGTTATCACTGCGATTTAACTTGATATACTATACACAACTTCTCTGTTTCAGATTGCTGGCGCTACCATTGCGATTAAACTTGATATAATATACAAAACTTCTCTGTTTCAGATTGCTGGCGCTATCACTGCGATTAAACTTGATATAATATACAAAACTTCTCTGTTTCAGATTGCTGGCGCTATCATTGCGATTAAACTTGATATAATATACAAAACTTCTCTGTTTCAGATTGCTGGCGCTATCACTGCGATGAAACTTGATATAATATACAAAACTTCTCTGTTTCAGATTGCTGGCGCTATCACTGCGATGAAACTTGATATAATATACAAAACTTTTCTGTTTCAGATTGCTGACATTATCACTGCGATTAAACTTGATATAATATACAAAACTCCTCTGTTTCAGATTGCTGGCGCTATCACTGCGATTAAACTTGATATAATATACAAAACTTTTCTGTTTCAGATTGCTGACGTTATCACTGCGATTTAACTTGATATAATGTAGAAAACTTCTCTGTTTCAGATTGCTGACAAAAACGTTTGCTATACTTTACATATACATCAGAATTGTAAATTTATCAACGCTGTGGTAATTCGACGAATTATATGGTAGAATTACATCTACTGTATATTTGTTATGTTACAACCAGAATATTACAATCGCAAAAACGTTTGCTTCTTTACATATACATCAGAATTGTAAATTTATCAACGCTGTGGTAATTCGACGAATTATATGGTAGAATTACATCTACTGTATATTTGTTATGTTACAACCAGAATATTACAATCGCAAAAACGTTTGCTTCTTTACATATACATCAGAATTGTAAATTTATCAACGCTGTGGTAATTCGACGAATTATATGGTAGAATTACATCTACTGTATATTTGTCATGTTACAACCAGAATGTTACAATCGCAAAAACGTTTGCTTCTTTACATATACATCAGAATTGTAAATTTATCAACGCTGTGGTAATTCGACGAATTATATGGTAGAATTACATCTACTGTATATTTGTTATGTTACAACCAGAATGTTACAATCGCAAAAACGTTTGCTTCTTTACATATACTTCAGAATTGTAAATTTATCAACGCTGTGGTAATTCGACGAATTATATGGTAGAATTACATCTACTGTATATTTGTTATGTTACAACCAGAATGTTACAATCGCAAAAACGTTTGCTTCTTTACATATACATCAGAATTGTAAATTTATCAACGCTGTGGTAATTCGACGAATTATATGGTAGAATTACATCTACTGTATATTTGTTATGTTACAACCAGAATGTTACAATCGCAAAAACGTTTGCTTCTTTACATATACATCAGAATTGTAAATTTATCAACGCTGTGGTAATTCGACGAATTATATGGTAGAATTACATCTACTGTATATTTGTTATGTTACAACCAGAATGTTACAATCGCAAAAACGTTTGCTTCTTTACATATACATCAGAATTGTAAATTTATCAACGCTGTGGTAATTCGACGAATTATATGGTAGAATTACATCTACTGCCAATTGGTAATATTAAAAGTTGGATCGTGAAATCACAATTCAAGAAATAAATTAACTTGGACATGCACGTTGCAATTTTACAAACATTAATGTAATTCAACAACACAACGTAGGTATCATTACATTCATGGTGTAGTTGTAAAAAAACATATAATGTATATGGCAGCTCTGCTGCCATATACATTATATGTAAAATGACATGCGTTTTTTCCACAGTGTAGTCACATGATTTCGAACAAGCTTAGTCCCATAGTTCAAACTTGACTTTGTATACATTTCAAGTTATTCGGAGGGTTAATACTTCTCTATAGATACATAAGTATATTTCGAATAAAGCAGATAAAGAAGTATCCTAGTAAAAAAAAAAAAAAAACATTATAATTCGGAGACAACCTAAAACTCTAATTTCGGGGACTGAGTTTGTTCATTATAAAAATCAAGTCAAGGTTGTTTATGTGTTATCTTTTAACATTTGTAAGTATTATGTTTATACAGTAAACAAGTAAGTACCCAAGCATGAATATTAGCTTTCGAACACATCCCTATAGTATCTTTCTTTATTATCAAGAGGGTCTTGTTGGTGTGATAAGTAATAACTATTAACTACTTAGTAAACAAGATACAAAAGCACGAACCAGAGCATGAACGTTAACATTCGGGCATTCTAACGTTATTAGGACGAGGGGGAGGTATCTAGTTATGACAAGTACGTACGCATCTAGTATCGACGTGAAATGCGAGTGTACAGCATCTCCTATTTGTATTCAAAGCACGATTCTGATTTCAATTGCTTTGCATATGACACGTGAACAAATATAGCGAACATCGCCCACTGCTCGAGTATTGGCAAAGTCAATAAATAGCTGCCTACGTTTAAGTCAATAAAGTTGCTGCTTGTTACAGATTTTGAAGCGAGGATGAAATCATTAGTATTCTAGTCAGAAAAATAAAACTTCAATTTTGGTGATCGTGGTTGAGAAATACGTGTATGTATATTTTGTTGGACAAAGACTGGAAAAACTGTTATATTCAGATGTTTTATGAGTTTCGTACAACAAAGAATACTCAGGATATTGGAGCGATTAAGTTATTTGTTCAAACACTATTTTTTGGGGCGGAAGGGTTGTATTGTTGCACAATTTTATATTCTTGCTTTCTATTTTATTAAACCCAATCCATGCCATTCATTGTAAATCAAAAAGCTTTTATAGATTGGGCTTATTACTGCATATTATATTCAATTATTCAGAAAATAATAGTTGATGGTGATGCGATCATCAGATTTTGTAAAGGAAACCGTGAAATTTCTTAATCCCAAACCAATATTTAAAAAATGTCATTATAGAATTGTTTAAAATTCAATAGAATTCATTGAACTATTTATAAACAAAACTAATTTCCATATTTTGTGAAGTAAGATAAAGTGTTTTATTTTCACCGAAAAATTGTTTTAACAATATTCACGACTAAAAGCGTGACTGTGACTTCAAGGTTAACCAAAGTATTGCCCCAACAGTAACCATTCCTAATCTGGGACATTAGTTCATCAAACGAAGAGAATCAAACAGGTTTTACCCTCTTGACAGTTCTTAACATACTGTTTACAATTTTAATGCAAGTATTGTTCGAAAGTTGATACCGACAGTGGGTGCTGATTTTCAAACTGCTTAGTTAGTAACATAAAACTTTTCAAATGAACAGCAAATACAGAAATATATATTTGTATATGTTGGCAACGTATTATCTCCGTGTAATATCTTGAATGTTGGGAAAAGCTGAATCGTATATCATTTTAAAACTGACGTATTGGACTATCTGGAAAGTTATATTTCGTTCCTTTTTTGATATTTGTTTTTTCCCTTCCAATTTTTGTGCACAATCAAGTATTCGAAAGGATATCTGTTAAAAAAACATGCGATGCCAGAACTTTGGCCAGACGTAGATTATAATGTGCAATGATTTGTTCATCAGTTTAATAAACAGTGTTACTTTAATTCCCTGACATTCTATCGTTTTAATGTTTGTATTTTATTTGCGTGTTATTAACATGGAGAGTTGCTGAACAAAGAAACTTCACTGAGTTTATATTTTGGTTAATCTAGAAGAAAATGGCACCGGTTATGCCAAATCAATGTTCCAGGTAATATACGAGTGCGAACCTGATCAAAATTATGTGTATCCTATTTTATTGTAATTTTCTATAATACAAATGTTTCCAAAATATATATAAAAATATTAGAACACTCCAAACAAAAATGATGTAGCACAACTTAGTTTTGAGGTGATGGACATACATTATCATTCGCGCATCGTCTCGATTAGCATTTGTGCCAAACTATAAAATGTTAAACACCATTAACTTTATTACCACAGAAGTATTTTCGCACGGAAAGTGTTGCTTAGCGTTGAGATAAAGCTCTCCTTTCAATGGTGTGTCTTCATCTTAAAGTAGTTAGTGCTTAAAGGTGGGCTGTCACGAAAAATAAAATGTGCTCATTCACTCAAAAAGTCGAACGCCGAAAACGCGAAGTCTCTACGATTTCGCATCAAGTAGTTATACCGATATTACGCCTAGCAGACGATTTTGTGACGTCAGCGCTACGTATCGTGGGCCAGCCGCGCCCGGCTCGCTGCCTTGATTTGTGTGCGGTGTGAGGCGGTGAGCTACGCACCTGTCTCTCTCAACATGCGTGTTGCTTTTGTACATTGTCAACCTTCCGCAATAGTTTTTCAAGTGTGTTATGACGGCCACATGTGGTAATAATAAGTGACTTCAAACGCATAGGAACAATAATGTAGCTGTGAATGTGTGATACGAACGTTCATCAGTATCTATTTCCCAAGTTTATTTTATCGTGTTTTGTCTCTGCAGTGACTGTGTTTTTTGTATGATCGTCATATTTTAAATTTTAACATGCCGTCCTGTTCGGTCTATAAGTGTTCTCATAGTCCTGGGCAAGTAATTGACGGAAAACGCATCAGTTTCCACAAGTTTCCAAACAGGAATCGATCTCCAGTCCGTCACAAAGCATGGGTGAATAAAACCAGTCGGGTTGGTTTTGTGCCCAGTGCGACTTCGGTGGTATGTTCAAATCACTTTACTCTTGCCGATTTCCACACATCTGCACAGCTAAAGGTAGATTTTGGTCTGTTTGCAAGTAGGTGTAACACTGTGCTAATCAAAAGTGCAATACCGTCAAAAAACATGGAAGGTTTTCAGGGATCTGTTGTGTCCTCAGCATCCGAGCCGCAATCGAAAAGGCGTCGAAAAACGTCGGTATACATTAGAAAGAAGACAGTAGCCGAAGCCATGGAAAATGCCGGCGGTAATACCATTGGTAATACTTTGACGGATGTAGAACCAGAAGTAGTCATTAGTGAACCGGACATCACTACATATTATACCGACATTGCACATGATCGCGGGACGACTCGAGACATTGGAATCCAGTGCACTCTTATCGGCGACAATCTAGCTGACAATATGACAAGTGCTTGTGATGTAGACCCAGATGAGCGATTGGATTCCTCTTATGAGCCAACAATAGAGGAACACACCGACGAGGACGATGACCACAGATAAATCAGCGATGACGATAGCGATGATGAAGGCAGCGAATGCAACGCCGACAACAATAGACCTAAAGCTGATACATACGATTCGTTCATTGTTTTATGGGATTGTTTAAAACTGCTATTTGTTTATTGTATGGAATGTGGTCACAAAGTCACCGACCTACAACAATCGACTAAGGGTGCAGCACTAATTGTTTCAACGATATGCAATATAGGTCATAGACTGATTTGGAGATCGCAAGCATCCAACAATCGGTTCGGTGTTGGCACTGTGAAGTTTGCAACATTACTATATTGCACGGGCTCTTGAACCACACAAGAGGGTATAACCATTCTTCTGTTCTTGCCTAAACTTTCCCCCGCATTAGCCCAATTGATAAATTGCCGATATGCGACAAACCTCAATGTGCGATTTGTTGCCTCTTGTAGCTCGACGAGGTGAGGATTTTTCTCGTAAACCAACATAGCTTGGCGCGCTGTTTTCAAGACGTCAATGTTTAGTATGACTTCATCAAATGAAGAATGGTACTTGATACAGTCAACACTGCCTCTCATCTTGTTAAAAATTACACTCTCGGTGCAACAGAAACTTTCAGCGTCGGTCGTCATAAAAACACACTCACCGCAATCACACCCATCTATTGAGCCAGCCCGGCCTACGAAGTCGCGATTTAATGGCTTATTTCGTCTTGGCGGTTTCTCAGCTTGCTTCGACTTTCGAGGCTCTAACTTGTAGGGTTGTAATTGGGACATTATGCCTTAGGATGTATCAATGCAAAATTACGATCTATCACGAAATCCCAATCAGTATCTCGTGACACAGACCGCGAGTCGTATGCGGCTGGCTACATGTGTTTATACCTGTCAAGCAAGGGTTCGGCGCGCGCTACCAAGAGCCGACCGTAGCGATGACGTTTTCCCCCCTCCCCTTCTAAAAGTAAACACGCTGTAACTTCCGAACCGATAGCCCGATTCAATTCTAGTTTTCGACGCTCTATTCATTCATACGAGGATTCAAAGTTTATTAAATAATATGAGTATGGTCAAAAATCATTTTCAACCGTGACAGCCCACCTTTAAGTAATGCTATCCCAGCCTTTCTATCGGACTGTCGAACTCGTTACAGAACTACCTCAGTTTGGATTGACGGAGACAGGAATCGAACGAGAAACTTTATAAATTAGAGTCTCATGTGTCCGTAGTGAGCCACCAATATGGGATCTGAAAGTCTATTACGACTGTCCACACCAGGCGACACTGAAGTGCCTGTCAAAGGCAGTTCTACATTCAAAATCCTAATAATAATAGGTTATATTTTCCATGCATTAAAACTGCTAAAACTTAATAATGAGAAGAACCTTGGCATATATTGTTTATTAAGATTCCATGATATCCCATATTTCAAAAATGTCATATCCGATCACAGCCTCATATGTGGAACACGAAGTTCTGCGAATTCATAAACATGGTTGGTAATTATCCTAATTCCTTTGACTTTATATTCGTTTAATACAGAGAACAATTAGTTGCCAATGTAAAACGAAGTAAGTGTCTTTCAGAATATTGTTTTTATGAAAGGTGGTTAATTCATGCTAAAATTAATAATGGAGATAATAAATATGAATGGTTAAACAATCATTGAATTGAAAGTGGAGGAGGAAAAGTTGATAAAAAGATTGTAAATGACTATTGTTGCATTCAATCTTTCCACCGAAGTGTCGTACTTACTGCCATTGCAAGGACTTGTAACAAAGTTAAAAGAAATTAGCGTTCAAGTGACCGTGTAAGATTGAGTTACTATGTTTTTTTAAACTGAAAGAATGCGTCTATTCTAGAACAGAAAACTCTATTCATGCTGTACCCCTGCTTTGAATAACGAGACACCATCATAACACTTCATCTGCAACAATGTGCAATCAATAAACTGAAGTACTTGATTGCCAATTAAGAAGTATTAGGAAAAATTTCTGCTACCGTGACTGTCAAAGTGGCTTGAAGCATTATAAATCAACAACCAGGGTAAATTGAACTCAGTTTAGGTCTGAAAACTGGAGGCGGATTACATAGAGATATGTTTCTTCTTTTTGAGCTTATTTTAAATATCAAAAAGAAGACATTTTCTAAAAATTGAAGATTTTTAAAGCTCTTCTCGGAAATACCAGTCGACTGTGCAAGGGATGTTGTGGGGGTGTTGTGGGGGTGTTGTGGGGGTGTTGTGTGGGATCGTCTACGTGGATGAGCTCAAGGAAGGGAATCACAAACCTGTCCATAATGTGTGGGCGGGTGGGAATTTGTTTGGGATCTTGTGCATATGAGATCGAGTTCGTGTGTGGGAAGTTGTGTGGAAATGGTTGTAAGTCTCAAAGGAAATCCGGGTTTTGATTGAAAAGCGATTAAGTGTATCAAAAGAAAGTTCATGGAAATCAAATAGTTTGCAAACGTATTTTGGGAGTGACGTAAGGAGAGTTATTGTACTACCCTGAAAGGAAGAGATAAATAGATCCTGTATGAAGTATGTGCCAAGGTCATCTAACCACCCAATCACGTTAGCTACAGAAGCATCACTAATTGGATTAAACCGCCTCACGTAACGTTATAACATTAAATAACATTTTAGTATTTTGGAAATTGTTTGGGAAGGATTTATTCAGAAGAGTAGGACTGTTGGCCCAAGTAGATATAGATAGTTGTTGTAGACATTTTATGTTATCACATTGAGATACAGAGCGAACAGCATCTAAGTGTATACAATTGTAGCTACGTGACCTGTATCCTCATTTTCTAATTACTGAATCTAAATGTTAGCCGATACTTGGCATATAAGTAAATAAAAGATCGTTTCTGCTCTAGGCGGCAGTGGCGTTACGATTCCACCATGGTCTAAGGATTCCACTTGTTTACTGTTTCTGTTTAGTTTGACTGTTTTATTTCTTACAAGCCCACGTCGTGTTCATTATACATGTTTTCAATCTTTTGTAGTATTCTCAATATATAATTGAATAGCGCTTAGTTCACGTGGTTGTAAAGCAAGAATACATTCATCGAGTACAGAATACATGGGCAATAACGTCCAGACAAAGACAGTCGAGCAACGCATGCACGCAACTCGGTTAGTTGCGACCGGACGAGACCCATCAGCGGCGACGACGCCGTCACGTGACCCCCCTCCTCCCCCCCCCTCCCCAGTATGTGTTAATGAAACGCAGAACTGTGGCGTCGCGACGCACCACATTCCTCCGTCGCTCGGGTGTTTCGGCCCGGCAGGAATTTCGGAAAGATGCAAACTAAGAATTTAATACTCATGTTATTTCTTCATAGCGGCCGATTACGCCGCCATTTTGCGAAATTTTACGTTAGTATAATATCAGGACACGCGTTCAATTACAGGGCGCAGAATTTAATATTGCAAACATTAATTGGTTTTCGTTTGATGTTTTCTAGAAATGCTATGATGAGATTCCATTATCGTTGCAAACGTTGCCTGCAAGAAGCCTGCCTTGTTTTCTTGGAAATCATTAGGGATTCTATGTGATTAAAATATTTGGTATTGTGCTAATGATGGATTGATGAATTTCTGTGTAGGCCTATTAAAGTGTTGATTTTAATGGGCTTTACTTTCACGATGTAAATGTTTTGACAGTTACCTTATTTTAACAATGGAATATAATCTATTCTTAAAGATCCACTGAAATACGTTGGATCTCTTTGAGCTAGACTCTATAGGCTAACCATAACATTTCTGTTATGTTACGCAACTCTCGTACTTTCTTTGAAAGGTTTGCACAATTTACATAAGAAGTCGAGTATACATTTGGTTAAATAACCACTTGAAATGTCAACATTAATTTTAAGACAATCTGAGTTCGCAACATCTACGACTAAAATACGAATATCTCTCAAATAATTTGTTTATGCGACTTTATGGCATTTGTCAAATTCAATGGCTACCAATAAAACAAAAGTGAAAAGTATTATTACGTTTGTTTAACATAGCAACCACATGCTTGAATTCGCGTCGGGGAAATAAAATTGAAAGTGCAATATTGAAATTTGCATATCGCTAGGGTGAAAACACTATTTCATGTGTTGTTATAGACCTTACTGGTACAACAAAGACCCCCATCACTTGGAGGGATGATATAAAAGAGCCTATCAAAAAGTTTCCCTGAACGTTAACGACGCCTATGAAGCTTGCTTGGCTAAGTTTTATGGTAGCCGATGAAAAATAAGAAGAAGGCGTCGAAACAGCGGAATACCGCGGTTCGTATAAATAACCCTCAAGAGGGTAGTTGGAACAATTTAAAAATCTTCAGATTAAACCGACCGTTCTTTTAGAAGTGAATGTGTTTTACATTCATGTCTTGCTCAACGCAGTGTATAGGCATACTTTTTTTTTACCAAAGTGCCATAGTGTAACTTTAAACAAAATACATCAATCCGTTTAGATATTTTGTTAACCCATCTCACTTACAAAAACTGATTTCAGCAGGCAAACTGTTACGTACACTAAATAAGCTAGAGCACAGTGTAGGTACTTATGATGAAATTGTATAATGTTTTTATTTACAGAGAATTGAACTCAATTATGCATCAGAAGTCACCACGACACATGACTTGATCTATTTTGGTATAATTTCATGTAAATGACAATGTGAATCATTCCAGTAATTTAGAAACCATTAATTGAACTGACAACATCAAAAAGGAGTTAATTACTTATTTAAATGATTGTAAGAGAAAATATAAAAACATTTTCGAACTACAGTGGAATCACCGTTGGGAAATAGTGGATGTAGGAGCCTCGATCTGTTGTTCCCTCTCGGCTCATGCTCTTTCCACCCCACTCAAACGGCATCCAGAAAACATTTACCCTCACCATTTTTACATTTCAGTGCTCTGTAATTGACCGCAATTCGACTTCCGTAGGTAGATGTTTTCGAGATTTCTGTTAACCTTTTTATGACCGCTTTAATTTTCAGAATTGATCTAAAAATCTATGATTTGCTCTATCTAAGGTACCTTGATGGTTATGTTAAGGTGCAGTTTTCATTGTTGTGCACTGTTGTCACTGAAGATCTAGAAGGTCGTGATAAGCTCAATTCAAGGGTCCTAGATCAATTCTGAAAAAGGTCTATAGGGTCCGACTGCATTCATCTACTGTGGTTCTCAAGGCTGATTGAAGTTGAGTGTTATGTATTGTATATGAGGAATATAAAACGTGAGCTCACCATTCCGTCGCCAATGTTGTTGACAACGCACGGGACCAGCGCGTTACTGCCTGTCTGAGCCACCACTGAACTGGAGTTCTCAGTAGCGAAGTGTACGGGCAGAGGACTGGACGACTCTTGACCATCAAGCTCGTTCCACTCCTGTGGCAGGTCCGTGACGGAGACCTGACGCAACGCCACTGGCGGCACCTCGACCGACACCTGACGCAACGCCACTGGTGGTAGTGACGTCAGCGGGACAGGGGCTAGCGTCACAGTGGTTGATATAGTCGAGGCTCCACCTGAAACGAAATGAAATGATGTGGTGTTATTATGAAAATCGTTTTATTGGTTTCCACACTGTTCTACGAATGAGGGCACAACGGATAGAGTTCACAATTATCGGAAATGCTGTTAAATGAAAATACAGAATTGGATTCTCGTTTTCATGGACCGTAATATCACTTGGCTGCCCGAATAGTGATTAGGGAATGATAATATGGACAACCATGCTGTTGTGGCCAGGTATCTCATATCTTTCAGATAATTTAATTGCAACCAACAATGTGGGCATGAAGGGCATGGAAACTTTATACCATCAGAAGTACTATTATTATTTTTTTAATTAATTGTCTTGAGATATCTTCAGGATATCAAGACGACAAAACAAATTGACCGTTTCCAAATTAACTAACATGTAACATCGTGAAACATATCACTGGATGAGGTGCCACATTTCAAAGATCGTGAAATAGTGACAAACCTTCCAAGGTGCTTGCACCAAGTGCGAGTGCGTGTGCGTGTGACGGTGTGGGTGTGCGTGTGCGTGTGCGTGTGCGTGTGCGTGTGCGTGTGCGTGTGCGTGTGCGTGTGCGTGTGCGTGTGCGTGTGCGTGTGCGTGTGCGTGTGCGTGTGCGTGTGCGTGTGCGTGTGCGTGTGCGTGTGCGTGTGCGTGTGCGTGTGCGTGTGCGTGTGCGTGTGCGTGTGCGTGTGCGTGTGCGTGTGCGTGTGCGTGTGCGTGTGCGTGTGCGTGTGCGTGTGCGTGTGCGTGTGCGTGTGCGTGTGCGTGTGCGTGTGCGTGTGCGTGTGCGTGTGCGTGTGCGTGTGCGTGTGCGTGTGCGTGTGCGTGTGCGTGTGCGTGTGCGTGTGCGTGTGCGTGTGCGTGTGCGTGTGCGTGTGCGTGTGCGTGTGCGTGTGCGTGTGCGTGTGCGTGTGCGTGTGCGTGTGCGTGTGCGTGTGCGTGTGCGTGTGCGTGTGCGTGTGCGTGTGCGTGTGCGTGTGCGTGTGCGTGTAGGTGTGCGTTGCAGTTGCCATACAAATAGTCTTGATGACAATCGTAATTAACTATTATGGGTGGTCAATTCATTTCCAAGTGGACCTCAAGTGTGTAAAAGACCCTCATTTTCTGGCATTGCATTTTATTCATCGCAGCCAACCTTCCATAAAAACAGATAAGAGGGGTCCATTTATTTTATTAGATTATCCGGGCTCTTTGCTTTTTTCTTGCAAATGCCTACAAAGGATCTCCGTCCCCGAGCGAGTTCGGGATTGAGATGATATTGAATTGTGACTGAAGAAAGAAATATCTCCTCTTATATAAATCGACATCATTGATGTTAGATGGACCAGAAATGGAACTCGTGGGATGAGTTTTAGAAAATATTTTCGTTTGGAAATGTTTTCGTCAAAACAACTCCAGCAGTATGAGTATTAGAACAGTCTTGCATGACTTACTGTTTTGGTCGCATGAGACTGTGACAAGTAGGCCTATGCAAGTGCTTAGAGCTGACAAGACTAGACAACCAAAAAACGCGACATTCTATTAAATTTCAACATAATTGGAGGACTTAGTTTAATTCATTCCAGTTCGAACAATAACAGAATGGCAACAAGTAATATTTGAATTAACTATTTGTAATAACAAAACAATATATTTATTTGTTGATGATATTTCAACCATTCCGCGATTGGATTTAAATTTGTCGTTAGTTATTCTTTCATTATTTGAGAAATATAATAACGAAGCGTAAGAGTTGCCAATTTTAAATATTACTAACTATATTTAGTTTTAATGAAAATCAAGAAGACAAAAGGTACTCAAGACAATAATTTGTATTTTTATCGTAAATCATGATCCGTTCATTTTTATATGAATAATGACGTATATTATTCTAGAGATTTTCTGATTATATCCAGAAAAACTTTTAACATATCACTTGAAGGTAATTAGTATCCCTACCAGTTAGAACATAATTGTAGAATATCAGCGTAAATGTGACGTCACCTACGTAGTCAGTGTGGCTGATCGTGACGTCACAAGGCCAGCAGATCAGTACTTTGAACGACCGTAGCTCTTTGACGGACACTTATATTAAAAGATGGAAACATAGTAGAACAGGTCGCGTAAAACGTTATATAAAACCTAGTAGTTGGACTATACACTGTTCCTTGTCAAGATCAAACAATTAAAAAACATCAATATTTCGAGCCCTGATCAGAGCTCTTCAACGGGCGAAAACACACTCAGTGTGTTTTCGCCCGTTGAAGAGCTCTGATCAGGGCTCGAAATATTGCGGTTTTTTAATTGTTTGATCTTGACAAGGAACAGTGTATAGTCCAACTACTAGGTTTTATATAGGACACTTATATATTTCTTTAAATGGAACAAGTGTTGTTAAAATATCTTCATAAATCTCAATAAAACAATCGATACATTTATTTTACGTCATCTGTAAGAACCCTATTAACTTTCTCATTTTTTTCATCTCGACTTCTCACCCTCAAAATCAATTCACGAAGTGAGATTTCGGAGGATCTCCCTACAAACAGATTGAAATTGAAGACTTAATTGGCACTCAGGAGGTTATATATTCGGAGTAAAGTCTTCTCTTATACACTTTATAAATACGTGATCTCATATTGATTGAGTCTGTAATGGCGCATTTTAGTGCCGTATAAAGTATTTATTTTAGCTACACACAGTTGTATTGCTTGGATTCTCACATGAAATGGATACCTTTGTGTTACAAGAACACATTAGATAATTAATTTCACAGCATAAAGTTCCAGCGATTTGAGTTCTCAAACTTGTGTACTCAATAAAGGAATCTGTGTATTTATGAGAGCATAAAAATAATAACTATTAGAACAGTAAATAACAATTTATAATGTATTGCACAAGGTGGGTTCGTACACATCTATAAATGTATTTGATTTCTAATATGAATCTATTATTATTATATTTCATTATTTACATGGTTACTGACATCTAGATATATAAAAGCCAGGGGAAAATGATAACCTATTGATTAATAATCAAAATCACACATGAGGTCCGAACGAACAATAATAATAATAAGGGAATCTGTTGACAAAAGTGATATTTTGTATGGTTGTACCAAATTGATATAGTTGTTTGTCGATATTTATTCATGTGTCAACACCATACATATTTTCTAGAAATAATTAAAATATATTCATAGTACGATCGGTGAATTCATAACAAATATCATAGGTTCCAAAGTCATTTATCGCTCACTGTACCACGTTGATACGCTCTTTGTCTGGGTAACGTTGAGTGGAAAGAGGTCGGCTGAGTTTCCGTAGCAAGGTAGGTGGGTAGAAACTTAAAAGGAAGAATATAAGAATAAAAAGATTTTACGTCGGATTTATTAAACGAAACTCTTGAGAAGATTTCTTTTCATAAATATTGAATCGTTAAATGGGATGAAATTTTTACCATTAAATAAGATACGTTCGATGTCAAAGGCTGACAGCTACCATTTATATGAGAAACGAAAGAAGAATCGTCTACGCTATAAGTAAGTACGTTCTGGAAAAGTAATATTCTTTCTTTTATTACACTCTGCTTGCACGAACACAATATGGAATAGCTCACAGAAGACACGAGGAGATATAAAACAACATCAATCAATGGTTTTGACAAAACCGTTCGTACACATTTAACTGTACATAGCATCCCCTTCCTTCATTATTCTAAAGACTCACTGTTATTCAAAACTCGTGTAATTAAATATCAAATTAATTTTAAATGAAAATAATATAATTAATTTAAGAATAAAATACAAACACTTTACAATATAGATGGAGTTTTTCATATTGAATTTGTTTCCTTATGAAGCTATACACAATACACAACTGTTTGGAGTTCTTTGAAATATATGATTAAAAAATAAAACATTCATTTCGCGTGGTTTAAATGGAGGTACAAACCTATGCAGCCTACATTGATATGGTCGGACTGGTCTTCAAAAAGGACGATTTAATGGCGAATACTCTTTAACTTTTGTGTTGCGACAGTTTTAAAGGTAGTACTATAAACACATTTCCGCAAACGATTTTACGATTTAAAAAGATACAACTGGTTTTTGGAATGGTTGAAAGTGAGTGTTTAAATTTCCCGCTGAAAGCAGCGTCGCTAGCCTCGCCGGCTGTGACGTCATATTCATCTGCTGTTACCGTTATAGTTTACATTCGGACAATAAAAATTTACGTCCGTTTTTTTTTTTTACACAATCAGAATACAAAGTACCAAACTAATTACATCTTTGTACTCTAGCCAGGTATGTTATCAAATTACTCGTGTGAGTATATAATATGAGTATATTATAATATGCAAGTTACATTGTTGGCTTATTCATATGTAATTATGTTTGTTATGTGTTCAAAATTTGTCGACAATAATTGCAAAAGTTGTAATTGGTTTTCCGAATCTGTCAGATTTCATTTCGCAACGAGATGAAGGTTTGAGAAATTCTGCTTTCTGCGGAGAACTACAACATATTCTTCTTCAGACTCTTTCCAACATTATTCGATTTTTTCTGTATCAACGTGTTGATGGCTGCGTTATGTAAACGACACATCAAGAATGCACACTTGAAACCACCTTCACGTCTGCAAGACATCATTCTCTGAACGAACCGCGGGGTCGAATGTGCTCATGGTTGTGATACGGACCGCGGTGATCGCCTCGTTGTGATGACAGCTGTCTGGAATACCAAGTAAGCTCCCCCCTAACGTGCAGGTGATGACCTAACGGATGCATTGTGGGTATTGCCACTCGCAAGTTATACACGATCACATAAGCTTGAGACGTGGGGAAGCGACGCGTTCTCTTCGAAGGAACCGTAAGATGTCTCCCCTGCTAAACTAAGGGGATGGACAATAACTAACGATTTGTTTATAAACAAAGTTACAGAGAAATAACGGTTGAAACCCTTTAAACGCCTGGAAATATTATGTAATGATTATTAAAGAACCAAGTAACCAACGTTTGAAATTATACAATCAATGTAGCAGAACCAAACAGTCGTAATGTAATTTGGAAAGAAAAATACAGAAACCTGATAAACACTGAATACAAAGACAAATTCTTCAAAGAAAATCAACGGAAACAGTACACGTGACTTGTTGTTGAATCTTTTTGGTTTAGTTGTAATGGAATTGGCTTACACGTTTCTGCTACGGTTAATTTTAGTCTTAATTTTCAATGTGGATTGTGGTATGCGGAGTCGTATAACTCTAGATTAGTTCGACGTGGTAACGGTAGACAGTGATGAGATATGCGAGTACCACCCTTGTAACAGTCACTTGGACGCAGTAATCACGATTTTAAAGGGAATGAGCAATTTCCGTAAGGAAACAATAGCGGTACACTTAGATACACGGAAAGAATCATGAGTACAAGACGAAAATATACATGTCGGACGATAACGATAGGAAGTAAAGGATTAGAAACCAAACAGTATAGACTGATGATGTAGGTGTTAGTTGTAGAAGGTTTAAGCAATCAAACACAAGAGTATCAAAAGTAACTATGTGCACAAAAATAAATAATAAACTGGGCTAATACATCAGTATAATATGACGGAAATAAGTTGTGAATTGACAAGAGTTATGAACTTGAATCATCCAAAATAATGATCATGACACATACATGAAAATGATATGAAATATTTTTTTTAAAACAACGATTTCAAATACATGTGTATAAATGATTTTCAGTAAATTTTAATTCTTGGTTTTACGTCTGATATCTTGGGCACGTCGCAAATCCAGACGAAAGTTGTTTCACAATCAGTTTCCGCTGTCAAGATTCAAGTGTTCCGATCTGCTATTGGTATTGAGTGGGGCACCAAACAATACCAGTGGGACCACGGAAAGTATAGCAGTGCTCGAACACGACGTGACTAAGCCGACGGCTTGTCACGGTGCCAGCCCCCAACTGTCTCCATGGCAACCCTACAGGACACTACTCTCCAACAATGGGACGCTCAGTCCGGCTCAATGAACGGACTCTGAATAGAGTCAGCCGCGTCGTTGTAAAGGACATCTTCCTCATCTTCTAAAAGCCTAAACCAAAACTTGGTTGCATATCAACAGAAGTCATTTCTAATGGACCACGTTCGTAACTATGGCCAAGGGGAAGGACAAGTTTCAATTGAACAAATTCACGAAATGAAAAGGTCTTTTTGTGAAAGCTAAAGGTAGATTTGGCAAATGGACAAGTCTCAGTTTGAATAGGGAGAACTGCCTGAAATTGTTTGGTGCAGAGCTTTTTTATTTTATTTAACAATTGTTAATTGTTCATTAAGAGAAACTTTGAATGTGTGTGCAAACCTTAAAATATACATTTAAACTAAAAAAATGTTGGTATAGTGCTAGATATTACTAAGGGCTACAGATAAATATGCAAAAACAATACAAATTTTTAAAAATCTCACAATCCAATCCATCCAAATGCAAAAAGCATACATTTTGTTGCACTTCCTATGGCACCAAATGTCCACACACTGATCAGGATTCAAAACGATATGTTTACCCATTTGTAAGATAATCGTTTGTATTCAGCTCAATACACCATCTCGAAGGTGAAAGAATTCAAAAGATTTGTGTCTTGTATGTGGGTAGAATGGGAAAAATATTGCTTATTTCAACTATTTGAACAACTTCTAAGATAAGAATTTTGTAACAAAGAGAATACTGACAATCTTTGAAAGAAAATGCAGTAAGTTGATACTTTATACATAGATTGCTTTTTCTGCTATTTGCGAAACTTCTTGATGGAGGAAAAGGCTACTTATATTAAATATTTGAATCCACTTGATTGAATTTTGTAAAAATGATGATATTGAGGAGCTTTGAAAGGAAAATGCAGAACTTAAGTACTTTATACAACGATATTTTTTACCCGAAATAAGTGGAACTTGTATTGGGAAAATGTTGTACATTTCAAATGCTAGAGACCATTTCTATGAATTTGTGAAAGTATGAATTATATTGCAAATTATTTGAAGAAAATTCCATAAACTTAAACAGTATCACATTTTCGCAATTACTACGTATACATGCAGTTTTGAATAAGTTTTGACTTCAGTGAAACCAAATCGGTGGTGTGTATACATGAGAGTGACCTCAAAACGTTTTCAAAACTGTTTTTAGTTCTTAGTACGGAACGTCACATGTCTCAATGTCAGTGGAGTGTATACATGACAGTTTTGAAAACTAGTTTTCAAGTCAAACCCGTGAAAATTGGGTTTGACTTTAACCGATTCAAACCAGTTTTCGAGGTGTATACATGCGGTTTTGAAAACTCAAAACGGTTTGAAATCGTTTTCAAACCTCCATGTATACGTAGTAATTGACTGAAAAATTATTTAATTTGTTACAGCAATAATTCAAACGCGAATTCAAACGCGAATTACCGATGTAACGCGTATGTTCACTGTTGAACTTTGCTGCTTTATTTCTGTTAATGTGAGCAACGAATGCCCCCGCCATATTGTGTCCGTCAAAACAGAGATACCAACCTTCACAGCTCCAGCAAACATCACTCAACAAAAACAAAAAACCTCCACCGGCCCATTTAACAGCCTCGTTTAGTTTTTCCCCGTCCCAAAAGAGTGCGCGTTCATTTATCTTGCACGTGATTGTGATCGCCGCGCAGCTAAAGAACAATAGAGCATCACATCTCGCTGATAAAAGACGCACATTATTTAAACTAAAGGAATCGAACGTTTCTGGTAGACGTGTAAGAGTGATGACGTCATCTCGGCGAGAACGGAGGCGGAATTGGATTTATCGATCCAAACATTCGCTGAGAGAGAGAGAACCGAGGAGGAACTGGATTTATCGATCCAAACATTCGGTGAGATCTTTAATATGAAGACGCCGATTTGTATTGTAGCACCCAGCTACCGGGGCTGAGAGGCTCAAATGTTCGGGACACGTGCTACTAAAAGCAGCGATATATCGTACACTCGTTGGGCGAAGAGGGGAGCTGCATTATCGACACCTACCCGCACAGGTCTCAACAAATTATCACTTATTGACTACAGTATACAAATTATTAATATATGACGTCATAATGATAGGTTCAAAACATTTTCGGCGCCTTTTTGCATAATTTTGTACAGGTGTGACGAGCCATCAATCATAAGTATGTTTAATTTTAGCAAATGCGCTGTTTAAGTTGTTTCCCTTTTCGTACAGTTTATGCGTATAGTCACGAAATACATTCTTCAACCTCCAAACAATTAAGAATACATTTTTGTTTATGAAACTTTGTCGATAAAAAAGAAAACACATCCTTTTATTCCTTAGAATACTCTTTTTTTCACTGCCACAGCTTGTAATGTGTGAATATTAGTATAAACATTCGAAAAGCAGCATATACTCGGCCAAAAATACATTCTTATTTCAATAGAATAACCTATGTAAATAATTAGGTTTTCGTCTCTCTTTGCATTTGTATTTCAATGAGTAATACAAATACAAATACAGCATTAGTGGCAATAGTACTCAATGCTAACATTCAACTAATTTACTGCAATAACAATCCCATTCAATCATTCATACACTATTTAATAGACGCGATTGCTCTATAATTAGCATCTACAAATTTAATTTACCTTGGGGTTCAAGTTGGACTTAGAACTAATCTATTTTGATTTAATGTTGTGCAATACAGTGTTATAGTTCTATGTTTCGGAGTCTCTATATCTTAATGGTTACAGTATATTCGATGGATAACGAGATCCATCGAAACCTAGAGGATTAGTTTCATGATCGCCTGAACTTGTCGATTGACTGTCTACTTCTCGACCCAGACATCAACGTGTTCCATTGTTGACGATGTTTAGGACTTAAGATTTACACTGAGTGTCCCTTCCAATGAAATACGGCAGCGTGTTCCTCCGAACCAGCCCGATCTGTACATACGGCAATATATCTATTCGAAAATGGAGTAGACTTGAACCGTGCAAGCAGATGCTACAAAGCGAGGAACCTCATCGAAATATATCGCCTTATCTTTGTATTGAATAACCCTTTTAGTCCGACTGACTAGTTTATATTAACTTCATTTCTCATGTTAGATGGGGTAAGCGGAAATATGTGACGGGAACTTTAATAAAGTGCTGCTTTAGACATTATTGGTCGGTGACTTTGACTCGGGAGAAAAGTTCTAAGGAGATCTGGGACCCCAAGATTAGCTCCACGTTGGTTCGGGTGATTGGGTGGAGGACGGGGATACATTTCTTATTCCGCTCGTGACTTGGTTCTTAAACTTAGATATTGAGCTCAGGTTTTTTACAATTTGTTTTTCCTATTCCGTGATAAAATCTGATTTGTTAAGAAAAAAGTAAAGTGAAATATGATATTTCAAAGATAATGGGACCCATTTATCATAAATTGGGAACGTTGTATTTCTTAAGGCAATTTGAAATATTGCGATTTTATAAATGTATTTTTTATAACTTACCTAACTTACCTACATAATGTACATCTAGGTATGTCGGCTACCGTCTTTTTTCTAAATCAACCCCTCACAATAACAACCGGTTGACACCGGACTTCACTATCTCCTCTAGATAAGAACGATTTAAATACCTAAGAATATTTACAAAATGTAAATATAATTAGTTTTTGTCAGAGCCCTTTACATTAAGAAAACATTTTTAAACGTCGTGGCATACAAAATTTTCGTTATAATTCTGTGTTTATAACAGTAACCCTCAAAGTGTCTCTAAGGTTTTGCCCCTGTTTTCCTGTTTCCCTTTTGTAAGTCTCGCGACCCGATCTAAAAAAGTGTCTGAGTTTCTTATAGATAGGTTCCCTCTGAGAAGCCTAACTTCATCGGACAGCTGTCAAACCAATGATCTCAAGTGGGCTAAATAAATTTATCTTCTTAAATGTAAACATCCCCTGCTGGGGTATGAAAGCTTTTCGAGCAGAGCTTTAAAAGTGTTTTGAAAGTTGCTTTCACATCCGTTCCTTGTAAGTGTGTGAGAGAGACAGAGTATACGCGATAACAATATTACTGATTTAATTTGGTATTTCTAGAGACATAAATAAACAACTAATAACAAGGGTAGGTAGTACCGAAATTTACATTAATTGTTATCTCTGGTTTTTACGTCTTGTGTTATGTTTAGTTATTATAGTTAAATGTTAAGCCGGCGGAAGTGGTTCTAAATGGATATCTTAACGATTTAAATAGAAATAAACCATAATTTATAATTTAAAAACCAGACGGATATTTAACATTATACAGTAGATAAACTTTAAATACAAAATAAATTTAATACAAGTTATCGAGGCAAATTACGAAACTTTGCTATTCTTCTTGAAACTCAAAGCGAGAGATAATTATATAACATGTTAGAAATTGCAAACTTTGTGAAAAAACGCAAAAGAAATAAAAACAACGTTGCTCAAATGGAAATTCTACTTTACCATCAAACGGTTCAGGTAAAACAAATAAACTGGTTATTAAAGATAAACTGAATTTTTGCAAAATAAAAATTGGGTTTCAAAATAAAAGTGGGCTGAAATATATATATGTGAGATACGTTAGAATCAGGATACGGAAAATGACGTTAATGTCACTGAGATATATGTGAGCCATATATAAAATGTAGGCTACAACCCAAGACACATTACATTACCATTTATATAAGCCTTTAATTAAGACAGAAGATTTGAAAGCGGTCAAAATTTAATACTACGAAATTAAGTGGCAATAATAAAGTTCCTCCATACCGTGAATGGTTAGCAAATATGTGATTAACCAAATGATTATAAATAAACATAACGTTGCGCACTCTACGACATTAGATGTTTGCACCTTGACTTTGTTTTGATTCACATTACGTCATTACTCCCCCCACCCCCTTCAGTTCCTCTTCATTGTTATCTCTTAGCTTTCACCCCGTGTTATCGCTCGACTCAGTCGTGAACTTCACGCACACATCATAGTCTCTCGTCTCGTTCAGTGACAACACGACCGGCCTTCGCCAGACTGGGACACTCCGGTATTGTTGGGGTAAGTTGGAGAAACCTAATCGAACAATGGAATGTAACGTGTCACTTAAAACTGGCAAATTATTTCATGTCAATGAACTTAAATTTTTCCGACTTTAATTCGAACTTTAAAACGAAACAATTAAGCAACGAACAAACACACCGTTCATTCTTCAATCATAAAATCACACTTGATCTACAGGACTTTTCTCATCACTGCACTTCTGCATATTTATATTCATATTTCATAATTCATATTTCATATTTCATATTTCATATTTCATATTTCATATTCATATTTTTCATATTTCATATTTCATATTCATGTGTGCTTTATATTACATGATAACTTCTCGAAATAATGTTTCTGTTCACCTAATAAAGTAAATAACAAGAAATCGCGAGTATTCTACAGATATGCTGTGGTACAAATCGTTCTTAACTTGTTAGAAAAATATAAGATTCTTTGGGTGAACTTATTCATCGCAATATTTTAAGAAACCCCATCGCTCAAGGGTCGAAGAATATGTTCTTTAAAAAAACAATACAGAATGATTTCAGGCAGAGAATTGATATCAAAACCAACTACCAATAATAAAGTATAGATATGCGATAAACCTTTCAGTTTGTTTTTATTTTTATGTGTATGCAAAGTGCGTCGAAATTGAAGGTCTCGTGGTATGCTGTATGCTACGTTTACAGCTACGCGTTGCGAGCGAAGCGAGGGCGCGAGCTCCAATCAGCGCGGCCGAGTTTCACGCAAAGAAGTTAGTAGTTCACGCAAACTCGGCCACTGATTGGAGCTCGCGCCTTCGCTTCGCTCGCAACGCGTAGCTGTAAACGTACCATTACATTTTCTAATATTCTATTTTATTAAAGGGCATTCCATTGTGGAAGTACATTAAAATACACAATCAGATAACGCGTATTCTAGTTAACATAAAAATGACTATATGTTTTTATTTCTATAGTGAACTATATTATTATATTATAGGTCGTTGCCAGAAACATTTCAAAGTATAGTGACGCAATCTAGCAGGGAGCCATCTCTATCGGCAATGCGTATTTACCGTCTAGACTCTAACGCAATAACATATTCACTGAGGTTCAATGTACGGGATATTGTATACAACACTGCACTGATGACACCAACCTAGTGTTAATGTGTATTCAGTAGGAACTCATTTGATCAATGTCAAGCGTCAGCAGGGATTATGCGTTCCTGTTTGAACGAAACGGGAAACTAAGGTAATTTGCAATTATACGGCAGGCGACATGAAAACCGCACTGCCATACGTACGGAGTGTCTGCTTGATGGAAACTGGTGATGATCGTCTTTTAGATGGCTGTGGATCAAATCGACAAAGTTTGGTCATTGCAACTATGACATGGAACTAAAATCCAAGACCCACAGTGTAGGGTGGTAGGCTGTGTACCATTTAGAAGACATTTTGAATTGGGCAATCATTAATTTTCGTCATGTGGTTTGTTTCTGGATTCGATGGTGTTATTGGTAAATTTTGGTCGATATTAAAATACATCTGTATTTATTGTTTTAAAATTTCAATAAATTACTTTAAATTAATAATAATAATAATAATAATAATAATAATAATAATAATAATAATAATAATAATAATAATAATGCCTTTATTTGCAAACAGGAATCAAAATCCCACTAGTGCAAACATAATACAATACAATATTATACACTCAGGTGACATGAGTAAGTAATAATACAACAAACAATTACACGAACAATTACAATAATAAAAAAAATAAAAAATACAACATTTACAATAAAACATAATGCATAATACATAAGCAAGTATACCTTAACAACAGCAAGAAAATTACATGATTACTTTGCCTACAGCGCCTGGATTATTTTATTTTTAAAACAATTTTAACTTTCAAAACAAATGTCGGTGCTCAAATGCTCTGCAAGCTGGTTGTATGTAGATTGTAATCTATTGATGGCACAATGCTTATAGAGATCAATTCTATTGCTGGGGACGTAAAATGTAGAATGTCTTCTAGTTGTTCTTAGGGGGACAAAAAAGTTTTGATATGTTATCAATGGGGTGTCTACTGAATTATGCGTGATTTTGTGCAGAAACATCATATCTAACAAGGTTCGTCTCTTTTCTAGGGGCATTAACTTCATGTTTTGACAGTGTAATAGATATTCATTTTGGTGGTAGGGCTGCCTGAAATAATGATAACATACTAACTTAATAAACTTTTTCTGTACCCTCTCAATGTGGTCTATTTTGGTTTTGTGATGCGGATTCCATATAACGCTAGCGTATTCCACCTGTGGGCGAACAAGTGCTAGATATAACATCCTTAAGGTGGCTAAGTTGAAATCGCCCATACAGTTCCGCCTTAACAGACCTAGAAGTTTGAAGGCTTTTGGTGTTACTTTATCTAGATGCTTTCTGAAAGATAAATCAGATGAAATAGTGACACCAAGGTCACTCACTGAGTTTACTCGATCTAAGTTCGTGCCGTCAATTGTATAATTATGCAGAATTACATGTTTTCGCTTGTTCGTGAATGTTATAACACTGCACTTTTTTACGTTGAGATTAAGGTTCCAACAAGAACACCAGTGGGAAAAATACATTCTTTTTTAACAGGTCTCAAACTAACGTGAATATTATTTATAATTCCTTTAAACATTTTAATTAATTGGCATTGCGCTTATAAGTAGGTCGTAAACAGGATACATTTAATTGGAATATAAAGCAATATAGAACAAACCGACTACGATAAAAATAATTCCATGCCAATTATCTGTGAGTAAAATAGTTTCTTTCACTATTAAAATGCAGAATGCTCTAATTCAAAATGTATGCCTTCTAATTAGTACGGCATTGTTTCCGGTGTAAGATAAACAATACTATTAGTTATGATTGAAGATTCCGTGAGACCACGCAGTCATTATTTCGAACAAACTATCTGTTGTTAGACAACTCCATTACTGTTCCTTTATTTTCTTGGTGCATCTTCATTATTTAATGTCTGTCCACAACAACAATAGAGTTCATGACTATTATTAAAATCGTAATCAACCGTATTCGGTATCTCACGCAAAGCGCATTATGTAATTGACCACAGCCCATATAGCGTCCGTTGCCGATCGACCGATCGACGTCACTACCTGCTTAGTGGAGGCTTGTGGTATGTGATCGACTGACCAAAACACTCAGATTAGAGCCACACCGCCAGGATCGCCACCAACCCTGTGATACGAATAAAACCATCATGTTTCCTGTAATACCGTTACGTAACTATTAAAGACCTTCGGATGAATTCATAACTTCTTGAATCAAAATAATATGACACGGGTTTATAACGATGGAGCACTGCGTCTAATTGACCGACTTGGCAAGTACAAGTTTATAATTACAGACTATGAAGACACAACACACATTACATACAATCATGTTGATGAGTTTCACAATATGCAAGTCACTGATTCTCTGAGTGCAATAAATAGCTAAACCTCATCGATGTGGCGTGAGACCGTGTGATTGTAGCCCTACATGAAGAATTAGCCCATTTGTAAAAGCAACTCGGTGGTATGTTAAAAGGTCAAACCTTTTAGTAACCAATTAATCCTCTACAGTCACCCCAGACTCGATTTAGACTCAACGGTTGATTAAATGAATTTACATAGTTAAATCCATTAGTCAACACAGAAGTCGCCATCCCCATTAGCGGACGGGCGTGAAGTTCCCAATGAGGTTTTGTGTAGTACAACTCTACATAAGTTGAGAAATCCTATAGCGAAGCTGTACATTAAGCCGTAAATACTAATTGAAGATAAACATTTTCAATTAAATATAATATGCACAAAAACATAGACAAAACGAAACTGTTTTTTCCAACATTGATTGTAAACCTTTTGAGTTTATTCACAGCTCCCACGTAACGGCTTAGGGGCCTCGAGTGTGACAAGATTGATTTACAGTGAGTTAAGCTAGGGTAGGCCTTGACCTTGTAGTTCAGTGAAATACTGACAGTGACCACAGATCAACACTTGTCCGCCTTGGCTGATTGCGACCCAAATAGAAAACTCAAAATAATTCGAAAGTGATACTAGAACAAGTGCTTGGAACTGATTCGTGAGGTGCAGATAGCCCTTATTCGATCTGAGTATGCACTGCATACTATTACGCAACTATACGACTCACAGCGCGCCTAGAGGTGGCGTGGCGAGTCTCTCGCGTGAGATGAGCGGCGGACTGTGTTACAACCAACAGCGCGCCTAGTGGTGGTGTGGCGAGTCTCACGCGTGAGATGAGCGGTGGACTGTGTTACGACAACAATACGACTCACAGCGCGCCTAGTGGCGGTGTGGCGAGTCTCCCGCTATTGACTCTGCCGTGGGCGTGCAATGCCTGGAGCTGGAAGTGATAGCGGTAATTCACTGCCAATAAAACGCCGATAGGCTCGGGGGGGGGGGGGGGAGGGGGGTCTGCACAACGTAGCCGGGTAACATCAGCTCTTTTTACAATACGATAAACATTCGGAGATTGCTTCCAAGTACTAAAACCTTCATCGTCATTACATGTGGACTACTTTACGCGGGCGAAAACATCGACATGGCGTGTTGTTATCTAACGACTATCGACGCAGACGATACGTACATTGTTTTTTGTATTTTCTGGAATGTCACTCGTGAGAGCGCGTCGAGAAAAATACGTAATGAATGCGCCAGAATTTGTGATTGAGAAGTTTCGAATATTTTACAGACATAATTTTTAAATCTCGTACAAGACTTGCTTCTCTTTATTACATTCCTTGTCTCTAGGTTGTTTGTTTATTCATAACCTTGCGTCGGGTATATTAAATTGCTGTATGAAGTGTAACGTTATATTTTTCAAATACGTTACACACACAATTCTTACGACAGGCAGAGCTATCGAGGGTCTATATTATGCCCCAAGCCTAGACGACGCATTTGTTAAATCTTGACGAAATGAAGCTAATGTTTTATTTTGATAATTTAAAGTTTGATTTTATTGCTTTATATTGTGTATTGTGTTTAATGGTTACTACTGTTTATGTTTGTTTGAAACGAGTGTCTTTATTTTATTGTTCTCGTTTGTAAACTAATTTTTTAACTGACGAGTGTAAATATATACGTTGAATAAACAATTAAAGATATTTATTATAAAGATCAATGAAAGTCACTTCCTGTGAGCAGGAAATATGAGTTAACATAATAATATGTATTTATATTATTAAATGGAAAATCAATAGGCGAACTAAGAAATATAAACGTTTCGGCTTAAATAAATGTTAAAGGAATTATTGCTGTTTGATTAACACGGCTTAGGAAATTGAGTAAACAAATATGCTTTGATGTAACTTAGTAAGTTGTTACTAAATACACCTCCTAAACAATCACATGTTTTTGTATTGGAATTAAATACAGCAAACAGAGTTTTTGATTGAAGTATTATGGTAAATCATATACCAATTACGTAAAACCAATTTTTGTTTAGGTTGGTGATTTAAATTTTGTATTTTTTAATATACAAAGATATATGCTAACAATTTGTTGCTTTACTAATATTTATTTCATTTTAATACATATTTTTGGAATTTTCAGTTTGTAATTTTCTCATAACTGAACATATTCGTCACAAATACGAAAGCATCGCGTAGTCTACTCCTGGCGAACAAATCCAAGAGAATTTAATGCTTAAAGTTAAATCTAAGTCGAGTGTTACCTAGTTTAGAGTTCCCTCGTCTCCTGAATTGCTAAACGGTTGATAGCAAATAGAAGAAAGTTGTTACACAAGCTTCGATACCACCTCTGTATACGTGCTTTAAGAAGAGTAGGTCAAACAGAAAACTTATCTCTTTTGAAGTGAGTTAAGGAGTAACATACATTCATTCAAGAAAGTTTAGCCACATTTCCCATCATTGTATAATTTTGTCACAAAACTCATTGCGTTGCTGTGTAATAATACTTTATATACGTGTTCTCGGTACATTTTAACAATAATACTTGAACATTATAACAAGTTAAAAACAGTATTATCATATTTAATTGTAGTTTATATTTCCCCTCTAATATATCCGATTTGTAATGTTTTCGATAACTTGATTTATACTAGGGATCAAAGAATGATGCTCACGTTGCTTTTGTCTTATCGTGTGTTTATAAAGTTATCACACAGTCATACTTCATACCTTCTTGCACTCACAAAATTAAAATAATATATATTTATTGTACCTAAGGAAACTTTTTGGCTAATAAGATCTTATATTTGAGAAAATAACGCGTGTTAGTTTCATCAACTGTATAAAACATTTTTGAAGATAAGACACACAGTAAGACATATATGATGATTTAAAAATATATAGAACATAATTGTTATTATTTACTTAAATGTGTGCATAATTAAAAAATAAATTATACACCTTTAATGTACAAACGAGGCCACACACAAAAAAAGACATATTTCATTACGTAATTTTAGACACCTTAACAAATATTAAATTGTTGTAAACTATGAAATGTAAAATTTGAAATATACATAATATTTTCAATGCATTCTTGTATTTTAAATTGTGTGAAAGTTCTTTATGTGGAACAAACGCAACAGTCGAACGTTCGATGTTCGAGAACTCGCGTAGATGAGGTCGAACCACCACCGAGAAATGAAGATTAATCGTCCTCCACTAAAAGAACGAGGTGATACTTAACAAAGCAACAGCCACTCGGTACTCACAGAAGAACTAACGAAACTTTCTTTGAGAACTTGTCCCCATCTCTCTCTCTCATTGGTCAAGCCGACCTGTCGCTCCACTAACCCATCTGTATTCTGGTGTGGTGTGGGTTTTTGTCGGTTTGGTCTTGAGTCTCTTTCTATTAAGGTTTGAGTTGTGTGCTATAGTGTTATTCTGGTCTTATTGCATTGCGTGTTTTTAAGCTATCAACCTCAACTCCATCTAGTAGCATCCCCGATGCTGTACACTCATAGTTGTAATAGCATTTACCTAACTTTATTTCACAACATTAAAATCAAACGTACATATATATAAATTTTACGATAAATAAGATAATAAAGTGTTCTTGTGTGTCTTCTTAGCCTTAAGATGAAGATTTTTATTTCAGTAAGAATTTTATATCTCAAAAAAGTGATAGTTTAAAATTGGACATATACGCTTAAAGTTTATCTAATCATGTGCATTAAAGAAAAAGTCTGAATCAAGTGTGGTAACACAATCATGAAAAATGTTTTCTTTAAACATCCGTAGAACATATTCAAATTTAAATTTATATTTTAGTCGTTGCGAAACAATTTATAGTAAGTGCTTTAATTTCAAAATCCCTGAAAACTGTGCAAAATGGTAATATTTACAGACAAATATGTAAGAGCTTCAATATTTATATAACCATTGTGTGAATACTCGAAAAGAATTGTCGACAAGTAGATAGAAATACATTATCATGTATTATATTGCACTGGATTAGTCTGAGTACGATTTAATGTGTAAAACAACACTGTACCTTAGATATTACATTATGCATACATTGTCTTAGGTAACCATTATGCATCGTGGTAATTTCAATCTGCAACCTTAATGCAAGTAGTTAGTCTACTTTACATAGGAGAATATTCTAAACAGCACATTTGGAGCAGGTGCATTGATAGTAGATGGAACACGTTACAGGGTACCTTATCCTATAGATATCTCATCCACTCGGGAATTGATGCTTAGTTGAAGAAGACTAAATTGGGAATGTTCATTTTCATGACCTTGCTTTTGTGAGACAGACAGATAGATGGCATGCGATAGAGAAGAGAGATACTAAAGAGAGAGAGAGCTAGAGCTAGAGCTAGAGCTAGACAGACAGACAGACGGACAGGGCATTCCGCATTAGTGATTGTTTTTTGTTAATTATTGTTTAAATCTACCAGTACGGCGAGTGTATTTGTACCGATCAATAAAAATAATACGCTAAAATATACCGTTAATAACAAAATAAATACGATTATGCAACTGTAAGAACTTCAAACATTATAACCTCATGAATTTTGAACCACGATAAAATTGGCGGTCCCCATCACGTTTTTTTTTTACAAAAGCAATTTGGACGTGAGGTGAAATTAAAGTAGCAATATTGCCAATACCAGGGGCTGAAAAATAAGCTACAAAATAATGTTGGTACCAATATTTCAAGAAGTGATTGTTTGAATTTCAAAATATAACTTTTGTATGTTACGCATATTTAAGAAAACTGAAACAGTGATAGCAATAGCGATTAATATATATTCGTTTAGATTTGCATAACATAACCTGAAATAATGTTCTTTCCCGTTGATTTCATACAAACGTTATAGCCTAGTCCAAATCCTGTAAATGACAAGTTATTCTCCCAAAGAGTTAGAACATGACATTAGATTCTTCTTCGCCTGGCGGATATCAAGTGGCGCGTTGCGTAGTATGGTTATATTTGGCTGAATCATTTGGAGATATTGACCTTCATTCCAATGATCCTATCTTTAACTTCCCAAAGATTGTAATATTAGGTTTGTTCATCACGTGATCCGTCCGCTATGACATGCAGTGTCTTACACATCGAAAGCACTTTGACTCAAGCATTGTATCAAATCTGTTCATCAAAACCTTAATATTCCACTGGAATTAACACAACAATTTACATTGTTCAGAAAGGGAAAAAGTACAAATATTTCATATTTTATTGTGTGGAATCGGTACGTTGGTCTTAAGGGTTTGTTTCGGATCCAAAGCAGAAGGTCATGGTTTAATAACAAGCTCATACTTAGTTCCTTTACATCATAAATCGACTCTATTTCAACATTACAAGAAATAAACATAATTATTTTTAAAAATGTACCAGGTTTGGTGGAGGTGCCAAGTACTAGCAACCACTTTGCTTTTAATTTCTTAAATTTTATTTTAGTCGTGTTCAATACTGCGATTGCCTGTGTTGAATTACGTTCGAATCAGAAAACACGTCATTCAGTAAAGTTTAGTATTAAAAAATAACATTGCTCATTGAATTTTCATTGAAACACAACTGTTACCGAGTTCTCTTTGACTACAAAGAAAGGTCAACACAGTGTGCTGGAACAATCCAATATGACATTATCGACAGAAATATCACAGCCAAACTCCCGAGCGAGTCTACTGTCCGATTAAAATGTAAGTGGTCTCTATTTTATTATTACATCACTATAAAATCATACAAATTCAATATTTAACGAAACAATCCTTAAATTTCATGTATTTGTTAAATATCATATTGGCTGCGCATTCAGATAACCTTAACCAACAACGGAAGAAAATGTACTTTTCTAGTGGGTTGATTTCATTGGAGAGAAAGAGATTTATAACTGGCAACTAACATTGCCTTTAGACTGCGCATGCGCCGAGTCGTTCCTAAACCTCGGCCTGAGATGGTTTCACTAAAGCTGACGTCTTGACGCGCGCGCAACCCAATAATTTACCGACCCACCGATTTCTTTTGCGTTTACGAAAACCCATGAAAACCTTAGTTCTGAATTGACCGTTGGGGCTTTGGAAGTGAAATGCTGCCTTAAATTCCAGGATTTAGATTTAAGATATATTGAAATGTTACTGTTAGTTTTACGGCATGAAAAGGGCTTCTCTCATGGCCAAAGGTTGCAGTCCAGACTAAAGGCGCCCGTAACTCAGCATTGCTTCAGCTTAGCTCAACAACGCTTCAACATGCAATCACGCAGTTGCATGTTTAGCAAGTAATATAATCATTACTCATATCTTGATTAGAAATAATTCAAATGTATATTTATTGGAGAAGCATTCTCGTGAGTGGGATTACTGTTTATGAATTTAGTGAGCTCGAAGGAGGAAGGAAATATTGAATTCGTTTTATCTATTTCTATTCATAATACATGAATCAGACTTCTCGACAATTTGTAGTTTAAAATAGTTATTCTCAAATGTTGCCCCGATTGAATCCTGAGTGCGTATCTACGTCATCTCTGTTTGCGACCTCCTCAGGGAGTACAAACTAAGTAAACTAATATATCATACTTTGTATTGAGAGTAAGGTAACAAGTACGCATGGCGCATATTACTTGTAATAATGACATTTCAGCATATAGCTGCTGCTAGGCTAGACGTCTTCATGGGCAGACAAATGCAGACAAATATACAGTAACTTGTTTGTAAATTTTTTGTGGTTGAATTATTGAAAATAGATGTTTGAAAAATGAAATAATGGGTGTTTTATTAGCCTAGCGATAACTTCCCTTTTAGTGATTTTATTTCATTACCAATCGAGATATTTATAAATATATCAAGTATCTACAGTGATTAAAAATAACAATTATTTAAGTTATCAAGAGTTATTATATATATATTTATATTTGTGTCACTTTGCAGGATTAACAACCAATATTTATGAAAATATAAACTCAAAAAACCTCAGACAACACTAATCTCTTCAAAATACATTTGCTTTTGAACAGGTTGCCTTTGTGTTTGATGAATTGCTCCTGGAAGTTAAACCAACGTGATATGTAAATGGATTTTCCAAGTTAACGCAGCTTTCTATTTTATTTGCATGTGTAAACCACGCGGAAAAACTTCCGCCAAATCAAGCCGACTGAAATACAAATACCTTCCACTTAGACAGAGAGTCTTGTAAACCCCGTCTTCAAAACAAACAACCGTTCAAGTTTCTAAGATATTCAGTCATGCTCGTGAAGAGCCGAATTACGTCTGCAAACGTCACAAGAAATTAGAAAATAGAACATGAACCTGAATAAATAAAAGTTCAAGAAAGTTACCGGAGAGTTTCAGTCGTTGAGCTACTTACAAAAGTAAGTATTACTAGTATTTGTAGAAACTTTTTATCTGAACTCTCTGGATTTAAACAAATGCCTAACTTAATGTCATATGGATGACACAATTATTATCGGGATGAACCTAAAATTCTCCATGTTGATTATTTAGTCAAAACTCGCAATTATCTTACTTGACTATGGATGATATATATATTCAAGTATGCATTATTTTGCTAAACCTTTTTAAACTGTTATGAGCAGTTATTTAATCATTCAGGAACCCAGGAACTATAAGAGCCACTAAAAGCCTCCACAATGTTGCTGTTCCATTAGTTCTGAATTTCAAAACAGGCACCTGATTATAATTGTTTCAATGCCTAAATCTTAGACTTATAGCATCAGAAAAATAAATATGTAGCAGGTAACCATCATGCGTGTATGATCTCATGTCACAAGTTTGATATCATATCCTCCGCTTTAATTGTAACCAATGAAGTGTAATATAATATTTTTCTTATATTATACCAAGCTCTCGTCTTCATCATACATACATTAGAATTATGTACAAAGGTTCACTTTTTACAAACACTTTATATAGCAGTACAATTGAAATTATAATGTGGCCAAAGTTATGAAGTATCAACGATATACTTACCAGTGTATGAAAAAAGTAGCATCAAGTGCTCGTATATGATTGTAATGCAATGCAACTAGTTCATAACGTAGCCAAAGTATGTATAATTAATGCAATAAAAGTCATTCTTGTAAAACATTGCATGGCGTGAAGTGCATGAATGTACAAATAATGGTGGTAAAGAAAATCTCTAAAAGTTAATACAAAATTACAAATTAGCGTTTATACTTCTAAAAGCAACCTTTTAATAATTAAAACTTGCCTCGACAATGAAGTATTACGCTAATTTGAAATAACTTAATGGGTAAATATGTTTATATTGTGTGTATTTTACAAAACTTAAAACAAAAGACTCCTAACGTTAATACAAATGGCGAAACACATCAAACGGGTAACATGGAAATAAAACCTACTTACTTACGGTTTTCTATAACCGGTTCATACAATTCATTTATTGCCCCAGTTTGTTAAGGTATTTAACAATGTACAAGCATATGAATTGACAGAATATCCTATAAAATAAACCACAACGTTGTTATTAGTTTCTTGAAAATAAAAAATAAAAAATTGATACATTCTAGCGATTCGACTAAGTTAACTTCCCTAAACGTAAATTATACGATGCATTAAAACATCAATACACATTTGGTGCCAAGAACAAAGCACAATACAATTTAGGTCGTTTCGAACATCGAGCCGAGAACCAACTCTACATACATTTAATTAGGCCAGTCTTTTACGGCAGAGTAATTACACTGAAAATTGAGGGCACAATATACAAATAGGCCAATCACAACGACCATAATTACCCTTTATTTGAATTGAAATGGTTCCAACCGTGGATGATTTAACCTTTGGACATTTCGAACACAAAATGGCCAATTTAATGAAACTCTATTCATCTTTTACTACAGATGTTAAGCTGATGAGATTAATTAGTAATATTAATATACCGTCTCTCTACAATAACTATAATTCGTGCCTTTGTTTGTTCTGAGTCTCCATTACCGGATGCATCTCTATAGCTGGTGGCGCTATTCATCAATATATTACACGGGGGAACACAATATCTGGTTGTCCCTGGTGGGGGGGGGAGTTATAGGTTTTCAACCTCGATATCGCCCACACGGCTAGATAAACGTCAGTTCGGTGGAGAAACGTCGACCAGACAATTATATTCGCATGAAGGTGTGTCCGAGCAAGACTAACATTTTATAAACATCCAATCATATATACTTATAAGTTTGGGAACAAAAACATTGGAAGCAGATTTCCATGGAAAATGTGTTTCAAGACAATAAAGAGCTATTTTACTCCAGATCATTCTTTTGTTATGCAATAATTGTAGGCTTTAAGTTTCGTTTCGAATTTTACGTTTTGTAGTTAAAAGAACTTCAATTTTGCACGATTCTCATTTATGTCTATTATATTGTGACTAAATATTTATTTGCAAAACCGCCTTTAAATAAGAAAAGATAATAATAATTTATACCGGATTTTGAATGAAGTCCAAACACTCATTGAGAGTTGTTTAAATAATAGTTTCTAATCTTATCTTTGAATGAGAATAACTGACAAGAAAACAAGTAGAATTATTCCCGAGACTAGAGAACTCTTTACACATTAGCCTAAAAGCGTCAAGATTATTCTTAAAGGAGAACTGACATGGCAGGTGTTAATATATGTAAACATTTTCGCTGCCGTTCCTTAGTTGTTATAAGGTAACTTACCGACCGCTAGCTGCTGACACACAACCATTTTACTCGAGTAGGAACCGGACATAAACTTAATACCGATTTGCATTGATTCCAGCCTTAACTAGTGTTTCTCTATATCAAACTTAGTAATGTATTCCTTTTGATATGTATGCTTTTATTTTTGGTATGCTAAGGTTACAAGATTCAGCTTGAAAACATCTAGCACTAAGAAGATTACCTAGAAAATACTCTGTCTTACATCAATTTGACCACTAATGACGTCACTTTGAGGACATCAAACAATACAATGTTGCCATTCAGTGGCGTCGCCTAGAAACCCACTTAAATCGTTTCCGACCGCAACTAAAATGTGTGTTCATAATCACTTCTCACCAAACGTTTTAAAATACTATCCCCTTTCGTTATTGCATGTACCTACTAAAAGTTTCTCTAAGATGAGATATGAGATAATCACTTGAACGTTTTCGATTACAGCAGTTCACCTTTAAATTCTGCGTTCAACTCTGATGAGAGGAAAAATAATAACCAATTAATACGTCGATACACGAGTCGGAAACCAAAGTGGTTACCACTTAGAATTGGATCCTCTGAAAATTTAAATTCTCTCTCGCTTTCGATAAATCGAATCGTATAAATCAAGCCTGCTAATTGCAAAATTAATTTTGTATCCAGAGCGTGCGTATGTATGTATGTTTGTACGGTGGTTGGTTTTATTTTGACTGGAGAAGATTCATCGACGTAGCCGGGAGACCGATAGCTGGGGTATTATTGCTGTTTTGGTGGGAGGGGGGTGGGGTGGGGGGGGGGGGGGGGGGTCAAGTTATTTTGTTGGACGTAGTTTCGCGGAGAAATACTGAACATTTCCTTATGTAAATCTTGATATACCATACGACTTGTACAGGGTACAAATATTGGTAGGCCTGTACAAACTATAAATATAAATTTAAAATAAAATGTTCTTACAAAACTACAACATATACATACATTAAGAAATAACAGTGGGTCAGAGAGACAGAAATTTAAGTTATATACAAATTTGCCAGGAAATCTCCTACCAAGGATTTTATCCTGGATGCGATAGTTCCCGCCTACCCCCCCCCCCCGCCCCCTACCCCGGGGGGTACGCTGACGTAATACGCTTGTGTAACTACTACTCACCATCCTGCCACATTTTTATTTCCACTTCGAGCACTGCTCTTAAAAACCGTCAATGTGAACCCACAACCTGTCTGCAAGCCTGTAGGACCTACGCTTGTACACAGGCATACGTACAGCAGTGCAGTGTACTGTTAGCGCAATAAGTACTTGCCGTGTATTCAGTTTGCTCCCACGGATTATTCACGCATTAGCAACATATACGCACCGGTGAAGCTGGAGTTGTATAGAAAACAAACTGGGTCGGGTTTCGAGCAGTGCAGGCTCTCGTTTTCCCGCGGTTCTGGCTGCTAAATGGTATTGCAAATAATTTCAAATTAAACGACGCATGAAGAGGTATAGTTAGTAATGAGCATTCCTAGGCAATGAATATTTTCAATCTGCAAGCATTAAAGCAGCACTAGTTTTTTGTATCTGTATCACAATATTGTAACTGTCTCAATTTTAAGCTTTGTGTGTTTTGATAGGAACAAAGAGAAAGAATAAATATGTGAGAACATTATAGTCAATCCTTTTGTTATTTTGATTACTAATTAAAGAGTTAATGATTAAATTGTACAAAACCAACCACAGGACAAACTAAAATGTTTGATAGTATTTATATCCAAATTTTAGCTATTAAGAATTCATATGTAACTAATTTTTAATAGATTTTCGAAATTGTGTAAAACGTTCTTTAAATTGAATCATTGAACCAATAAAGTTCAGTAAAACCATATATAAAACAGCATTTGGTATACGATATGTTCGGTAACCAATACAAATGTTTTTATCCTGGAGGACGAAGCAACTCTATATCAAGGACACTGCTGAAGATATTCTTTTTCTAACTTCATCGCATACACAAAATATAAACCGTAATACTTTCTTGACCCTTGACAACACAAGGTTTCCATCACGTGAATGAAAAGCGTTATATTTATGGTACGCGCGTTCAACATTTTCTATGTAGTTTTATTTTGTAACGTGGTGTTGGTCTCTTTTAATGGTAAAAAAATCAAAAACTGAATTTGGCTTTCCTACGTCAAATCGCTGTTTATATTCTTACATGTCGTGGCTTGTGGGTGCCGAAAAACGTTTTCAGACCTTGCTTGTCTACTGTCTAAACAAATTGGACAACAAGTTTGAATGTATGTGTCGACAGAACTGTTCACGCATTTGCGGTTCACAATTAGAATATCTTTTTGAAAGATTACATAATCTCCTTGTTTCTAAGAAGAGCTGGTAAAAAAAAATGAAACGTTCTCCATAAGTAAAAACATTTAAGGTGCTAGTCGGTTATACATGTGCAAACTAAACTGACAAACAAACATGTCTGGGCTGCGACGTGACTGATGCTCAATGTCAAACACCAATTCCAATTGTCCAATCACTGATTCATATGTTTCGTATTTGAATCGATCTTTGATTGGTTATCGCTCACTCGTCGATGGTGTTCGAAGCCTACAGGGTTGGTTTAGTCACTTTCAATTAAAGTCCCCCACTGAAAATCAGTTTCGTCACTGAGTGGGTAGACTCTTAATGTGAATTTATTTGTCTATTTTTATTTAAACACAATTTTGAATTAAAAAAGTAAAAAATGAATCTTCATAAGTGTAAATATAATGATACAAATGGAAAAGTGTTACTGTAGGTCTAAATCAATTGCTCACTCGTTTTTATTCGCTGTCGTAGAATTAAAACAATGTTTGATTCTTAGGTGTGTTAAGCGTCTTTTGTCTTTGTCCGACAACCGTTTACGGTGGAACAGAATTCCGATTGAATTGATTTCCTATGGGAACTGTCTTGTCTCTTCTTAGTCCACCACATTCTTACAAGCCATTCTTCTTCCAATAATAAACATGTCGATATCGCAAGGTGTAGGCCTACCCGAACAAACAGTAGGGAAGAAACCTCCTTTATCAACAACTCTTCGGACGAGTTTCTAGATGTTGGATACGAGTATAACTACAAGAGCAGACGCGTAAAATACATGTTCTAATAATGGGTAAAATATACGTGCAACGAAGCATGAGACGATGCTTATCGGACTAATGAGTGGGTGATACTGATACATGAATATAACAGAACGAAACATGACATACATGACCATAAACAAGATTTTAGTGTAAACATTAAACCTATAGTCATGGTTTATTAGAACTGAGTGTGGCATCGCATTCGTAATCACTTTGAAAGCTTGGTGTTCAAAAGTGTGAATACTAGACAAGTGTTTTTGTTCACGTTATTAAAAAATAAAATAGTTTAATTTATAACCTATCTCCAACGTTATACTTCAAACGAGTTTGAATAATAGTTGATCGATAATTGATGAATAGTATCATATTATTCAATCCTCAGAAATAGTTAAACTGTCATGTAGTGTATTAAATGATACAGGAAGTCTAGTATTTTGATATAAAATACAAATTCACACATAAAGTGTTTCCTTGTTAAATGTACCATATCATTGATAGTTGCATATTGTAGACGTGATAATACAACAATTGTAATATCAATAATTCAAGGACCAAACTAATGGCCAACTTTATTTATTTGCCTTCCTATTGAAGTGTTGGTACTAGTAAGTAATAATAATAAAACTAGTAAGTAAGCTGTACAATATTCTGCCATATATGCTATTATATTGATTGCTCGTAGAATGGATTCCTCCTCCGTATATAGGGATGCGATTTCAAATGAAGCAGATGATTCCACAGGGACTAAGTTCCCCTTGTGACTTTCGTTTGATCTGGTGCAGCGTCTAGTCTAGTCCATCTTTATTCTCTCAAACAAATTGCATTGAAAGTGGGTCATAGATGGCTTACGATAGAATTCTCGAGTCAATGCATACGTTAATACAGATACCACCTTATTTATTAACTCTGAGAATTTACGTGCTTCCCCGTTCCTCTCCAAATGCATAGCATTATGAACCTCCATTCCTTCCTCAACCATTCATCTTTCTCGAGATTATATTACTTCTCAAGGAGAAATATAAGGCGCAATTATGAAGACACGACTGTTGGCTGGACGAATAACTCAAACTTAACCATTTATAACCGATATGAAAGTTGAATATCAAGTATATCTCAACTCTCCTCCTATAAAATGCAAGAGAATTTCTCTTCTTGGAAACTTGTTACGGATAGAATTGTAAATAATGCAAGCGTTTTACCCGGTGCGATTAAGTTGCGCATTTAATGTGAAGACCTTGTTTCTTGTTCTAAATTGATAGCAAAATAATGAAATTTAGTGAGCTGCTATCTCGTTAAGTCCTCGTTGCGTTTATACTGCCTAAGAGGGATTACAACTCCGTTTTGTGTTTTGTTTTTGTTATTATGAAATATAAGCTTAATATTCATGTAGAAGAGATATTAAATAGATATTATAATGACACCTAGACGATGGTTTAGCTAGTTCATCGTGTCCCTCATGCAATGTTACGCATACACGCTGACCACAGGATGAAAGTGTTGACAGATTTCTTATCATGAAAGCCTTTTGGTTTTATACGTTTCATATTCTTTCAACAATGATAATTGAGACGACGAGTGTCGAAAACGGATTACAAAACTGGAGCGCAGTGAGTAACAACTAATTTGGCACTGCAAACTACGCGGATGAAAGGACTGAGTCCTGTAATGACTCGTCTCTAAAATAACGATTTAGAATTTCGTTAGAAACTTGTCGGTTTGTAAATTAAATAACACACTTTTTTCTTGTTCTCAATACAGTTTTTGTTTTGTTATTCCCTCATTCATTAGAACCATAGATTGGATAGTTGGATGAAATGTTTTTTAACTAAATTTAATTATTCTCTTTTATGGGACTGATTAAAGCCAACAGTGATAATTTCCATTAATGGGTATCAGATAACATTTCGGAATAGTCCCAAGCTCTACGCCTATCGGCTTTGATGGTAACTTGCAACCAATTATGACGTATTTTGTCCATTTACTGATGTAATTATTAGCTATATGTACCTATTAGCCATTTAATCGCAAACGTAATATTTATTCGGCACAAAAGCGTACACTAGACGCAACGTCAATTCAGCCGTTAAAAAGGATTTCTATTCCCAAGAGACAAAACAATGAAATTTGATTGGCAGTTTCTCTGTTTTTAATATCGGCGCATTCATCGCTCGGAGTTATCGCTTGATTGGCTCTGATGTTTCGTTCCAGCTTGAATGGTTCATTATCAGACTTGAGCGCAGGGTACCTAACAAGTCGTTCCATGAAATAAAGTATGTTGCCCAATCTTGAAGAACAATAGGGCAATTTATTAAATTTTTCGATTTTCTTCTTAAACTTACATTTTCGTTCGTGAATGCAAACACTGCAGAGGAAAAAATTCTGCCCTCCAGTTTATTTACACAAATTATTGTACAGACGCAGAAAAAAAATATATTATTAAATACAGTTATATGAGTTTCAAAAACACAATATATTTTTTAAGTTTAAGTAGTTTTATTAAAACAAATAACATAAACATTGTAGGCAGGAGGGATCCATAAGAGAAGATAATTTTATGTTAGGTTCTGGATTTGCGTTTTTAGTTTAAAAATCAATTGACATAAAAATCTGTAATATGAACGTTTTATTTTAAAAATAGATTATTGCATATAAAATATTACAATAAGCATACTGAGTAGCAAAAGAGAGCCTGCATAATACCACTTCGAGTGCGGCATTGTATTTATGACTGACTCAATGTCCAATAAAATATGCCCTAGGGTTGGTGATGAAAACCTCGCGATCTTATTCAGTGTGTTTGAGGAACATCTTTAACGATGTCGTTTGTTTAAGATTTGATATCGATACCTAAAGAGTTTTAACTTCACAATATTACATCGACTTATTTAAAGTATAATTCAATGTCAGTTTATATCTATGTACAAACTTAGTACAAAACATCCTGGTCCAAATGATAAGATTCTTATAAAACATTATTGAATAATGTATAAGGCAAATACTTAACGACCATAAGATTACATTTAATGAAGCTTATTATATAACCCTTACTTCAGTGGTACAAAAAAATCAGTTAATAATATCCAATAATGTGACCTCGTTTAAATAAACCTTAACACGTACTTTTGTATCAGAATAAATTCAACCAATGTATATATACGAGTATTGCCAGTAACAATCATGCATTGATAGTTATGTATGGAAATGACGTACCATGTTGATTGAATGTACATATTCTATACACACAACTGTGTTTGTGTCTAATACTCTGTGTACATTATTAAAATAATTGTGTACGTGAATTCAGTTCAATCAATGTGTTTACCGTTTGTTGGAATGTCACACATACACACGGTAGTAACAAATGAGCAGGTGGTTCCAACTAACTCACGCCACCTTTTGACGACGAAATTTCACCCACCATTTTAGGGTCTCCTTTACGACCACTTACCCTGGATGTTGACGGTGTAATTTCGCCTAAATATCAGGCTGGGTGAGTTTAGTTGGAATCACATTTGTCATCGAGTGACTTTCTACAAAACTGTTAATTTAAAACATTATGTTCACGAGCATTTCAAATAATGTATTTTAATTTATTTCATATCTTCATCGATATCAACTTATTGTTTAGATAGGTAACTTTAAACTCTAAATTGCAATAAGAAGCAATAACACACGAGATAGAAGCACATTCGGTCCAGCTGTCGTGTTGATTAAATTGTTGTGGGCAAAACACTCGGCCATTGTGAGGGACACGATTATTATGACGCCATGATAATAGAGCAGAGCATTGAGTGTGCGAAAAATAGAGCACTCAAATTAGACTAGACGCATTCTGGTGGCAAAAAAATAAACTTCTATTAGGAGTGGTCTAGCTGTCAATTTTCATTGTTGTTTCATTGTTATTATTCATCAATGGCGCTGAAAGGAGGTTGCTTAGCAGCGCTATCTATGTTAATTTTGAGTCCTCTATAACAAAGTATCTTTATTATGTATTATTACTCATCTACCACACAACTACTGTGGTTTCTTTTACAAATGCATGCATGATTTTGAATGTAATTCAACGCAAAACCTAAGGTTTATTTTGAATTTTTACCGAGATGTTTAATGAACGATACAAAAAGGAATGAAAAATAATCTTTTTGAATGATCATGGAAACCAAAAACAAATCTTGAGAGGCACATTAAGATGGGTTGGATGTTTGGAATGTTTATCGAATATTTACGTATATGATAAATTTATATAGAATTTACATAGTGATTTTAAAACGCATTTTTCTTTTTAATTATACTGTTCGTTTAAAGAACGCAGTGGCTTGAAACAAGATAAAAGCGACCACTCACCGTGCAACGTGTGGTAGCTCTACGGATAATACTGTAGATTCCTGAAGAAGCCTCACGTGCGCTAAAAGCCTTTTTGCGCACTTTTAAAAGAGTGATGCTTAGTCAGTCTCCCCCCCCCCCCCCTTCATCGATTTAGGTACCAACCGAACCGACCCCCTGTCTTACGCTGTGGGGTTGGTAACGCTGACCTGTCCAAACTGACGCCACACTCACCGAACGAGAGGTTGGAAATACACGGGTTAACACTTTCCGTTTAAAAGCTGAAATTGTTTCAAATTCTCCCCGACGAGGTAGCTTCACACCAGCCATTTTTAACCTTCCACAACTGGATTATGTTTGTAGGTTAATATTGTAAAATTGTATATATTTATTTAGAATAACGAACAATCATTTAAAGCACATCACACGAAGAAATTTATATATTTCTTTCAAAAACTTTTACGGAGATATTATTTTATCTTGAGAAAATGTTCCAGATGTTTAATATTAATTGCATTCAAAGAAGGTACTCATTTTTTTATATAACATGTTACGTCCATATCCAGAGAACAGCCGAGCATTAGAATATGACTGAGGAAAACCTCGTCAAGCCTTCTGTCTGGATTGCCGGTGGCCGGTATTGAACCGGGGACCTCTCGAATTATCCTTGCATCTTATCGCTGATTCTGATCTGTCGGTGACTTATTACATTAATTTCTATAATAATCGATTTTAAAACTAATAACCATGAGAGGAAAATATAGACAATACTCGTATAAGAATGTGTGAAACGTATTCACTAATATTTGACCGTCGTGAACACATACAAACATACAAGGGGTGGGGGGGATCCCCCCCCCTAACCCTCCAAAGAACATAATTGCAGGGTGTAAACTACATGTTAAACCAAGCAGACAACCAATATCCCATGGAATACAAATAAAAGAATTAATAACGGTTATAAATTATATTGTGTTATTCACATTGTAACGTTTTATATGTAAGATTTTATGGGACAATAAAATGGCAAAACAAAATATATATCTACTCGAATACAGAAAACTTATTTCAGATAGTTTATGAAACAGAACTTTGACATCTTTATTACAAGAATGCTATTTGATTTGTGATGTGGACGAGACTGCTCGAGAAAGTAAGAAAATACATTTTGGCTCGGACTAAACGTCTGGATCTACTGTTTATATGGCATCTAAGTAGTTTACTGCTTTGTTTTGAAAATAGTGAAATTCCGTCGTAGACACTCCATTAACTGAGTGTTTTATCTGCTAAGTGCAATAAAGCTGCACTTAACCAGGTGAGCTCTCAAAGACCTTACACATCAAAGACTGGCCAAACCACGACAAGACGGCTTTCTAAAGTACAGTTTGCCTCGTAAGTGAATCCAGCCGGTTAAAGTTTAAGAAGCATAGTGAATGAATTACTAAGATGACTTGCTACTTTAAGTATAAGAACCTTACCTGAATTAGCTATAACCCTGTCAGAAGGCCAAGTATAATGACAGAACTAAATGTTTATTTATTGTCCCCTAACTTTTTAATTATTGCAAGAACCAATAAAAGTGTTTTAACTAAAATACTAACATCTATCTAGGTGGAAGTCCCAGGACGGGGCATTATAGCCTACTAAGACTGAACTACATTCTTGAACAAAAATATGGAAATTCTGCATCACTGAGGCACCTGAATTTCTAATTTCATTTTGCTTCTTAAAGGTGTTTTGACATATTTTGAGTCCGGGTCAGTGTTTCATTTTCAAATTTGTTTGAAATTTTGTTCCTACATGTAATTCTGGCTTGGTGTCAGATAAGACGGTCAATTGTAGAAAAAATATGATACAGTATCTCAGTATTATTTACAGTCAAAATTTAACAAATTTACAAAATGTAATATAACCCTAGAAAATATTAAAATGAATAACGTTTTTGTACTGTAACCCCATAACCCATAAATTCAAAGATTCGTTTTAAAAAATGCCGTTACTGAAAACTGAAAACTGTTTTCTATTTTATCGATACTTTCGATGACGCATGATACAACTTTTGGCTAGACTAACACATGTAAAACTTCTCGTTGGTGTGGTGGGGGTGGGAGAAACTTTGAGAAAGTATTGATCGTTATTTTCCAACTCAGAACTTGCGTAAACACGCCGTTGAAACTTGAAAGATAGAAACGTTTCTCCGACATGTCTGGAGTGCCGCAAGTGCTGCGGCTTCTAATGTCAAGGACGATCCTAGCGGCGAAATGGTGGAACCCTAATTGTGGCTAGCGGCGACGATGAGAACTGACGACTAACGAACCTGGCGGACAGTCTCCGCAACCATCCGGCCAGTTGAATGAATGACCACAATGATCAGAATGACGTAGCTTCAGCCCTGTTAAACCGGAAGTAGTTAATAATTTATAAATTACGGGTTAGTGGGGAGAGAACGTTACGGAATGGCTAATACACCGTAACGACATGAAGTATATTGTATTTGGCATTTGTACATTTTTAGTATGTGTATTGTGTATGTGTAGTTTACGTTTTTATAACATTATGTTGATCACATCGTGTTTCATGACTTATCATAGGTTGCACGTACGTCACATCTTTACGCGTGGCGGCCACATTTGTGATCAAACTTTAACGTTGCCATGGAGAAACAACTTAAGACGGTTGTGGTAGAACACAAACTCTTCATTCTTTAAAATCCAGCCTGCTTTTTTAAATACAATTTGTATGTGTGGTATTTTTTTAATTTTGTATTAAATATGTTTATTTTTTAAATTCTTAATTGGGCTAATTTATTAAATTTGAATAGTATTTGCTAATGATCTAGGATTGTTCCTCCTCAATTGTGTCGCAATCATGGCCGCTGTGACGTCACGTAGGAACTATGAATCATTATAATATGGGCGTAAACGCCCTTATACCTAGTTAACTCTAGTTGCAATGGACTTAGCTCTACAAGCGACATCATTGACCGCTAGAATATGTCCTCCCTCCATCTCTGCTGCCCGTCCGACAGTTCAGCTGTTCAATAAGTAAGCGACAGTAGCCTACTTGTTGACAATGTGATCTATCATGTATAATAGATGAGATCCGTCGTGTTGTGGCGACGGAACGCTAAGATCACGAGCTGTAGAGTAGAGACATAACGGTTGTCTGTCTACTCAATATTGAGCGAGTTACGACGAGATGACCAATAGAGTTGAGATGTGGGAACACTGAGACAAGAAGCCGTGATACATGTTTTATGATTTGCGGTTCTAAGACGTAACGTGAGCTGATGGATGGCGTTGTCGTTGGTGACAATGCACGAATGCGTAACCCATGAATTTCATATAACCATACACATTTATAACGAATGGAAATAGTAAATAACAACTAGATGTTAAATCTGGTATATCCACAAAGGAAACAAAATAATATAGCACAACCGTTTAAAAATGTATATGAAATATAACTTGGATGTTTTCGCTTAGCTATCCGATAATAATTTAAACAATCCAAATCAATGCAATGGTTGTAAGGACTTCTATTGGACATTGGACATTGGAGATTACTACTGTGTAAATTTATATAGTATATAACAAAGAATGGATTATAGTCTTATAGCTTTAGTTTCCGACTGTAATATGTGTTCTTTGTGTGTGTGTAAAATATGCTAAAGTTAACATTAAAATATACAAAATGTTTGTAGAGATTCTTGATTTTTTCTTTTAAATGAACAGTATAGCATTTTCTTCTAAAAATTACATCGTTAAAATGCAAACTGATCAAAGCAAATGTGCTCTCACAAATGGCCAACACTATCGCATGAATGTGTACTCGAAGAAGAGCCATACGCTGGTCTTGCACGGAAATGATCTAAATCCAACCCCTCTGTGATTGAGAGTTTCTGCGAGCGGCCGCTAGCACTAGTTGAGCGCTAGTTGTGCTTCTCTATAACTAGGACAATTAGCTATCAGATCGCTCGGAGATTGATCATTCAACCTTGTGTAATCGAACCGGTGGTTCGCTATGAAACAACAGTCTTCGATAATAACCGCACGGATCAATTTCACTCAGGGAGGAGAAAAGGAAAAGGAAAAGGAAAGCAGCACAAGTAGTTTCGGAAAGTTAAATGTAGAACAAGTTGCGGTGAATTCAGTGTGGAACATATGCAAACTCGATAGGAAATCAGCGGTATCAATGTTAATTAACCAAGAGGGTTCAGACATCTTTGAGAACTTTGTATTTCTTATCGTGTAGTTTCTTCAGACATGAAATATGCACTTACAAAATGTGGTTTTCATATTATAAATGTGGATACTTCACACGAAAAATTTAAAGTATTTGACTCTTATATGATGAACAATGCCTAATTCAAACTTCAAAGTAAACATCCACATTTAGGTTAAAGGTTTTTGCTGTCATAAGGCTGATGTTAAGTACTAATAATAATATATTTCTTCCGAACGATCTTAATCATATGATATAACCATAGCCACCTTCAAAGGGGCCCATGACGTACAATACCAGTATGACCCATACACGAGGAGGTGGACTATTCCATTTTGTAACTTTTTATTGTACGTCCTGTAATGGATTCTGTACGAATTCGAACTTGTTCGCTCTCACTATAACATTCCATTCACCATAAGTTCCGAATTCCAAATTCATTGTAGGTTACAAAACCAATGTTACAGAATATGACCTAGGGTTTTCCGCAAAATGTCTATTCTTTATTGTTGTTTGAGTTAAATACTTGCAAAGCTGCTTTTTATTGTTTTAAATTCTTAACTACGAAATTCGTAATAATTACTATTATATTGTTATATCAAAAAACAAGGTTTGAGCTCCTCAATATGCTGCTTGAATACAGTTCAAGCTCATTATCACTAACACAAGCGCTGTATTATCAAAATTTGTTTCACGGTTTATGCAAAATATCAATTTCACGGACTAAAATTACGCGGTTTTTAATATGTGTATGTGTTTTTTTATGCGCGTCTATTTCGCTAATATTCTGTAATTAGTTTCAACATTATCGTCGCATAAAAGCACGGATGGCAAAACGCAAAATTACTCTAGCGTACTTTGTGTTTTTATTGTACCATTACCACACAGTTTTTGTCCGGAAGCATTTTTGAAATAATTTTGTTGGAATTATGTTGAAGGTTTTGTTTTGAAATGTTTCGAGCTCACTGAGTTGTCGTATTCGTTTTAAGTTCTAACTTGTAAATGTAAATGGGTAACATTCGTTCACATACAGCGTTTATAGCGTCACATAAACGTTGACTATGCCATATTTTCTAGTAGTGCTAATTTCAGGATTTCAGTAAGAAATTGCCCCGGTAATTTGGGTTTCCAAATTTAACAAATTAGCAAAATGTTTTAAGTACTTTAAATTAAATCATATTTCGGCTACACGATAATTTGAGAGATTATACATTTTTTTTATTATATTTGAAGTAGATTTATGCCTTCTTGTATGGATTTTATATTTCCGCTTGTTTTGTTATGCTGTTGGAGAATTAAGATTTTTTCCATTTATTTTATCATTCCACGTGCATGTATACTGTAGAACATTATACATTTATCTTGTACGTCAAATAAATTGTATTTATTTTTATGAAGTGAATTATTGAGTTTTCTTTAGAAAAAAGCATCCAGATGCAATTTGCTGCCATTTTATGTCGACGTTAAATTCAAACAATTTAGAGCCTGGAGTTCTTCAACTAGAATTAGGTCAAACCTAAGCAGAACTTCTGACTAATTAAATGGCATGTGTTTTTTTAATTTTAAATAGAGTATTTTCGATACCCTTGGGATTTCTATGCCGGAATCTGGGATTTAATTGGTTTGGAAATTTGCATCATGGGAATCGAGGTGAACTGTAAAATAGAAATATTTTAAATTGAATTTGAAAAAACTATAGGTTTGCTTTCATATCCAAGCAAAATGAAAGGCTTAACCAATTTTAAATGATTTATTGCCGCTGGAGGTTTATTTCACACCGCTGGGCTTCAATGCTAGATGGAAAACTTTTACAGCGGGTAAAGTAGCGGCGAATCACTTATCGCTTAAGAGCGCAGTCAGCGGCCAATATGGGAACAGCGGGACACCAATGTATCCCGCTTGTTTTTCCCAAGCAATTATCCAAAATTGAATTTTTTATTTGTTTGGTAAAGCTCTACGTTTTAAATTATAATCAACTTATTTTGGTTTAATTTTTGGAATTAGATGAATCGTTCGTATTTTGTACCATCATAAATTTTGTCTAAATCATTTATTTAATTGAAGGTATAAACAAAAAAATTCTTATTAGAAACAGGACTAACAGGTCAGTAAATTATGGTTGGTATTATGTTGTGGTAAATAAAAGTTGAAAACTAAAATCTACACTCACCTGAATTACGGGCTGGGAGTAATTTGTAGCTCCCGGAACGAACTGGCTTTTAGTAAGTTTTTAAATTTGTTTTAATAATATTTATTAGCCTTACTGTAGTATAAACAATTCTTTACCTTTCTACATAATTATATTTATATTTAATTCTTTCTTTATCGGGGATCAATCCTCTGGTATCAATGCATGTGCGTGGGTAAAATTGTAAGTTTACAGTTTTTTGGAAAGATCAATTTTGGACATCTGGTTCTGCTGGCGGTCTTTGGTGAGTAATTATTATTTATTGAAAATAGTGACGGTACAGAATTTTGTGCAACCAGGCGTAACTAGTAAAACAATCATTTATTGCAACAACATAAGACATTTCATTTAACCACGATCCTTTCCCAAAAGAACACTCTAAAAGTTAGTAATGGTTTTTATTCAACTAAATGTAGTATGTTTCTTAGTGCTACTTTATCTCGACCAAATTCATCTTTATTATTTCATAAGACCTAATTCTATTGACCATCAAACAAAATATAGGCCTACTGATAAAGTAGCATTCGGTCTGATTTTATTTTCTTTAGTGTTTTTCACTCGTGGAAGATTTATTTCTAAAAAGAGAGCATATTATCTTCTTTAGAAAAGTCAAAAGGACGCTACCGAGGAGAACTCAACTGTCTATAGACATCGAAGCCTTGCGTCAAGTTAACGTTTGATGGATCGAAAACAGACGTCTGAAAGTTTCAAAAGTTTGTTTTTATCGACACTGTGGGCCTATTTTCAATCTTTTTATATCAATAACTTCTATATTACCAACATTTTTATGGTCGATTTATCTGTTCACCATGCTTGATGGGTTGGATAATTAATTATCATGGATTGTTTGTTATGATATTTTAATATTCTCTGGGTATAACGAAGCATTAGATGTCGGTACGTTGTGCAATCAACAAAAATAATAACAACAAACTCTGTTTTTTTTTATTTCAAAATTGTATATTCAGCTATAAGCCCAGTATCAAATACAAAAAAAATCATATTTAGAGCCTGCACTCAGTCATATAATTAATTTTCTTCATTTTAAATGTACAATGTCCCCCCCTGTGGTCAGTTCTTGTAATAATTCAGTGAAGGTTCACGGTACGCACGTTATAATGTTAATTATATCTAGACCTATATAAATTTGGTGATATTTGGACTGCACAACTCATACTTTGTCAGTGATGCTAATAAATACTGTGCATGAAGATGAAAAACACTGAATGAAATCCATGCTCAAGCCAAGTTACCTGGCCTGACCTTGAGGGAATAAACCGTTGTTTGGAGGGCAATAGATCATAGAATTATAATTCCAATTAAACTACACACAATATCATTTACCCATAATAGTTACATTAAACATGATACAAAAAGCCTTCAATGAAGACAAGAGTATTATAACCTTCGTATACGTCTCACCAACAAAACTCAAACAAGTTCAACTGGACAGTTCTAAAAATGAATTACTCTTTATAATATCGTATTAATATTTTCATTAATTGAATGAATACGAATATAATTATATTCAGATATATTCCATATAAGTATGTCATCAGGATCGCTGATGCCGGTAGCTACTCGTGCTCTACTTGATCTCCGCCTGGCAGAGGCTAGTCTAACTGAGTTCGACGAGCCCCGCTAGTCGGAACTCAAGTAGACCTTGATCAAGTAGGTCAAGTAGGCTCGTCTAACTGAGTTCGACGAGCCCCGCTAGGCGGAGATCAAGTACACCTTGATCAAATAGATCAAGTAGGCTCGTCTAACTGAGTTCGACGAGCCTCCGCTAGTCGGAACTCAAGTAGACCTTGATCAAGTAGGTCAAGTAGGCTCGTCTAACTGAGTTCGACGAGCCCCGCTAGTCGGAGATCAAGTACACCTTGATCAAATAGATCAAGTAGGCTCGTCTAACTGAGTTCGACGAGCCCCGCTAGGCGGAGATCAAGTACACCTTGATCAAATAGATCAAGTAGGCTCGTCTAACTGAGTTCGACGAGCCCCGCTAGGCGGAGATCAAGTACACCTTGATCAAATAGATCAAGTAGGCTCGTCTAACTGAGTTCGACGAGCCTCCGCTAGTCGGAGATCAAGTAGACCTTGATCAAATAGATCAAGTAGGCTCGTCTAACTGAGTTCGACGAGCCTCCGCTAGGCGGAACTCAAGTAGACCTTAATCAAGTAGATCAAGTAGGCTCGTCTCACTGAGTTCGACGAGCCTCCGCTAGTCGGAGATCAAGTAGACCTTGATCAAATAGATCAAGTAGGCTCGTCTAACTGAGTTCGACGAGCCTTCGCTAGTCGGAGATCAAGTAGACCTTGCTTTTGCCCGATATCTCACGTAAATTGGCAGTGAGCCACAACTCTATCGTTGCCAACTGAAGCATCGAGCTGCGCTATTGTGGTGTCGCCATTACGATAACCCGCCAGTCAGACGTATTTGATCTGTGTTATCAAGCGCGGTCACAATAGTGTGCATAGGCCTGATAACAATAACAATCAATGCTTGTATCGTTACGCACTGAACTAACTAACGTGGGGTCGCGGGTTTGATTCCCACCGGGCACAATCTGAGTTGACTTAGTGTATGGTTCATTGCACCCTGACACGCGAATATGTGTTACGGTAATAACACACAAGCTAATAGCTTTATAGACATAGTTTACATGTAACAATTGTATAGTTTACATTACTTGCAAGCCTCATGCTATCATTTATAAATTGTACTCAGTGAATGAAAAAATACTAATTTTACTAATAACAGAAGTTTTGGAACAAAATTATACACATTACATCTACTACGACATTTTGAAGATATATATATATATATATATATATATATATATATATATATATATATATATATATATATATATATATATAATATTATGTACACTCAAATAAGGGGGTTCAAATAGTGGGGGTAAGGGTTTCTCCTGTTTGGTGGAGGCGCCGGGTATTTTCGGGCTTTATTCGAGTCTAGAAAATACGGCGATAAACTACTGTTTTAAAATATCACTTTAGTTTTTAGATATTTTCATATTATATTATAATAATATGTTGATCCTCTGCTTACGAAAGAAACGCAAAATGTTCACACAGCGTGGTTTTAACTGTCTGTAGCCCTCCTGTATAAGCCAAAAATGTAAGCTTGAAATATATTTAATTTACACACAGATTGTGTAAGTTAATAGAATCGTCCAAACTTATCTTCCCAAGTTTTTCCGTTTTAATTAGTCTTTGTGAATTAACGACCTGGCCACCTCCACTGATAAGGTGGGTCAAGGCGTGTAGAAGTGATATGGATATGCTCCGAAAAGCCATTGAGAAATTATTCTGATAACATTGTTACAAACAACGGTAAATGGGTAGACAAGTTGCGTGCAGGCTACGCTGTGAGGGGGTCTAGCATGCGTCTTGATTGCCGATCCCGCTCGGCAACGATACCAACAATCTATAAGATTCTGAGCTAGATGTTCGGTTATCTTACCTCACTAGTGTCTAACACGCACATTCTGAAGTACCTTCGTTGCCGTAGAAATAACGAACACTCAAGTATTTTATTTTACTTCATACACGTACTTGATTACAATCAGATCAATCAACAATTTTTCATTGAAAACAGGTCTTGGATATTATTCTCCGTTGCAGCTCTACCAGTCGTATGAGACTTCAAAAATACCAGATACTATACAAGTGTTATCGTACAACTAGCAGGTCTCGCTCGACGGGCTGGTCTCAAAGTTCTATAGAAGATTTTAAAGGGTATTTGAATATGAATTTATGTATTGTAAATATGAATAGAAATATTTAATAATCAAACAATATATCGTACCTAGCCCCCTTTTATAAAAACCTACCCCGGCCTGCCAAAACAATTGTAGTTACAAAACTATCCAGCAAACGGTGACTCATGACGGAAAGACGGCAACTGGAATGGGTACTTTGTGAAAAAAAAGCCAACACAAATTGACAACAATAGTATTCAGTAAATGATTGTATATATTATATAGAGTATAGTGATGCATAATTTTATTTCACTGTGTCAAGGTTTAATGTATCACACACAACAATCACATTCACAAGAACTTTATAAACTACCTTTTCATCCCCCATTTTTAGCCAGTGATAGTTCACCTGTATTTTAAGTTCCAAACAAAGTTACATTCTTTATTTACCTTCCATGCGGCCCCCCTTTCATTTCCGTACATAACTCCCAACTTTAAATGGTTATTTCTAAAGCGACAGGAACACTCAGCGAAGATGGAGAGAAACGCTTTTAGCTTCGCCTCTTTCCCCATCCTCCCCTACTTCCCCATCCTCCCCTACTTCCCCATCGTTCTCTTACTTAAAAAAAACTTTCCCGAGAGTTTCTCCCTTATCACTGTGTAGCCCTCAAACAAGGTCAGTAGGAGTTGAGCTAATCTTTGATATTCTCTCTCCTTTAAATCCGCTTAAGAACGTTTACTTGGGAAATTGCACATCTGAGAATACGGTACTTCGTTTTTCTTTTAAAACAGTTTACTTTCTTAAACTTCTAATTTCTCCATTTATCTAATGAAAAAACAACACCGCTATGGCTCAAGAGTATTGTAACAGTCTATGGCTCCGTCCATGTTATATTTTAAACTCAAGTGCAGGACACTGTAGCAAGTCATTGTAGGTGTTAGTAGTTCTGTGTTTGTGTGCTGGCATTAGTACAGACAGTGCTCTGGATTCCTACCCTGTCTTTCTCAAACGTGTACATGGTTACAAAAAGTGAATTGAGTGCGAATAATAAATGTGAACTTGAGTGTAGAATTTATATTAAATACAATAATACAATATATATTATTGTAAATGGAAGTATTGAGAAATGCAAATTAGGGAGATTTCTAAGCTTAAATGGACCATACTGAAACCAATCAAGTGATTAATTTAGTGTTAAACAGCTGCTGATGATTATGGCTTGTCAGACATTTATATTGTCCCATGTTATTATATATAAGAATAATATCGTGTTTGTATTATTTTGTGATTCTGTTACTTACGTGACCGTCCACATTTGACATTACCCTCAAAGTATATTGGTCGGAAGTCTTACCTGGAAAGAAAAGAAAATACAATTAATACTAAATACAAGATTACCTTAACTAGATTTCCCTTTGTGTTCAAGCAGTAAGTTTGTTGTGGCGTTGTGTAAAGTGGCGTATGCGCGGTTTAAATATTGGCAGTAGTATTATACTATACACTATATGGCGTCTTTTCTTAAAGCTGTACAGGATACTATTTTACAGAGTCACATATGTTTCAGCGTCGTCATTTGTATGTATGATTCCTCAAAGTTCTTGCGGGTGTCAAAATTAAGGCATCTACATTTTGTAATATTTCTAAAAGTAATATGAAAAAACTTAACAACTGAACATTTATATAAGATAATTATAACTAAAACAGGAAAATATAAAACTTTAAACATAATTTACTTTCTCTGTGTTTGTAAACGGTAGTGGTAAAGTTTGCGTTATTTTCCTTGTGATAAAGAAGAAACCCACTAAACGTTCTTGTAAGTATAGAGTGCGCCAGACGAACGAATGTCCCCCGCCACAGACCTCGAGGAGATTGATTACACCCAGTGACGTCATCATTAATCACGTGACGAGCCGCTAACAGCGCGGTGATCTAGTCCGGGCGAGCGACGAGATCTCGGGCTCGGCGAGAAAAAACGAGAACCCATTTACATCGGCCTTGAAGAAGTGGCGAGACGCCTTATCTGACCGCAGGGTTGGCACTTTCAAGACGAGGCTTTGAAATAATTTCCTCTTCATGAAGCTCTCCACAGCTTTCAATAACACATGAACAACAAATTAATATTAGATACGCGTGTGGATTGGAAGTGTTCGGTTTGTTTGTGTGTTCGTATCTTTACAATTTAAATAAACTTTAAATTGTAGACACTTTCACCTTTCCAGGACAATTATAACCTGAGCTAAACAAGATACTGTCCAAAGGACAGTTTAAAAACAACCCTAAGATAGAAACACAAATTACTTAAAAGAAAACGTGATTTTTTTTAACACGGTAATTAAATTAGCTACACCGTACATTATGTTCACTTGTTGTAAGATTTAATCATACAAATCGAAGAATGACATTGAAACCATAATTGTCAAGTTATCCAATATATGTAACCTGCCGAAGACAAATCGCCATTAAAAGTCAGTGGTGCGCATGTAACCCCATGTTTGTGCTTCTGTCTACGTTTTAACTGTAAAACTGTAGCCGTACTGTAATGACTTGGATACACTAACATAAACTCTATCGTAAACGTTTTGAAAGACGATTTGTTGATGTCAGCACATGAGATTATTTTTGCACGAAAATAAAACTGTTTTTCAACAAGAAAACATTTTTCTTACATATATATGTAAGTGAACAGTGATATCCAAAAGTCATCATAATTTTAATAGTAATATTGGTCGTTTCAAGTTAAGCGGAACTTTCGATATCAAATCTAGACCAACAAGTTTAAAAGATTGAAGTTAGTGTGCAGATAGCGAACGCTGTCTGAAAAACTATCAGAGAAACTACGAGGTCTTATTCAAACACCCTTAAATTGAGCTGGTAAACGGAAATACAATCAGACCACTGTTCATTGCGGAATAGTGTAATTATTTATTTCAATCAATATCCGCCCCTGTACCCACTAAAGAGTCGGGTAGGGGGTGGCAATTTCTCACTCCCCTACGGGCGCCAATACTCGCTGGTACTCCGTAGAGTAAGAAGAGTTTCACCATCCCCATGTACGCCAAACTGCAGGTACTCATATTAAAGTCTCTCAGGATTGTGTTTATAAACACCCCAATGCGTTAAGCCCATTTTGCCAGATGTGTGCCAAGACATGTGACTGTATTGCAGCTTGTAAGGGATCTGTTGTTGATTGGGCTCGCCACTTAAAGTATATGTATGGTTGGATTCATATTTTCTTAACATTTTCAATTTATGTTGTAAACAGTTTAAATTCCGGATTAATATCGTTTAGATAGAGTGCAATAAGAAACTTAAAAGCTTGATATATTAGTAAATAAATCATTTTCATTGCGTCATATAGAGTTAATATCTTCAATTTAGACTATAAACGGTTTATGTCCTGGTTTATCTTCTCCCAGCTTGACTGTATCGTGGTGTGACCTAGATTCAAGCCGCTAAGTGTCTCGAGATCACGTGGTATACAAGGGTGTTTTAATGGCCCTACATTCTTCGAGGGTGGCAAGCGAAGTCCCTTTAAGATCTCAGTCGTTTTAAATACATTTCGAGTTGAAAGATTCTCTCTCTCTCGCATTTCACAGATGCGACTGCGAGAGAGGAAAAAGCAGAGAAAGAGTGTTAGAAGTTGGTTTGTATTTTACTACAATTTCTTTTGGGAATAATCTTGGCAATGTAAACACTTATCATTAATCAATCAGTTGAATAATGCGTTGATTGTTTTAAATTATCTTAGTTTGAAAGTTACCTGACGTATATAACTTCACGGACTAATCGTATGTATCACGTAGAGCAGATATTTGAAATCGACAGCGTGTTTTCTTGTGCTATGCTGCTGTACCCGCATACACAATAGCACAAAACAACACAGCGCACAATTTCAGTATAAGTATAAATGTACAGAGTTAGGCCTGCATACTTTAGATTGGCCCCTAACTATCTAGAAACCAAATACAGCTACCCAAATGCTTCATGTCATGAACTTTATTCACCACGTACAAAATAAAAAACCAATAGCTTAATGTTAGCAGAAATATAATGTATCGACTGTGAATACGTATCCCAGTAGCATGGATGGGTATATGACCAAACAATAAACTATGTAACTTTAGCCTATGTTCATGATTATATTTTTATTTTGTCGTATGTTTAAAAAGTGAAATCTTGTTATGATCGGCTCTTTTAATGAAGGTGGCAAACCAAAGGTATCAACTACCATTGCGTTTATTAGTCCTTACAAAAACACATACAGGAACCCATAATTTACCCGAAGTTCCATTTACCTGAACATGTGAACTTGTATTTATATAGAAACAAGACTCGAACATAATTCAATGGAGACTCCGAGAAGAGAATGGATGACTCTGATTGGTCGGAGAACCGAACGCTGGAGTAGAACAGCAACGCGAGTCAGGGATTTCCAAGTGAGTAGTTCGGCGTGCGGCCGCGTGGCAGCGCTACGAACAGAATCCAACGCTCTTCTTTCATCATTATGTCAACTCAAGTATTTTATCTGTCGCTCGCCAGCCTTCAGTTTGTGGCCACTCCTCGGCGATTCTTTGTCAAATTACGAGTTTCCATGTAAATCTTCCTTACAACCGACTCTCAGAAATAATTAATTGCAAACTTCTGCGCGACGTTCTCCGTTTAGGAATGAGTTTACACGGAAATGTGCGACGCTATAAGAGGCTTAATGAAAATATTTGTGAAATGAAGACAAATAAAAAAAGTTCCATAACAAATTACAGCATGTAATGTTTATCTTACATATTTCTTTTTTCTTGCGAAATTGACAGGTATGGAAAAGATCCAAAGTAGCTCTGCCTGTCATAAGAAGCGATTTAAAGAGTCATGGTTTAAATTCGTTTGCTAAGCAACGTTGATAATAATAATAAATAATAATATTGAAGAATGTGTGCAACTTGTGTGCGCGTTATTAAAATTAAAATCTGTTTGGAGTGTTCGCCACGACGTTGAAAAGTTACTTGCACAAGTGACACAAACTGTCAACGCAATGAAGAAACAACCCGATTTGTTTTGAATTTTATTAAAATTAATCCGGGCCAAGAATTGACAAAATAATACTCGCGCTTCTTTGGTCCCCCCTGAAAGTGCATCGCTGTTAAACCAGGCTATTCACTCATCAGCCTACTGTTTACCCGAAGTTCACCCGGCTTTCGACAATCTGGTTATAAGGGTTGGCTTATTTATTTAAATATTTAAGTGGTCGTATTAATCTTGGTGTGCGGATTAAGAGGGTAGGCTACTTCACGATACCTGGGGCTTTGCTAATTGGCTCTAACACTGAGACACTGATGCTGTAACGCAATAACGTCGCGTTATATGAAATACGTTCGCTGGGAGTTTAACGTTTTTGAGGTTTTTGGTTAGGCCAGGGGTGGACAAAGTATTCGCGTGTGTTTATGCGATTTGAGTGAGGATTTCAAAGATGTATTGAGATCGGCCAATTTCACGAGAGATGCACTTAATATGTTTTCTGGAATAATTTGTAATGAGTTGTTATATACAGTGCAAACCCAAATAGAAAGTGAAATTAAACACGCCGTAACGTGCTAAATTTAAACACCTAACAATAATGTGGTCTGATTAGAGGTGCTATTTATTGGTCCTAACTCACAAAAAAGTTTAACTTTACATTCATATACGACATTAAAAAATGTACAGTACGTAGGTTTTCTCTGTTTTTATTAAATTTATGTATTAATTATCATTACTTTTACCAACAATTTCTCACTAAATACTATATCTTATCTTCCTGAGGTAATCTTTTGTAGATCCGAAAATACGCAAGAAAGAAAACATTTGAAATTCCAAATGTATTTATTGTTTCACTCAACTCAACTTTCACGAAACTTCGACTGAAATGTGTTCCGGCACAAATAGCTTGAAAGCGTTAGAACAAAGTTTTTGTTCGTCTCTTTAAAAATGACAATCAATATCATTGTAGAACGATTGAGGGCTTTTCTATCACATCACGATCTACAGATCCTCAAAAACAAGGTACAATTGATTGTGTTTGCTTAAGATTATAACATTTCAATAATATAATCCAAACAATACAATTTTATCATTGTATATCACTAGATCTTGATTATATTTAACGTTGCATCATACCAAAATGTTGACATTGAATGTCATTTTAAAGATGAAAAACAAACTTAAAGTGTCATGCTTTTCAAGTTGTGTCGAACGCTCTTAGAACTATAATTTTCGTTTAACTCGATCAACATTTCAACTTACCTCTCATCTTTTCACACAACTTCCAAGTTTGATACTTGTTATTTAGTCGTTTCATTGTTATTCTACGGACAATATCCGGAGCCGTCGTCGACAATGCTACTAAGTATTCGTAGAGCTCTGCGGATATCTGGGTCCTAAAAGCTTTACTTGTTTTAATTACGGGCCTCTCTCCGACTCAATCTAGTTCCTATTGTGCTGAGCGCAACGCATGTAGAAACCTCCGCAAATGTAGGGATTTAATCCACTTGCCGATATAACAATACCAAGTATTGTGAAAGCGCTACTTCCCAAAGTCGTTTAATTCAACAGCCACAATTCTAGGGTTCCACAAACTCCTCGGGATGAGTTTGTGGTTAATTCTTGTTATGTAAGTACTGTCAGTTCCGATTCGAGGGTTAATGAAGCTTTGCGCTGGCTACATTTAATAACTATTTGATTGTGAGGCAGTGGTTATGAAACCATCTTATCTTGTGGGCTAAGAAACACGCCGACTATTTCCATTTAATGAAGCGTTTCACTCATAGAATCGTAGGCGCCAAATTCGGGCCGCCCCTTATATTTCCAACTATTTATTGGGATTGTAGTAGTAATTACTATTTCAGTGATATTTTAGTGATTGAAGCATAAAGGTGATATTAAGTTTTTTATAGCAATTTGATAGTTTTGACACATAATTGGTATAATTTCACAGGAGCTTTATAAGATGAAAATGGGACAGATTTAAGTATAGATTTAAGAATCACGATAAGACATCAAAAGAAAAATTGTTTGCCTTGTCTTCTGTACAAAGGGACATCTGTAATATAACATATGTTGAAATTAAGTTGCATATTACTTCAGAAAAGGAAACAATATAGTAAGGCTAAAAATATTTTCATAGATTTTTTTCAAGTCCTCCAGTTCGTAAAATAATTTAGAATTAATTTTCCATTATTTTCTTTAAATTTTATTTTTTACTGTGTATTTGTTATCCATCAGTGCCCATTGTGAACATTTTATGTATGGCGAATTCTTATGGAGAGGATAGAAGAAAACACCTCCCTTGTAAATCAGTTTTACACACGAACTGAGGCTCATGATTCACATGTTTGCATGAGAACTTTATCTCTTGGAATCTAGAACAACATATCCAAAACATTTTTATAATAATTTTTTCTGCTTGTAAAACATCCTACACTCTAGTAAAATATTAAATATTCTATAACCTTTTCGTCAGAAATCTACTTTATAATGCAAAGAAGACTCAAGCATTCGCACAAGTACATAATGAATATGGAATGAATATACCGGTGAAATAAAAATACACTTTCAGATTTTTTAATCCTACACATACGTTTGATATTTTAATACAGCAAGTGGGAGTGTTGATATTTGCATGAAACGCCATTTGGAAACTTGGAAATCTAGTTGAAAGCAACGTTTGAATCAAGAGTCTATATTTCTAATTAGGAAGAGACGAAAAGGTTCAAAGTTTCCCACAGGGAAAAATAAGTTATTTTTATTTCTCATGAAATGAACATATTTTTGTGTAATCCTTGTTAACACTACTAGTCAAAAGAAAGGCATCCTCTGTTTTTAATTCCTGAGCAATATTCTATGTTACGCTATCAAACGTCCTTTCATAAATTATGTTTTGTCTGTTTTAAGCTGTAATAGGGTTTCAAAGAAATATTGTGACATCAAAGAAGCTTAACGATATCAAAACGAAAATACTGAGCATTACAACGTGACATTATTTTATCAAGAAAAAATATAATCTGTTCTTTTTTTAAATTAAATGAACAAGTTATTTGCTTACATTTTTTGAAGAAAAAATGTTCGTAAAAAAACTATAGTATTTATTTTATTTCTAAACTATAAGATGTATATAATTATTACTAATTTTATTCAAATAACATGTAATTTCTATATTTCTATAATAAAATGACGAGATAAGCATGCAAATATTGAGAAATTATATTATGCAAGTAAATAAAAAATAGTGCAAAATCTACAACACACCCAAAGAAACTGGGGGAATTTCAATTGAAACATATTCTTTGAAAAGCCATTTATTAGTTTCTTGTGTGTCTAGTTTCACAAATGGCAGTCTTGTATAGATTCTTAAGAGGAAAGAACTGTTACATCTGTGAATTTATGAATTTCATTGTCTTAACTTTATGAATAAAAGAATGCTTATTTTATATATTAAAGACAGACGCCTTACCAATTCCAATGAACTTGTCTAGCATTATTATGATAGCTTAGTAGTTATTTTATTTGTGTTGAATTTTTTATAGTTTCTTGATGATATTTTTCCTCGATCAGCAGACATTTCACCTCAATTATTGCGGACAACTTATTGTTTATAAATACTCACCCCGAGGCAATGTACATGAATACGACCTCTGAAGAGAGGCACCTGACATGCAGAACTCTACAGCAAGGGTTATTAGAAAAAAATCATTATTTTCCACCTGACACAAGTTGGCAGGTGTTTTGGTTTTAAGTAAGCGAGATCACTTACGATGACACAAGTAACAACATAGCTCCGGTTGAAGCATCCACATACATGGTATGGGATTAAAAGTGGTATTTTATTGAACATATCAGCGTTTTTATACCATTGTTCACAATTAATTTCCTATCATTATAAAACAATAGAAATTAAATGAGCTTCGAAAAGTGAAGTACAAACACAGTGACTGTATAAGACAAATTCCAGTTATAATAATAAAGACATTATCGATCACAGCCACTACGCCAGCTGACCATCCTATAAGATACATATTCTAACCTCATCGTAACCATGTGGTGATCCCTTCACAATGTAATGTTATATCGTAGTTGGTGATAAAACATATCGTAAAATACATCTTTACTCGTTTTATTAAAGTTCATAAATATTTATTGCATCAGTTAAACCTGTCATGTCCCATCAGATCTCGGTAGTGAGATGAACCATATATCGGCCCATTGGTGTCATTAAACTAGTCATAATATCGTGTGATAATATTAATTAAGATTAACAAAACAAAACATAGTTATTTAATCAATTAAAATAAAGGAAGTATAGTCTTATGTTATAAAGTAATTCAGAAGGGTATTGTTTTGATACAGGTTTGTAGAAGATTGAAATATCGATTCATTGTAGTACCCTGAATGTGTGGATCCCAATTCTGAACTGTACGTAAATGACTCACTATCATTAAACATCTTAACAGTAACTCAGCGGTTATGACAAGAAACTGTGAGATTTTACCGTAACGAGGGCATCGGCAGAACAACAGCGCTGCCACCCGGAGTGGCTCTAGTTACACTTTTTCTCACCGCCTTTCAATTACTGGCAGTATTTTTTTCCGAGGTTCCAAGCTTCCCCGATAGGTAGCAGCACATTCTAAACCTGGGAATTATATCACCCAGTGGCCTGGCAACGCGCTAAAAAATTTGGGAATTATATCACCCAGTGACCACCAAAGAGTTAAGATATTTGAGATTATGACCCGTTAGCTAACCAACTAGAGTACTTTGGTTGGTAATGTGTGGTTGACAAAACTTCAAGTGCTTTGAGACTTTACCCAACTTCATTGTTTCATACTCAAAGGTATCATGCATAGCTTTACAAAGTTTTAACACTCAATTCCACGAAAGTTTGTGAAACAACATCACATTTTCCATTTTGTATATATGTAAATACCGAATTTCCGAGTTATTACGTTAAGCCGGCGGTTTTTTAGCAGACCTTCATTATATTTGTATTAATTTTGTGTGGGTGGGCGACTACAGCTTCCTTTTATGTCCACGCAAATACGTTGAAAGGCTTCGTGAGAATTGCCCGCACTGTTTGCAGGATTTGCTTCTACACTGTTTAGGTCCAGTTAAATCAACAACATATTTAAACAACTGACTAGAATTTCCTGCTGATTCTCAATATTTCTTCTTATCCAGACATCCATAATTATTATTAGCGTACACTCGTAAAACATTAAGAGCGGTTACTGAAAAATATATAAGATTGATATCTGAGTTTTGAGCACCTGAGTTTGTCCGAATTTTCATCAACGCAACACATAGCTTTTTATTAATTAGGAAATTGTGTTTACATTTTAAAATTGTAACCAAGACGTGTTGAAAGGAAACATTTAATACCCTTGTTGCAAACATGACGGTGTCTAAATTTTTTCTATTTAGTTGGACATGTTTCTACTATATCGTTCCACTATGGTGCAGCTCTCTAATTGACTATTATTTTTAATCTTTGAAAACACAGTCTCATAATTTTTAATCAGATACTTATATTTTATCTGTTAATTTAGTACTTTGTTTCAATATAATTCTAAAAACCGATTATCTGTACAAATATATGAATTGAGCGAGATGCCAAGATAAGGAGGCTGTACAATCGCTCGCAAAGCTTCAAGAACGCACAAGATAAACCTGGAAACCAAAGAGAAAAAAAGAAACTAGCTCTTGGTTTCGCTGTATTGGTGTCACCTTACTACGAAACGGTTTAGTAGTTTCCATTAGCAATATTCTTTATCGATCAACTCGTGACGTTTTGGGTGATTATTTGTGTGGGAAATTGCGTATATCATAATCTTCAGTTGTAAATTGAGACGTGAAATCTGGCAACACTGATCAAAAATATCCTTCCCCTTCATTCCTCTTTCGACATCCCTGACGCTGCAACTTGTGCTGGCAATATGTGTAGCCTCATCCACCCAGTCTTCTAATCCTCTATTTAAATTATCTCCTTCCTGCTGTCCTCCTATTTCACGTTACACCTGCTTTAAGCGCGCGGCATATCTTACGGCCATTTCACCCCCTATCTTCCTAACAGGGTATTATTTTACCACCTCTTCATTTCCATTGTGCACTTATCCGGGATACTCAAAATCCTAACCCTACCCCGTAATCAGATCACCGGGGGGGGGGGGGGGGGAGGGGGGGGGGTTGACGTCATTTGTGGTCAACGACTTTGTCCGACATTGTTAAACGAGGGGTGGATTTTGCGCCATGGCTACCAACCTTAAGGGAGATAGAACTGCCAATATTCAATCACATGAATTCATGTTTTTATTCATATCTCATTAACGCCGAAAAATACTTCATGAAAATTGCATCGTATTAAAAATGAAGGAAATTTTAATCAGTTTATTTCAGTTATGTCAAAAACAACAAAAAGCGTGAAAACGGATATTTCTCGTGATTGCATTTCGATTTTATACGATAAATAAAAGTAAAAATAATCTTATTATCCTTCAAACAAAATGAGCAACATATACACTTTAACACTGACATAATTCCTTCCATTTCCTGTCCCGTAAATCCAAGTATTACTTTTCTGCTTCATTGCGATGGAATCGTTCAGCATAAAACGTGTATGGTATTAATTAATTCATGGTAACCGTCTGAAGAGCATAAAATGTTCACTTTATTAAAGCACTTAAAGCACTCGAATAAATAGACTCACTTTACGACCAACCTCTCTTTTATTCGGAAAAATAGCAATCTTTTTTTGTTTGTGTATAGTTTTATACATTAAAAGTGTTAACAATAATATTAAATTATTATTTCTCTTGCATAAACGTAATTACAAAAGCTAAAGCGTTCATTATGTTAAAAGAACTGATTTAATTCCCTCCTTTTACTCCACCCCTGCTCTAAACCATGAACAAGATTTAATTATATTTCGCTTTTGCCAATTTCCTCTTTGTGAAATCTGCATCCCTCCCCTTCCATGTTAGCCGCCAATCCTGTCTGGCGGTAAGTCGGTATTTACAAGCCGGCCCTATCAGAGATGTTGCTTTAATTGAGCACGGCTTGCCACAACGCTAACCATATACTGGGGTTATTTTATTATACTCTGTTGGATTGGCATTTGCCATCGCTCTGCTTTGCATACTTGTGTATTGCACGCAACACCTTGATCTAGTGGGTATCTATATTGTTTACCCACCCAGTTATGAAAAATGACTTTCAGTGAAACAAACAATACCATTTATACGTGCATTTTTTAACGATAGTACTTAAGTCCACAGAACCACAGGACCATTAAAAAAAATAACTTCATTTTTAAACCATACTAACCGTAATTGTTTACGAAGGGTAAGTGGAGAGCTGATTTCAGCTTTTTGGGCGTTTAGTTTTTAGTTTTTGAGAAAAAACTGACTTGTGTTAAATTTATAATAATAATAATTAAAGAATTATTCATAATTGTGTATTTGTTTATCAGAACACATAACAACACATTAGATTATAAAATGGAGGTAGATATAAGTATAACATGTGGCTCACGGTTTGAGCCATTATTAATGACAATACCCTGAAAGGGACTCAAACCCAGGTCATCCTAGTAATTAGTTGAGTGTTTCTGTGTTGATGTGAGATAACAGTTCGATTCCCAGTGGGAGAGAAATTTCAGTATAGATATAATCATTGATCATATTATGAATTGGTCAATTTGTAGCTCTACACATTCTTACTCCTATGCAAGGAAAATCGGTGTTTGTAATGTATGAAGAGTTATCTAAAGCAATGTGAACATAGAACCTTTTAGTTAAAAATAAAATATATGGAAAATAATTTCTAATTTGTCACAATCATAACCCTGAGAATCGAAATTGACTTTGATACATGAAAACAAGAAGAGTCAAGCTGCAACAAAATTACCCAATAAACGATATTTCTTAAATGGCCGATATAAGGTTATATTTAATTAATGAAGCAGTTTTGAATTGGAATGTCAAAATATGTAATTTTTGGTTTCAAGCTTGTGCTTAAATTTCTTTAAATGTTTTAGAATGTACGAATATTGATGGCTCAGCAAAATTAATTTTAATTAAATCAATCAAACTTGAAATTAATTTGAAATAGAAAGAGAAACATGAAACTTATGACTCAATACCTTTAAGTTAATGAAAAACGTATTCTTTAAATTAAATTGACGAATAAATTGATCGGTAATAATTGTTTAAGCAAAACAAGAAGTTTTAAGTTTTACAGTTTGCAAGTGCTTTTACCCTGTCAGTTTATGAGGATTTATAAAATAACTTAACTTGTTAGTAGTTGGAGACTACTAAATCCTATCAGTAAATGTTATGTGATAATAAAGACAGACCGTCTACCCTAAAAGAGCAAGGAAACAAAGTTATTGGCATCGATGAGTTACGAGTGCATTAATGGTGTTTCAAGTTAAAGTTATTGTAAAATAAAATATTGATGCATATTGGGCTGGTGGAGCTATTAAATTTATGTGTTTGGAGTATATGAACCGCTTAGTGGATTGAGACCTTCAATACTATACACGGATTAACATTATTAATTCAGTGTTGTCCTCTATGATGGCTGATCGAGTGCGCATCACACGACGCTCTAACTCGGAGGCTCACTGGTTCGATACCCGCTACCGGCAATCTTGGCTGAAGGGTTTTCCGAGGGTTTCCTCAGTCAGATTGCTGAGATTGTGCCTAGCATTCACAAGAAACTAGACCATCTGAACATCAGCAATCAATGAATGAAGCTTGAAGTATCACTTTTGTTTGAAGTTGCCAGTTAAACTGGCGTTACACACGAGTGCTTACGTTTACCTGTTCCGAGTAACTTGATCAGTTTATAGGTAAACGTAAGTGCCCCAATCCGGCTGAGAATGGATATGTGGTCACTCTGGCTGCCTGTTTTTCTGTGAACGACACGAACCATGGCCATGCCTTAGCCAGATATAGTTAAATATTATCATCTCTACAGAGGTATTTACTCTGATAATCAATCAATAATTTGATTACTCCTCTCAATGCAAATCATTCCATGCACAACACTTTTAGGAATAAGATTTCGAGCACCACAGAAAGATCTTTTTTAACAGATTGCAATCGCTGAACTGTAAATCTCACTTTTTCAGTCATACAGTTCCCTACACTTCACTACGCTGTTGTTGAATGCAGTTCTAGTGCAACTTTCCACTTAACAAAGCTTCGTATATAATACAACTACATCAGAATATACAACTCTTGACACCATTATCTCCTGAACGGGTACTGAAATTGTTTTCTAGTTAGCATTTCTAAATGTAATTATCCATTGTAGATGAGTGCCTTACACTTTTATGAAGCACCGGTTTTGCATTTCATCCCATCCTCATTCTAAGCGCGATAAACAAAAGCATAGTTTGCGAGACTAAAAATGTGTTTTATTTCTTGTCTCCCTGTATATAGAGGGTCCATTGTTCTCATCGTACGCGAATACATGTTCACACACATTATATTGTTGTTCTTTATCTCCTTCTAAAAGTAGCTCACAACTTGTCGAGCGTTGTCCTCTGTCTTACTTACGTTCCTCCATTGTACCCATTGTTCGCCCCCCCCCCCCCCCCCCCCCCCCCAGAGGAAGATCTCGCCATCCCCTGATTGAGAGTCCTCGCCTGTTGTCCGCAGCGATCCTGGCGGGATTATTGCGAGTGAACAAGCGACTCGCACAGTAAACGCGTGACAGCCGCACCCCCTGCCGGTACTTTATGTAACCACAAACCAAAGCTAGGATATCTGTCTGCATTCCCCTACTTGCTTGTACACCGGACCTAACTACAACAAAAACTGTGTATACTACACGCATACATAGACTTTGGATACGGATTCAGAGTTTTTTAGTTGAGACATTTCAATTAAGATAATTAATTGATTTAGAGCATTGCGCAAAGCTTTGGTCTCTCATTTCCTATACAAGGTACAACGGGATATAAAAGTGTATTAAATATGTTTGAAATATAAATCGAAATGCTAGCACACAATAGGCAATTTTTGTCCTTCTCTTAACTGGGGAATAATGTTTAAACATCGAAAATGCTTTTTTTTGCATTTTAAAGATTCGTCACACTATATAATCGTAAATATTTTTTCTGCTTAGTGCGTGATTATAACTTCATGTACAGTATCGGTGCAGTTTTTACTTTCACAACCTTAGGACCCATGCAAAATGTGAGATTCGTATGTTCACAGACAATTCAATGCTTAATTTTAAATTTCACAATTGGACTAGGGAAAAATCCCTTCAATGTGGTTTCATGCCGTAAACTTCCAAGCTCTGGTTACACCCTGACGGTCCAATTTATCACCAGCGAAGAGGCTGAACATGCATGAGTTACAATGTGCCAACGTGCTAAACTAAATCGTTCGGGTAGACTCGGAAGTCTGCGTCGAGTTTAGCCGAGTGAGATGACGCGGAGCAACTGTCGGCGCGCCTGGAAACGTGTGAGGCTTATTTTCCGAATTTAAGGCTGACGACGGCAACGCGATGGGTTCGGAAAGAAGTCCTCACTTCACTTGACGCGACGCAGGGTGTTTTCTGTGACGTCAAGTGCAAGGAGTACAGTCGAGTGCAAAAGTCGGGGTTTGTTTCGCCAACCGGTCCGTGAGAAAAACGATATCGTGAAATTAATGTTGCAGCTTGAGTGGGTGATGTATAAAATTGAACACGTTACATGATTACATGACATCCATGCCAAACAAGGATTTTAACCTGAATCACAGGACTTGTGGTTCACCAGATCACCCTTGAACAGCCGTGCAAACTTTGATACATCATGGAATTACGTGTTTCGAATAAGAAGTCCCACAATGTACAGATTCACATGTTTGATGGAAAACACGATTTTCTGCCACTCGGGGCGACTGTCATTGGTTGGGAATAAGACCAACTATGTTCGCAAGTAGCCAGTCCTTCTCGGAAAATTTCATGAATGCTTTGTGGGTTGCATATCTTCTGTGACGTCAGTGGTTAGTTAGAACACATGGAACTATTATTTTGCACTCATTGTCTATGCGATGTTATAACTGATTTTTATTTCTCCTCAACGTATGTTGTCTATTGACTCTTAATTAAGATTGAGCCGAGAAATACAAGGGTGAGTGCAGGAGAGTGGTTCGATTAAATACATGTTCTGTCAACTCTTTATTTGTATCTGTCGGTGAAGTCTGTTTGATCATTTAATCAAAGTCCTCAAAATGTCCGATAGTAACGCGCGGGATTCCGCGAAATATCGTTGTCGTTATAAAAGATCTCATGCAAACAAGCTGTTTCATTTCAAAGCAAATAGTAGACAATGTTAAACAAAGTGAATATTTGCATTAAATTTACACAGAGAATGCAAAGACAAACAGAAGTTGACCGATGGTTATGTTTGCTCTATTAGCCCAAAATTAGTTTTATACGATACTTAATTTGTTTAAATCAATCATTTACCCATTTCAATTGGGTACGTGTTTCTTTAACATTGTGAAAATTGGTGCAACAATTTCTGTTGGAGTTGGCAGGCCCTCGGAAATAGACTTTGAGGATTTTGGTGGTTTTATATTAATATTTAGTAAATCATTTTTAGTATAAACATCAAATAGATATGAAATTTGATGTCGTATACGGTCCTTGAATTTTCAGTTTAGTTAGGTGCCAATATTTTTTTGCAGTCACCTTTGATAAACCTAAATGATAACATTTAAATACATATTACTGGAATTTGAAAGATTCATTTTGTGCATAATTGATTTTAAACACGATGAAAGCAAAATGTATTATTTAAAGTTTTAACAAGGTATGTTTAGGTTATCGGTAACGAAACAGAGGTAATAAATATTTGAAAGTATGTAAGTGTTTGTACCGAATTGAACAAAATCAGGTCAAGGTCGAGGTAAACCGTTCTATTTTGCTCGTGCTATATTTAAATATTAAGTGTATTCAAACTGGCACAATGTCTATAACTTTCAAGAAATGAGATTACTTCATTAAACGTGTTTCTTAAGTTATTATGAGCTTGGGTAACTTTGTCGCTGTACCTGGGACACTAGAAAACTTGATCAAACTTTGGCCACTTGGTTTTTGCTTTGCTCTCATCAGAACTAGTTGAAAAGTAATTACTCTAAAGACTTCTAAAAGTTTTCAAAAATAAGGTGTGTGGGCTCAATAGAAATTCATTTCTTGCTACTGTCGTGCAATTTATATAATCTTAAAAAAATATTCGTTTTTGTACCAGAATGATTTTGTATTATTATTATTTAATTAAATACATCACATACAATCTCAGCCAAAGCCGGTGTTTACATATTATTGGACAATTAGGGTTTTAATGCAAGAATTTCTATGAGGTACCTTGTTCAACTTCAGTCGTCACTGTCTTATTATTCCTAGTTCAAATTATACACCTACTTTTATGAATGACTATTATTATTGTTATTGCTATTATTACACTGTCCAGACCCTATTTATCTTCCTAGAGCCCCAATTATTGCAATAAGTATTCATATTATTCTATATTATATTGTGAAATAAATTAAATAGCTTGTGACCTACTAAAGTGGAGTGGCACATAATATGTAATTTTAACTTCAAACGTAAAAATAGAGCGCGAAAAATGAAATAAAGGAAATAGTGAATTCCATTATATTTATATTTTCCAAATCCCGGATGTAAATCCACCGTCATACGTAAGTGAATGATCGTAGTACATAATTTATCCCAACATTTATTTTGTAATTGAATTTTTATCAATTTATCTCTGAATCAAATCACAGTCGTTAATGTGTTACAAAACTATCAAAAACCTGTTTAGGGCAACAATTTATCTGCAGAATATTTGTTAGAGTAAGGAAGCTGTTCTTCATACTACTGATTTACTTTTGTCGCCTGATTTTACACAATATAAAGTATTCCAAACCAACTTTCTATGCTCTGACTGTATAGACACATTCAATAAACAAAACTCGTATTATTCTCAAGGGTAAAATTGAAAAAACTTTTGAATAGCACCTGATTTTCCAAACTGTCTGGCGATGAAAGTTGATGTTATTCCACGAGGGGGTTTGAATTATTTCTAAACATAAACACGAGATTTATGAATGTATGAATGTATGAATGTACTTCGTTGACGTAGTTGTTGATTTCAAATAACAAAAAAACTATCCAGCTATGACTATTCAACATGCAGATTCATAAATGTGTTAATAGTTTCCCTGCATATTGACTTGGTCCAGCTTCGACTTGATCCACATTTCATTTCATCCAATCTTAATTATGTAATGTATCTTCACTGTCAAAATTTCGCATGCAAATTAGCAGAACATACTGCATTCTGTAAATTATGAGTATTAAAATAATTCACACTTTTAAAATGACACTTTAATTATATGATCTATATATTAAATTATACTGAATGATGAATGACTGAAGCAAGGCAAAATATTATTGGTCTACTTATATTGTGCCCGTTATACTCACCCAAACATTTTAACTCGTATACTGTTGTATAATGTGAATGCAAATAGTTGCAAGCACTTAGTACATAACCTGATACAGGAATTGTAAACGTGATTGGTTCAGAGTCATGTACATATTTGTCTTTGCTACTGTTCAGTTACTATTGACAAATGCGAGAGTTCTGACCCCCCCCCCCCCCCCCAACTCTGTCATTTGTAGGTCCCTAAAGTACACACAATCACAATAATTACAATCTGTTATTTGTGTCAGTTTCCATACACATTCAGTTCACAGTAATGGTAATCAGAATTAGTCCAAAATGTTAACCTTAATTTAGCATTACGTAACTCAGAATGCAAGAATACAGTCGGAATGATAATCTCATAGACTGTTTGTTAATCATTTGAAATCAGAAATAACAGTTTTTCAATTAGAGGATATTTTCTAGGAAATACTTAACGCGTTTACGAAATGTAATAGATTCAATGAGAGTATCAAACAAAAATCAAAATTAAATAAAACAAAGTGATTTTAAAATAAAATGTATATAATGAAAAGAGTATACATTAAAATTAAAATACTTAATATAGCCAAGTCTCCAACACAGGATTTTATTTCATCGTTGTGTTAAGTGTGGTTTTGTTTTGTTTTTAGTTCGAGCAGGGATTATCTATTCGATTTTTAGAACACATAGTTGGGAACGAGCACAGAAACTGATTGGATATGTTTTATAGTTTCAATTCCATCGTCCCTGATAATGAGAAGATATATTAATCAAATTGTTTGCAGACGAAAATAAAAGAATAGAAACGAGGGCACCGCAAAGCATTTATGTCTCAACTGCATCAAAACAATTTCATACACATTATTATGACACCTCTATTTCCACTTCAGTATGGTAGAAATGTTGTAAAAGCATTAAAAACGGGTTCGAAAGGAACTGGTATTAATGTGTTTTATTTGTTTGCATTATTTCGTGCGGTATGGCTCAAAATGGAAAATAAAAACAAAATACAAAGAATTTATTTTTACAATGAAGTTTCTTGGGAGTGTTTCTATTGTGGTGTGTGTTGGGTGTGGGGGGTGGGGGGAATAAAATAGAAACTCCTTCTCTTGGTAACGAACCCAGATCCACCGCTAGCTGGCCTATAACTCTTGACTACCTAACTATGCAGATGGCATTAATTACAATCGACCTATTCTTGGTTTGATTATTCATGCACATTTTTCATCTTAAGAAGAGATTGAAGAAACACTTGGCAAGGTATCGAGATCTTCAAAACAAATAACACATTTCTCTAATTTCATCTAGAGTTTGTTAAAATTATATAGTTAGTTAATTATACGTATATTGTTATCGTTTATGTGGAGATAGTGGTGGTGGTGGCGGTGGTGGTGGCGGTAGTAGTATTTGTTAATCCCACTTTAGCTGCCATGAACCAAAATCGAGAAATATTCATTTCCAGCAGCTTCTGCCACCGTCACTTTTCGCGACTTCCTAGAACCAATTAAGCAATGTTCTTAAAATATATTCTTCCCGACGCATCAGCGACAATTTCCAGTGCGCTCCCCCCCCCCCCCCCTCCCCCTCCCCCCACATGTTTAGCCTCAAGAGGAGGGGGGCGAACAGCTTTGTCGCATAATTTCACCGCCCTGACGAGAGACGAAAAAGCTGTTGCGGAATGAAATTAGAAGGCGGCGCTTGGAGCGATCGTGGCGCGCTCATGCGGGATCGCGTCACAACATCACGGCGGTGTACCGCATTATTAGATACAGCGGGGTCATAAGACCGCAAGCAATTACCTGCTAATGAAATGTACGCGCCTAATTAAACTATTAAAACCACGTTTGAAAATTAATGTACCTAAAGTGGTTTTAAAAATGCAAATTCAAATCTAAAAGACTTGAAAGCTTTAGACAAACTACTCGGTAATTTGCAAAACAACACAAAAATGTTTAAAACTTTTTCTTACGGTGGTGGAATATCCGTATAGTATACGAAGCGCATTTTACCTTCGGAGTAGGCGTTGCGTAAAGTTGTGTTTTATATAATGTGTGTTTAACACAATGGACCCAGACAAATGCACAACAGACGCGATGGAATTCACTGCGCAAGGGACAGTTACTAGCGGGGCTGTTTCATCCGGTTATATTTGACATCCTGTAATCGAGTTTTGCGTTTTGTTTTTGGACAGTCGGCTCCAAAAGTAGAAACACGATACCAAATTATTGTAAGATCAATTTTTATTTAACAAAATATATTTAGGCACCATTCGATACAGTTTTACACACACTGTTTTACAGATGTACATGGAACCATACATATATACATCACTGGTAGTTAGTAAAGATACCTTCCTTATCAATGGTTCTTTCCTAAAGCCCTTGAGCGTCAACCGTCAAGTGAGCTCCCGTTTTCTATTGACCTATTGACGGTATTGTTGAAGGGTATCTATGAAGGGATGGTAGCTATGAAGGGAAGCGGGCTGCCTACGGCCCAGGACTGGCGTATATCAAACTACGAATAATATACGCTCTAAGTGCGTTCTAGACTTGAATGAAGCGTGTGCTAAGGTCAGAAAGCGTGTAGCGAAGCCAATAGTCATGGTCAAGGTGTCGCGTCAAACATAGAATAACAATTTATGATATATTTTAAATTTAACGACGTTATCTGTAGGTTTTTGTTGAGAGTATAGATGCTGGTCAATCTTGATTTGAGAAGTTGGTTCCAACCCTTTCTAGAATTATTCAGTAAATGAATTCTTGCTGAAGCAAAATATATTTATACCAGCTTGTAAAGAGTTTTACACAACAACTCCAAACATATGCAGTAAACTGGATTCTAGTGTTACAAAAGTCGAAACACTTTTCTCTTACACACTCGAAGTTAAGCTCATTAAAACCAAAAATATGAGAGAGAAAATTTACATAGTAAAGAACTAAAACATCACTCCTAATGTTTGCTGTAAATTAGCTCATGATTTTGTACGAACGATTTTTATTTACATCATTCAAATTTATTTCATTTAATGAAAACACTTTCTTTGTAAAAAGTGAGCATTGTTGCTTAAAAATAAATCTATATTGTTTAAGTTTGCTATCAACAAGTAACGTTGTAAATCAAAATTGTCCACATACTCGCGATTCCATTTATTGTCTGTACCACTCTACTCTGCCCCCCTCCCCCATCACCCAAATCGAATCCACAATAGCATTCGTCCATTGTCCATACAATCATACGTTGAATCCGGCCAAATATCGCGCATCAGCGCATTCTCTCGCACACATCCCACAACAACACTGCTGTGTCGGCCACCTCATCCGAGTGACAACACTCGATGATAGGTGGATTACGCCCTGAAAAGATCCCGGATTACGCGAGTGATTTACACACGCGTAATCCGGTTGTCCGGTAGTGTTGCCTGTTGATTGAACTAATTCATCTATGAAACGCAATACTGGACACACGCGTATGTCGGCCTAACGAATTGCTTCGCTCACAGGGTGTTGAATGTTTTACATAGAGTCGTCCGAGTTGACAAGGTAATCTAGTTAGTATCTAACCTTCCCCTGGGGATTAACTTCACAGACCGTATCGCGTTATATTCGCCGGAAAGTGTATGAATATTTTGTTGTCTGGCCTAGGCCGGCGTTGGTAATTACCTACCCGCCATGAAGAGGGTTTATGATTTTAGGTTTGTGTTTTATGTCACGTGTGAAGGGTTAATGGATGAAGACAAATCTAATTAACACTTTTCGTACTATAACACGGGTATGGAATAAAATAAATATTTCATGCTAGAGAGCGAATACGTAAACTGTGTAATTACAAAATAATGTGTTTGTATTGTACTAAATTGTTAATGGTCATCATAGTGACATTGTAAATGGAAAAAGTAAACATGTATGATTTTAAATAAAATGATGGCTATTCAGTGGGCGTTAGTGCGTTACAGACGTAAATTCTGTTGTATCTCGGAACGTTAATCGTTTATTTATATACTGTTCGAAAGGTTGAAGACCCAAATTTTTATGATTTTCAACAATAAATTATTGTAAATTTCAATTCCGTAGACATGTAGAAATGCAAATAAGTGATATATAACAGTTTGTTGTTGAATTGGTATCAGCAATTTCTTGCCCCGCATGTTTAACCATGGAACCCACAAAGTGAACTTATAGTTAAATATTTAATTTCGAGTAATGACCATCAAATATTTATGCGAATAATAATTGTGTTACATCATTCGAGTACACGGATTAAACGTGTTTGGTATCAACACATGACTTCCCCACCCTCGCAGATAGGTTTAAATCTCACGCCCTAACCTTGATTGGAAAATCACTACCCACCGTAAGTGATCACCCAGCTTAGATTGAATGATCACCTATCCAAACTTTGACCGAGGCCAATATCGCTTAACTACGTTGATCGATAGATACTTGATACATTAAGATGTTCAGGGCGTAACCATTTCATTGGTGACTCACGCGTAATTTGTATGCTGCGAGGCCAAGTCACGCAGAGTATTGCATGCAAAGCCCCTATACACACTGGGAGGGGAAAACTAAAGACAAACTAAAAACACATTTAGCCAAGATGGGTTCTTCGACTTTGCTAAACTAAAACAGAAAGTAGTTTCGCTCCCGTTTTGTACGTGTTAAAATAATACGCGACAATACTTTAAAAGACTATAAACGGATGAAAAAAGTTACAAAGTAATGTATATACATTAAAGAAGTTTAACGTCGAATTTAAGAACACACATTTAGCTAGAGCATAACTCGTCTACAAGTCCACAACATTGCTATTGTTACGACACATAAACATTACTCTGTTGTATTGATTTGCAATACGTGTTTTTAGATTTATGTGTTTGTGTATTCATGTGTATATAAATAGAATAATTGAAAAAATAAACATTTAACAAATGCACGATTAAGACCTTTTAATTCAACCACGTAATACACTAACGTTTCAATAGTTCATTTTATAACTAATTTAAAACACACATTGTAAAGTTTGTCTACTCATACATTAACTTGTATTTGCACAATTTATGCAGTACATAAGTCAATATGCATTTGTATTTTGTTTGTCTTGTTTAGTTAGTTTAACTAAACTGACTTCAAATATAAACAATATATTTACATTGCAAAACAGAATATATAATTAATTATATAATACGATATTTTATTTGTTGTACAGATAGTGCAGCTTGAATGAGATTGAATAAAATATAAAATGACCGCATAACTTATAACCGATTTTAATTACATACTTTTCTAATAAGAACAGGAAAATATAACGAAACAACACAACAAAGATTTCTTCAAATCAGTGCAACACAATCGTATAAACGAGCCTGACATTTGAGTGTCCTGTTTTATAAATCTAAAGCCATCAAACCATTCTACGCTGGGATCGAGGATATTTACAGAGTAAAGTAAAGTCAGCGCGCCATCTCGAATACATGATAACGAGGGCTTACACGAGCTTACACGAGCTTACACCCTTTAAAGCTGCATCCCTACGATCGATGCATATCGATGTCTTGTGTCAACAACAGCTGATTCCATTCGAATACCTACTTGCCGCGTAACTTGGGGCTCAATTCTGATGCATTTCGTGCGAAGAGAGAAATATTGCTCGAATACATCTTTTTCTCAAGGAACAGCTTCAGATAATAAGCATTTATATTATATTTCGTAATTTTATACATAAAATTTTAATAAAACTATCGATAACGCTCTGGTTTCTCAATTCATAATAACTGGCGCAATTAAATTTAAAATCAAGCAAACGTTAATTTTTTCGATCGATTCACGCACTCAGTATCACTAATTTGTAACAAAAACTAGAATCTACTAAGTGTTTAGCTCAACATTTAAATAATGTAAATAAGCATGTCTTAATAACTCTTTTGTTAATTGCCTAAGTACTCTGGAGTCTGGAAACATAAGTATCTGTGATTGCTTTGGTTCTACTATTGTAATAGTCCATCGGTACAAAACGCGTACACAACTCAAAACTTATTTTTTTTTTTTATCAAATATGTGGTCAGATATTTTGTTTTTAGACAAGATTGTTTGCATATTATTGTTTACGTATTTTGATACTCATGCAGACCTGCAAATGTGGATTATAGAAAATATTTTCATCATATTGCTTGCTACAATTATTTGGATTCCTAGTATGCTTTGATGTGTTGTGAAAAACGATGTATTATTCTTATAAGTTATCGAAAACATCCAATTTCAAGTTTCCGTGGTATGTTTTTCATCTGGCTTCTTATTTATTCTCGACTGAAGAAACTTTGGCAATTCAGCGAACGCATTTCTCATTCCCCCCAAAAATGTGTAATCTTGCAACGTTGCCGTTTCGTTCACACAATATTGTTGACAACGTGAGATCCCCCCCCCCCCCCCCCCCAACCATCGGCTGTCACACCCTGATGCTGTTTTAAAGGTCGAATCTTAGGCTAAAGGCTACCCCGCCCAATTCTTCACTGTCTTCGCAAACACTGCGTACAGCTGTCGCACTGCACCACGGGAGACCACACGCGTCTTCGATAATCGATATCTCGTTCGACTATCGACAGTCGAACTGTCAAACGCTCTCTTGATCGTCGACAATCAGTGCGGTGAGCTTGAAAGACGCTCACAGGAGACCTACAGACAAAACCTAAGCTAACAGAGACCACTGCGAGAAATATAGGACCTTTACCAGAGAGATTGTAAAGAAATAACTGGAGTGAGAGGCGCCTCCAGAGAGCTTTGAAGGGTGACGGAGGGAATGACGATGAGATGCTTTGGGACCGAAAAGAAGAAGAATACGACGTTTTCCAATATATCAAAGGATGTTCAGCAATTGAACTTAACGAAAAACATCTTGTTTTAAAACAGACATTACTCGCGAGTCACGACATAGACGAAAATTTTAAGTTTCTTAGTCTTCAGTTTTTGCGAAACAACGCTTTCATTTCTGCTCTTGACATTTATTATATTCATGGTGTTACCGTGTTACAAGAAATTATGGATCAACAAATTGTAATACGCAGATATTTGTTCAATACTTGTTTCGTAACAGTATAAACACTAATTGAGTTGGGGAATATATCTATAAATTGGTTCGTATTGCCATCGTACGTTTATTTGTTTTGTTATTCAATGAACTATAATATACAATCTTGTAAGTAAACATGTCAAGACCTATGTTATAAGTAGTTCCTGGAACACGCGAATGTTCCTGTTGTATCACCCACTGCGGTGGCCACTTTGATTTACATTCACTAACAAAGAAATAATAAAGCAATCTATCTTGCTAAAAATATTTCGAATTTAAACGAGTGAAATTGCCTTCAGATAAAATTCCATGAATAATAAACCAATAAATATTCTTTCCGCTTTTCGATAAGACTTTGTTTTAGGAATGCTCAAGACTCGCGTCAAAGCAAAAGTACTTCACTGATTTCACGCCAAGTTGAACTGGAACTGCCTCTGTCTCATTCTTCATTATGGGATTCCGATTGCGGTAATTTGAGGAAGACAGAAAGAAGAGGATTTGGAGAAGTTATTTGACGTTCAAACATTAAAGTTAGGTAGTTAATCATTGTCAGATGGTTTAAAGGTAACGTGGAGTACACGTTGAAAACATTTGCTAATTTGCATTTTATGACGTGGGTTCGAGCTGAGTTCGTGGGGAGGGGTGGGTGGGGGGGGGGGGGGGGGGGGGTTGTAGAAAGTTTCTTAACCCCTCGTTTACTAGCGTATACATTGTCATCCGCTTTAGTGCCATTTTTAGTTTTATTTTAATAAATAAATGCATTTTTCTTTGTTTAAATATAATGTGTAGAAATTGAATGGAGCAGAGTTTATTTTTTGCGATACTAGAAACTCTCTGTTGAATGGAATGTGAATATTGCGTTAAAAACTAATTTAAAATAATGATCACGATTCTTGATGCTTTACGTTTCAGTTATTATACAATCAATCTTTTAGAGACGATGAGGGTTGGTAGATGAAGACGAACTACAGTCACAAAAATACATGTCTTGTACGTGATGAAAACCCGCGTCTAAAGATGGTGATAGTATGGACTGATAAAGCACGAAAGAGATTCCATTAAAGGTATGTTCTATTTTCTGCGGTGTATGCGCATTAAGTCAATATTTCGTTTAATTAAGAAGACGTTTTCGCGGTTATTTACCAACGAAACTTAAAAAGAGATCCTGGAAACCAGCTGATAGCGTGATTCTTATTTCTATTGAAAACGAAATCAAGAGAAATGTGCATATATGTAATTTTAAATTTTTTTTCACTAAGGGGGAAAAACAAGGTAATTTTCTAATAAAATATATTGAAGTCCTAAGCTACGACATAACCTTGGAATTAAATCATATTTTTCACGAAAGGAACTTAAGCACATTTGTACTTATCTAAAAAAAAAAAAGTGAAACTTCAATGCAGTATTATCGACAATTTTGGCAGCACAACCCCTAATAATGCGCATTCACGTTCAATATTTTCTAAACGAATATCGCGTGTTTGTTTTTCAGACCTTTAGGATATCATATTATCTAAAATATGCATAACGGAAATAATATTTTGTACCTGGACATTTTTATGGAAATCAGTTTCAAGTTTCGTCTTTTTTCGGCAAGGTAAACTAAGCGTGTTGTCACGACATTGTATGAAGTGATCAGCCAATGAGACGGCGCAGATATCCATCTTGAAAGCCCTCCACGGTAATTGCTCAAGAAATATAGACTCATGATGTTGCAGCTAATCGGAGCACGTTAGTGACTAATGGACCAGGCGAAACCATGTGGCGACACAAGTTTAAATTCATCGTAATAGAGGTTTTTACAAGTAAATCCAGCTTACAATGTTTTATTCCTTAATCGATAACTGAAAAGACACCAGAGTCTAAAAAAATTTAAATTTAGTTAAAATCATTCTTTTTCGAATAGCGATCGCTGATTGGCCAAGAGTCATCACTTGTCTATCACGAAGCATTGGTAAGGTTGTTTCGCTGTGTATTTACGTTGCAAATTTACAAGACGAACATCAAATAGTTCTATGATTTATTCACACACGTGTTCTTAATAATCTGTTATTATTTTATATTCTATAAATATAACGATTATAGCTTACTCAATTCTGAATAGGTCAAACCTACAAACATTGTTTTGGCGACTTACTTATATATATTACGCACACAAATAAATACTTAGGATTAGGGATTAACATATTTTATCCATAATCACTGCAAGTCACGTTTTTCCTTTTGGACGCCCGTTCTAATAAGTATTTTAGCCAAGCAATCACGCAATTTCAAGATAATGACCCCCTCCCATCCCCCAACGATCTTGCCATTTCAAAGCAAATGTACAAGTGGTAAAATATTGATTTTCAGTATTTTATTACAAAGTTTTAAAATTATATTACTTTACAAGATAAGGTCGTGATTAGTATTTTCTAGCTTGTGAGTCGACTAAGATTGAAATAAATATAAATATTTCGTATTATTTGAAGGTTGTAAAAAAAGTAGATATGAAAACATTGTTAGAGAATAAAAACAACAGAGAGATGTTTTCAACTAATCCACGGATTGTCAAAACAATAAAGGTATTTATTATTAAAGTAAAAAATAAGGATATCGGAGAGGATAACATAAACCAAGATGACCAATATTCTTCTGTGATACGCAATGATTGCGATGCATCAAGCGTACGTAGAATCAATCATGTTACTGTACTTAAATACAGCAACACAGTTCTGCTTCGTTGTTTTGTATTGTACACGTGAGTACACTTAACAAAAAAACACGACGGGTTTATTTTTTCATTTTAAAAAATCCACATTTTTTGTGTCCTCGAGTGTTTCAGTGAATGTCACACGAAAGCTTTATTGGTCTCTTTATTGGGCCTCCTTGGCACATTAAGGGTGGTTGGTGCCTGGAGGCAGATTCTGCGCCACACCACTCCACGCTAACTACGCCACCGCGTTATTGAAAAGGGGTGGGTTATTTATGAAGTGTACGGATATTCTTATAGAGTCGTAGATATTGAATGTTCCTAGGGGGTCCCGGTCCCTCTTTTAAGTTTTTATACCAATAGGGCAGCTCTGTGGCCGATTGATTCCCAAGATTTAAGATTGGCCCGTACTACTTCACAGAGGCCGCTTGTCTGGTTAGACTAAGAAATATAAAAAATAGCCTTTTTTTTTAAGTCTACTTTACACTTACTTTACTTACTTTACTTTACTTTACTACAGTTTATAACAGTGTATTTGGTTGCATAATGTTACAGGTTTGGCTCATGAAAAGGGACATATACAGACAGATCACCTAATATTTCAAATGGCTTTGACCATGAATATATTAACAAATAAAATAAAGTATGATTTTAATAATACCGATGGCAAAAATGTATATTTGTGAACATTAAAAAGTCTAAAAGGACCTTAAAATCAGTGATACAATATATAGTTAGTACCAAAAAGTTTCTTGTTAAGTATGGTGAACGAATATTTACAAATTATTGTTTTAAGAGACGGCGAACGAAAAGAGTTTTCTTTAACGTTTCTTTCTACGTTTTGGTTAATGGTTATAGATGGACGAATAAAATTGAGCTGCCATTGTCAGATCTAACTACCGTTGTCTTTCAAGAAAACAATATCCCACGAAGATCTCTGCCGTTGCCGTTGCACTACCCCACAATTGGTTGCAGATATTGTTACTGAACGCTGACCTCACACAATCACTTGTCACATGAATTTAAAACAAGCTAGTGTAGGCCTACTTACATATCTAGATCACAGATCCAGGACAGACAAACGTTTGGACATCTTACCTGGAAGAAAAAAAACGAAGGATTAATTGATTACAAAGTTATCATATAATGGGAGTGATAGTTTTTTTCGATGATATGCATGAAAATAAAATTGATATTTTAGTTTGAATTCCTTAAATCTCCACATGTGCCCCACACAACAATGCGCGCAATTATAACTTTTTTAGAGGCTAGTAAAATTAATACATTTTGCATTATCACACGGAATAGCAAACAATTCACAATTTAAATGTTGTCCATAATTGTAAAACTGTCCAGTTATTGAATTATTCTAATTTCATTTTTATTAATGTAAATACTATATACTAAATATATCATATTGTGAACAGTATCAGTAAAACTAAATAATTAACGTTGATAAAGAAGCCTATCCTTGTATAAAAGGTCATCTTGGACTATGTTTTTTACACGACCACACATAGCTTTCCTCTCCTACGCACGGAGACAACATATTAACACTCAGTGCAAATGGTCACGTAAGTACCAGCCAGAGGATAAAAAAATACTGACCACAGCAACCCCCCCCCCCCCCCCCCACATAATTATGCCCTGAGGCCCCACAGAAGGCAGAACTATTTTAGCCGGCCCATGACGACTCGCAACTAATTTAGAGTTACTCCACGCCGCATTTCAACCTGCAGACACTCACTAGACAATTACGTTGTGAAATTCTACAACGAGGTATTTCTTTGTAGAAAAATTAGTCATATACAGAGTTTTAAATAATTCTGCGTTAAAATATGTGGCTAGTTGTAGATGACGAGTCCCTGTCTTGAGATGCCGCTGGTTCGTATCCCATCACAGGAATACCATATGACAGCATGATAATATCATGATATGATATTATCCAATGTTGATATCCAATTTACGTATGACAGCGGTCTCAATTTCAGTAAAATGCTCCACCAGATCAAAATCGCACATCAATTCTTTATAGTAATTGTTACTATACACAAACAGTATTATTTTAAAAACTAAATTTGTCAATATTTTTCTCAGCAATGTGTTTTTACAACAAGACAATAATAAAAACTAGTCCTTTAACATTCCCTCAAAACTATCCTCTTTACCTAGCTAGTACCTAACGAGGAAAAGTTGGCCCTGGGTAATTATTCGTCCTCAACTGTCCCATTAAGTTGAGTACCAAATAAAATCCGTGAAGCATTCTTCTCTGTGTTTAATGTTTAGTGGAAATTACAATAAAATTAATATCAGTTCCCCCCACAACGAAATTCCCATTTGGATACTTGGGTACTTCGATTGTAAGAAAATTGCCCTCGCTGTTCGGTTGTTCGCGGAGTGAGAGATGGCTGCACTGGGAGAAGCCATTGCTCTTAAACAAAACAGCGAGACTGAACCGTTCAAGGTGGTTTATGAGATCTATTTCCTTTATCCTGCAGTTTAGAAGCACAGGGCACGGACAATTTCACTCCGAGGCTTTTCCCATGCGATGTCGGCTCAAGATTTACAGGAGACAATCTTTGAGGAAAATATACGATTTTCCGAATAATTCGATAATGTTAAAAAATAATGGATAACATGTTTGAAAGTTGTATATTACGTTTTATAATCTATATGCTTCGTTCTGCGTTATAGCCTCAGCGCCTGTTGCAAGATATTTTACAGCTGTGTTGAGAGGGTGGGGGAGGGGGGAGGGGAGATGAGAGGGGGAGTGTAAATGATGACCCTCGTTGCCTCAGTCTCGGTGAGTAATGAAATCTTTATATCACGCTCTAAATGAGGAACCATTCCACATGTCAATGTTAATACGGTGTTGTCAATTCGAAAAACACCTTTTTGCGTACTACAAAGAGAGTACAATATGTACTAAGGAATAATTGTATCACATTGAAAAACAATTAATAGGTTACTTATGTATTAGTAAATAATTAAAAATATTGTATATAAATTATATATAATTAATTGTCTTTTACTACTACTTTTTTGACAAATATTTCAAGTGTTGTTCAACGAGTAATAATGTAAAGGTTATCAATGTAAGAGCTAGCAAAACTGCCAGGAAATCCAGGCATACCATCAAAATTTAATTACATTGCAACTTAAGTTCTTAACGGATATAAGATGATGAATATGGAGTCGCAAGTCAGGTATACATTATTTCTTAAAATACACAATTATTTCATAGTTCGTGCAAAGCAGCCAACTATTGGGTGTACTGGAACTAGATGATAGAATGGAACCTACGGGTGGAAGAGAATGCCAAATGGGAGAACGCATTAAAGCCAGAGTCTAATTGAGATTCGAACACGGCCTCTTCCGTTGTGACTTGTGTGGGCGGTTGTCACTTAGCCTACCAGACCGTCTGGGGTGGCGATGTTCGGACAAAATGTAAATTCTAACAACGCCACGGGCTTTGAGCAGAAGGTGCCCTAGCTCTGGCCTATCGACCACAGCGTTGAACTGACCAGCCCCACATGGGCCAACTCAGCCCATTGTAGGCGTATCTTACTGGTGAAGTTCAAGACTGAATATGGTTATGTTTCTAGAAGTATATTTTTGGCTTTTCCAGCCGATTTGAGGCAAAACCAGTATTGGTTCTTAGCCTACTCTTTTCACAAAGTATCAGGAGGCATCGGGTTTCCGTTCTTGTGATGTAGGTTCCTCCATAAAAATGGCCAAGTAGTTAACGAGGAAAATAAGCTGTTTACACAAGTTTTTAAATTCTTCAATCTGCTCTAACTTAACGGTAACTGTGTTCCGGCCTGATGTTTAATTTCGTTGTCCGTATATGATAACCGCGACTAAGTGACCGCGGCTGAACGTTGATTCGTTCTGTTAAATATACACATGAAAAAACTTGAGATAATAAGTGAAAGATGCATGAGGTAAAATGCGATGTTCAAAAATAATACAAATTTTCTACAACGCGTGCCCTCATTTTACGTTTTACATTCACGTTATGGAAAACGTCGTCGTTATGAAAAAAGTCAATGTTTATATTTCAAATGATGAATTTCATTTAATCTTTGAAATTTTTGTGTTTTTACTTTTTTTTAGAATAATTTGTGTGATCAATGATTATTCTTATCTCAAGATAATATTCAGCGCTGAATTTATAGAATGTTGATTTTTCAACGTTTGTATTTTTATTTCTCCCAGCCAAGACATCACTCATCGCATCTACCGTTACCTAAACCGTTTCTATCATTCTGTATCATGTCTGTGACGCGCGTGACTGACTCCACACACATTTTGCTTCGTTGAGATCACATAACGTTGAGGAGCAATGAGGCAAGAAAACTCCGCGGTAGGTTTCCTCGTCACCTGATTGAACATTATTCGCTCGATCGCATTTTGCTGCCTCCAGTCGTCATTAAACCTTCTTCTTTCCTACAAGTTCGGCTGTTATCAGATTGAGTTTTAGAGAAACTGACTTCACTGTCGCTCACATGAAAACCGAAATATTGTCGTGTTGTGTTACGTAGAGCTCACTATGTTTATGTTTCCATTGTATGCATAGGATTTACCAAATAGTATCTAGAATTTTATGCCAAAAACGTTAACAATTTAATAAATATACTTCAACTTTACTATACATTTAAAATATTCACTGAAGGTTTCGAACTAAATTGAAATATTTAAACGTTCATGAAAACGTGTTAAGTTTAAAATCACCGAGCTTTGTTTCTCTCATTTGATAGTGTTAAACAAACATTACATCCAAAATGCATGAATTGTCTTCTAGCAGGTGTCATATTTCTTAGGATACAATGTTGAATGGTTATTGATAAACTTAAATAATGCAATATTTTAATTTGTACAGAAATAACAGAAATATTCTAGTATAATGTTATTACAAAAGTTATATTGTTGCCCAAGACACCAAACGACCTCAACCTGGGTACAGTTCATTGACATTAACCTCGGGCAACATCGTGAGTTCACGAGAAACTTCGTGAAACTGGAACCTACTTCGTTTATTCATCCAATTGGAAAAATAAAATCCGGTTCATTTTCCAAGACGTGTGCAGGTTGACAATGGTAATTGGGGGGTGGGCTTGAGTGTTGGAGGGATGGAGGGGAAGGGGGCGGGTTGGGGGGGGGGGGGTGATATACCACTGAATCATTTACTTTCCAACGTGGAATTGAGACAAAAAAAGTTTAACGTTTTCAGAGATATAAATCGTGAAAAGCATAATTTGACTTTGTACATTTGAATGACGGAACGCTTTGAAGGAATCAAATGATTGAAAGAAATTTTTAAAAGCAAACACTGATCGTCATAAGGGGCATAAATAATTACCATTAAGAATACTTAGAGTATTATTTTATTTACTCCTGCTTCGACGCCGAAGGTTGAGGTTTTATTCACGGTTCAAACTTCTAAAAGTGACTCGAAACAATCAACATGGTATTGGCTATATTCAAAGCAATCCAGCACATAATTAACAAGTCAATATCTCTTAGCACGTCAACCAATAATATAGATAATGTCTACACTAGCCTTAATTCTTAGTTGAAATACGACACTAAAACCTAACGTACACATTCTGGTAGCAACAAAATGAGCAAAAACAAGTTGGTGCTTGCTTAACCGTAAATTGATGAATCTTTAAATTGTTGAATCTTTCATGATCCTAAATTGGCACATACAACAGTACACATTAGCAGCATTATATAATAGCAGCTGTCATGTTAGGTGTAAAAACTGATTAAAAATATGTTTAAATGAACCACCATCGTTGTTTGTTCATAATGTAATATAATGTGAGAAACATATGTGTGTCACCAACAGGATAAGCTTTTTCAAATGTTGTTTATGAAATATACAATAAGCAGACAGAAACAAGTGAGTGAGAAAGCTGAGCTGATTGATAGTTATACTGGTCGGGTCGAACCGGGCGGGTCCTGTGATCTTATTGTTTCCAAGATGGCGTCTCGGTGCATTCAAGTAATTAATCAACGTTATTATTCGCATTCTAACTGCATCAGCTAATTAATTACTTGCTCAAAGTGAGTCAAACTAATACATAATTCACGAGTAATCCATTATACATGTCACGTATAATCTAACAAAAAAGTTTGTGTTTTTAGCTTTGGTTAATTATACTAAAATATATACCGTACTATTTTATTTTATACTCATTACCGTTAATTTATTTATATGCACATATTAATAACCCGCGAAGAAAGGACGAATGTATGGTTCGTCTGAAGTTTCAACTAATTATTCCAAAACTTGTGATTAGAGGTTGAGGTTGTTATATTGAAAAAAAATAAGCATACACTAACCAAAACTACAGACAAGAATTAAGTTGGAAGTCATAAGAGCGGGCATTAGTTAGATAAATAACCATCATAAAAGGTAAAAGAACAAGGTTTGTATATCTGACGGGAACTCAGCCATCTCCCAACATTTTGAGGTATACCGAACCCCCTTCTGGGGATTGACAAATGAGGGGTATGATCAGGGTAGGGTATGATCAAGATTGAATATAATAATTATCAAACGAGTATAGTTTACGTGTATTAGTCGAAATGGTTCCATTGAGAATCTAAATGTTGCAGCGATATCGCTGATTGTGTTCCGCGGTGGATACGCAAACCTGATTACCCTATTATTAAACTATCTATCCCACACAAGACCCATGTTTGATTACGGCAACTTGATTATTCAGGTAATACCTACATTTAGACCAGCCCGTGGGTCCTGCATTATTTCGTATTAATAGATGCCCGTTGTTTGATTTCGCATGCCAGTAAAACCATATCAGCATCCGCAATGTCTATGCGAATTAGTAGTAGGCACAAAACAAACAAACACGGCTATAGATGCAATTTGCGTTCACGCGTGTTCTCATTATCCAGCACAGCGGCGAGGTTTACACAGGCCTTAGTTGCAACAGTCACGCAGCGAAGCTTTGAGTAGCGGCCGTTGCAAACACAAACACACTGGAGACGACCGCGGTCAATGACAGTGTATGGATATGAATGTAAATGTAAGTGCAAGTGTGTGTTTAACCCTCCTTCCAATGCAGTACCCGGTCCATTGAAGGTCTATCACTTCGGAAATAAAATAGGACAATTCGTATTTTACTATCCAATCAGAGATGGTCACAATGGGAAATAATAATAATTATTGTAGGAATACCCGTTATAGGGTGCACACAGCTTCACCTGATGTGCCCCTCTTCAGGTGACTAACTAGGTTATTAGGGTGTTTTATAGTTAGGAAGGAATGTCCGAGGGCTGATAGTAGGACTCAATCCCAGCATTCGCCTTTACGACTGAGGAAAACCTCGGAAAAAACCTTCAGTCAGGACTGCCGGTGGCCGGAATCGAACCGGCGACCTCCCAAATTAGAGTCTCGCGTCTTACCGCTAAACCATCTCTATTCGCCTTTAAATCGAGATGTAGGCGCGCCACCGTCGCGACCATCATGGCCGTCCGAGCCGGGATAAACAGCGCACGGCTAACCTGTGTTCCATATGTTTCTGGCAGTAGGTTAGTGAGTGACAGGGTGATGGTGTCAGTGATACACATTTATCACATAAACGCGTTTTTTGGGAACATACAGCGACCATTTGTCAAAGCAAATAGGATTTTAAACGGTTATCGTTTAATTTTACAGAAGTAATATTAAGTAAACGGGTACTATGTAGGCAAGCATCCCTTCAGACATCATAATTACATGCAAAAACTACATCTGATAAACGTGAATATTAACTGCACAGATGAGAACAACGAAGTTAACGCTACTTGCTCATATAAAGCAGGTTCGAGGAAGTGTAAACATGACTATTTTCTATATGTAAGTAAGGCAAAGAGGGCTCCCGTTCATATTTCGGATCACAATTCCTCTTTTATCTCTTCTTCAAATTTCTTTTCATTCATTCCGGCCCTCTTTTCTACCTAAACGCCCACCGAACTCCCACGCCTCCCCCCCCAATCCCAGTACCTCCCAAGCCCCCAAAACCAGAAATGAGTGTTCTCTACGACATAGGCCTATACTTGCTAAAGCTAAAGGTAATTGCTACGCAGCTGAAACCAGAAATGAGTGTTCTCTACGACATAGGCTTATTCTTGCTAAAGCTAAAGGTAATTGCTACGCAGCTGAATCTGATAGGCATATGCGTAGGCGCATGCTAAATGTTGGATTCTAAAAATAGGTTTTAAGTTGGTCATTTTGTATCAGTATAGCCTATTATGATTATTGATAACGGTAGTTGAGGTGTTTTATGTCTCCCACCCCCTTACACCCACATCCCACACGCACGCAATCTACACTTCGAGGTTAATTTTCCTGTATAATGCTGAATTTCAGTATTGGAGGTTTAAAATAACATTAAGAATTATATTGTGACAAATACATTGTCACAATTCTGTTGAACCATCAAGTAAACATAATCTACCGTACGCATATTTAGTATTTTTTTATGAAATATATAAATTTAAAAAAAAACTCCAATATGTGAGTAGGTCTAAATCTAAATTTATGTTAGGACTACCTATGCACTTTTTTTTACACAGCATCTACGAAATATAATTTAAAAAATGATTTATTTAACGGCACAAAATAGAAAACATTGTGTATTTTTTTTAGACTGAATACCATACCAGCATGCATTTTCACACCTACGCAACTGCGTAAGCGCCAAACTCTTTCGGATTTTCAAACACTTCGTATTGACAGAATATTTGTTTCGCTCGCCGGTTGCTACATTGTGACATAGATCAACAAGGTATTGATTGTCAATTTTAACATGTTTACTGCCCGACAATAATGTTGATCATGTAATTCACTCATACTCTCTATCGCCGTCTATTCTATAGAACACACAGCGAACACCGGCCATCATTCCGTAACCTATCCCGGCTGTACTGGTTCTCGATTTGTCCGCCAGAGTTCAGCCACTTTGGATTTAAACGCGAATAGGTATTGTATAAATATGAATGTAAATGTAAGTGCAAGTGTGTGGGTTTACCCTGCTTCCAATGCAGTACCCGGTCTATTGAAGGTCTAACACTTCGGAAATAAAATAGAACAATTCGTATTTTACTGTCCAGTAAGGGAGGGTCACAATGTGAATTAGGCTTTATGCGGATACAAGGGACACGAACACGCAAGTGAATTCGATTGGCAAGTGGCATCACAACCTTATCCAAACAGAGAAATAGTAAAATGTCACTCATTAGAATTCATAAGGTGTAGCAATGCTATGACCCGTTGAGGCCGATTAAAGAGAGATAACAGATACTAGCTAGTACGTCCCACAAAGAGAGCATTACATTGTGTAGTCTGCCTAAGCTGCCCCAAGTTTTTGTGTCTTTGTGTAAAGCTATGAATTATGCAGTCTTCTGTGCTACTACGGGGGTGGAAGTTACTGTGGTACACATGTTGTTGACACCTTGTTTTCACTACTCTCGACCCGGCGCTGAATTATAGAACAGTTTACTTATAGCTCACTCTATTAGCTGCACAGGGCAACTCGCACGCGCAACCGGGGGCTGGCGGGGTTGGCGGGGGGGAGGCTGCAGAAAACGCCGTAAATTGTTTTCGAGGATGGAGTTTAAATCCTGTAGGACCTGGGAAGGAATTTACTTACCTACAAGTTGTAGGGAAGAAAGCTCAAGTAGCTAGCAAAATGAATGTTTATGGACTACTTATTTTCCATAATAAGAGAATGTGAAAGTTTTTCGTAAAACCCTGTCTACACCAATGCACAATTTCATGTTTCGTGAAGCTTGCTGGCACATTTGAGAGGATTCTCATTTCTTGTTCGCTTACACGGTAGACGTAGAAAAGCAGAGAGTACATACATGTAGTCAGGATGGTTTGCAGTGGAAAGGCTTCGCAAATATTAAAACCGTAAGATATAATCGGTTTAGAATATTATCGCAATAATGTTATATAATATCAAATCTAAAATGTGAAACGGGGCTCAATTTTTGATCATATGACGAATTATTAAAAATTACTACCTACCTACTGTTTGAAAAACGTGTCTTTTTTTATTGTGATTCAAATTTACTTACGGAGAAACTTAATTAGATACATAGAAACACAAACACTGATAGTTATAATATTACAAATATCATTCAGCTAGTGTCAGTTTCTACGAACTTAAATTTACCACAGGTTTATTTTTTGGATGTCACCGTATGTATAGCATTTTTGAGGTTGACCTGTGATTAAAAAAGTGTATTTCTTTTTCTGTTTTTTTTTTTATATATAGATTTTGGCGGTAGTAAACTGTTTTCTTTTTTATCCCCGGCTTAAATCGGCGATAAAATATACGTAGGGCTTATGTGGGTTAAAATTTCTATTACTGGTTTAATTCTTCAATTTTAAGGGTAGATATTGGCATAGTTTTTAAGACATTTCTGATGAATAAAATGCATCGTGGATATTGCCTCATGACAAGATAAAACGTATCAGTGTAGTGGCAATGTCATACTTTGATTTTATAATCATATAATAAGTATCCCACCCTCATTACAATTGTCATCAAATAAACCAGGCCAAGTAGAAAAAATTTGAGACCTTAACTAAGCTCAAGTACTGTCTAAAACTACTTATGGCCGACACTTGCACATGGCATGGAACCCACTCACTTTATTGGCAAGAATCTAACGTCATGTTAGTGATTCATGTCACCCTGTGACGCACACACATACATTATAATTCACATATCAATCATCATATCTCATTGTATCTATCAATAGTATGAACTGCAGCTACTGTAATTTAAAGTAATTACCTCTACAAACGGATTTGAATAATTGGCAACAATTAACATCAGATTATGATTCCAGATAAAATTACGAATTAACTAAATTTGTCACGCCCGTACATTACACGTGCAGAACATGTTGACTCAAGTGCGTCTTTCACGAAGTATATAGTATAGTACATACTACATAGTACCTAGTATATATAAACACATTATGTACACAATTTTAACGTTGTCTTTAGATTTGTTCAATTCTCTGTGGCTAAATGAACTATATTACCATACATGCAGTACAAAATATTTTATTAAAGGAATAATTTAATTCGTAATTATTCAAGGAACAGAGGTGGAAAGGAATATATATTTATTGAAATATAATTTGTAATAAATATATTGCAGCTATGAAAATATCATGACACGACAACATATCATGAATATATTCAGTACATAGCTCTTCGCTTTTTAGATTTACCTACGTTATTTATAAAAATAGGGTCATACCAACGTAGATATCACCTTTAGTCCTTAACATCATTTTGAATTGTGATGATTGAAAAAGCAGGCGTAATAAGCTGGTACAGATGTTTCTATATGCATGGTCTGGTATAAATTAAATCTTTATTGCGGTAGACAAATACGTGGTACATTGGATTACAAGAAACAAAAAAAGTATCTTCCATCCCAACTTGTTTCAGCCAAACAATGCAGAACATGTCAGTGGTTTTAGTTAATTTAGTTTAGTTTAGTTGTGTTGGATTGTGAATTAGAGAACGGGGACACAGGGAATATGGTTTATACGAGTCTATGTGTTCGTGTGCGGACTTCTAATCTGTACATATTGAGTCCTTAGCTCTGAGGCAGATGTCGACGATTAATTCAATATTACTCTCACACGTTCCCTTGTGCGTTTAAACTAAACTCACAGAGAGAGGTTGCTCGGCGGTTCAACGCAAGACTCTGGATGTCGCCGGTGCGATTCCGGACACCGGCGATCCTGTCAAAATAATTCCATAGGCTCTCCTTCAAACTAAATCCTACTAATTCAACATTCTGAAATTCCCTCCCAAATACATAAGTATTCAAATATTACTATTTAGTAACTCATTATAGAAAATTTGCAGTGTGTATACCTACAGCACTGATTCGCACTCTGAAAATATAATTGATAAGTTTGAGACAAAATATGTATGTATATAGCACAAGTCTAGATTATAAGAATAGATTTAGAGGTGTGATGCTGCCATGCAAACATAACTTATGTAAGTGCGGGAAAATTGTTATTGTTATTTGAAGTTCAACGACGTACTTAACAACCAGGTCATATGACTTCGGAGGAGTGGAGGAAACGGGCAAGTAGGAGACAGTTCATTAATTTAAAGAGGTGAATGGGTGTAAAGGGATAACTGAAGAACGTCATTTCTTCATCTCTTACGATTGGCAGATACACTCTGGTTGAAATTCTACCCCAGGCTTAGAAGGGGGAAGTTCTGGCAAATAAAGATTATCCGACCAATCCTATTGGTGCCCATAGCAACGAGTTATGACGTATTTGTTCGGTCGCATCACAAATGTTATAACACATTCTGTCTATTACACGCCTATATATTAAGTCTAATTGATATGTATTCTCAAACCTCTAGGAAAGAATCAGCTTAAAACATGTTTCAATATTAGCAAAGAAAAAAGACATAAAATGTAGAACTGATCCAACCAGAGCCCGGATTCAATACGGTTTAGACACAACTTTACGAAGCGTAACGTGAGAGCAAATACAAAGCCACCGTAATCGGTAGTTCAAGAATCTAATGCAGGTAGTAAATTTCTACCGCTTAGAGAAGTAACGCCCTAGAGCTGATGTACATACTCGGAATGGTTCCTTGCTATAGTCTTAATTAAACAGAAGTGGACGGTCTTAATGGAATAATCTCAGGGACTCAAGCGAACCAAGGACATGAGCCGTGCAATGGGCGGAGCCTGTCTGTACCTCGTGACATGAACAGAAACGTGAGAATAAAAGGTAAAGGGGAGATTTAGGGATTTGGTTTTATTGATCATCTTCGGATATTATTGAAAAGTATTGTATGGATAAAATTAAGTAATTTTAGGGATTTGTTGAAATTGTCCAATTGTATGCAAATTCATTCAATCTTGAATTTTTTTTAGAACCTGTGGATACATTTAGAATATTTTTCCACGATATTAAAATGATTGTAATTTTAAAGATACCAATAATGCCCTATGATTTCTCTAACTGTCTTGTGTACAACCATCAAGACCGAAAACTCGGCGTTTTTTGGCGACACTTTTGGAGTCATTATTTAATACTCACTTATTTGGAGTTATTTGAGTTGAACACTTTTTAATTTAATAAAGGTTGTCGTGTCTCATCAAAGTTAACGTGAACCCCGAGCACACATGACGATAAGGTTTAGATGTTTGGACTTGGCCCTTGCACGTTGGTTTGCTATGCCCATCTCGACGCTGTTAGGCAAATGCAGTAGATGTAGACTCTTCACACGTCACATCAGTGAAAAGATACACGGAAAGTGAGACTTCATAGAATGAAAACCTTCAGATATTCTCTTTGAGCGCGATGTAAATAGTTGAAGAGGAGATGACGTGAAGTGTTGGTGTAAATATATACAGCTCACAAACACACAACACGTTACTCTTAGGTTGAGCAGTACTGCACGTGTTTATATGGTGATAATATTGCTCGTAGCGGACTGATTACAAAAATATTAAGAAAGTGTTAAAGTCATGTTATTTTTAATTTAATTTTAAAAATTGTTCAACAGTGTGGATTCGTAATAAGTGAACATTAAGCAAGAGTTAATACAAATATTTTAATCACTCGGTATTTTGTGGGGAAGAGGAACTTATGAGTTACAAGCTCTTCAGTATTTGTTTAGAATATACAAACTGTATTGATTAGAATATTAAAATCATATCTAAATCAGTTTTTACTTTGTAGTAGAAACCAATAGGAAGCCAATATGCATTGTCACATGAGCGAGTAATAGGTACTTTATTGTGAATGATTATATTTCATAAGCACTGTACTTCAATCCTTAAGTTCTTAAGCATGACTATAATTGTGAATTATAATCTCCCACACAAAAATATGTTTAAATAAATAAATTAATAAATCAATAAATAAAATAAATACATTCGTATTATAAAAGTATATCCACTCATTAACAAGACTGACTTTCAGTAAGGAACTTCAAATTTAAAGGGACTAAACCAACCCTGTAGGCTCCGAACACCATAGACGAGTGAGCGATAACCAATCAAAAATCTACAATTCAAATTTTAATATTTTCAAACAATTCGCAACCACACAAGTGTTAACCATCAAGGCCCTAGTTTGTATGTTACTTCTTCACACAGGTATTATAGCGCTCAAAATGGCGGCGCGGACCCAGTCTCCTGTAGACGCCAGTGTCTCGGCTCTTGCTGTTCCTGTTGTCGTTGCTTATGACGTTTCCGCCCCTCCTCGACGTCGTAGGCGAAGGCGAGACACGGGTTGACGACGATGTCAATAGTGAATATGGTCATCAACACGACGATTGTCAGCAATATCGGAATGTAGACGCGCTGGAATAATATCACACGGATCGCGCAGCCCTTTTCGTGCACGTTATTGGTGGCGTTGCAGCTGAAACAGTTAAGGGGGATGTGTATTAAAACCGCCCAAAATTAATGTTTTTTTTTATTATATCTCAAGGTACAATAAAAAACATTAATTTTTCGCAGTTTTTATACCCAGTCCTGTTGGTTCTGCGCTCGACGATTTTATAAGCCTGCTCGGTGTGATGTTAGGATAGTCGAAATATTATTTAATATGAGCCAGCCGGCTTCGATGTACCTAGGGGCCAGAATATGATGGGATTAAGTTCCTATCCCCTACCCGACTTCATTGTTGGACACAGGGAGCAGATATAAAAATAAAAAAAATGAAAATATGGAATTTTGAGGGGCTAGATTTGTTTCAAGGTCTAAAAATGTTATAAAAAAACAACAAAACGAAAAAACGAGAAAGAGCTTATTCTGTAGAAATGCATTCAACACGTAGAAAATCTTTGGACCATTGTCTTTAAGCCCTAAGTCATTAGCTAAATCTTCAACCATTAATTGTGTGAAGCGACCATAATTTATTAGAATACAATCTTAAAAACCAAGAGAGGTCGTGGGGATAAAGTCAGACGAAATACAATCCACAACATCCTTACTCCCTTTTCCACACCTTGCCTCAATCCTCCCCGCCCTCCTACTTGCCTCTTTCCTCCAAACACCCCCCTATTTCATCTTCATACTTCACCCACTCATCGTCTCGATTAGCCAAGTTGCAAAAATATGAGACGTTAAGCCCAAATATCAATCACCAGGAGCGTTACCTGTTCTCCCGGTCGACACAACATGACCTCGGTAGTTCTGTCCCCACTATCTCCCAGCTCCGAGGACCTGTAGAGCCACAACACTCCACCTCTGTCTGCATCTCGTTCCACACCGAAGCGGTGTCTCTATCTGTGGAGTAGTCCAGCATGTCTTCCTCCATGTACTCTTCCACGTCGCTTATAGTCGCGCCCGCCAGCTTGCTCAGCTCGCACAGTAGCGCGATCTGCATGCAGATCAACACTAGCGCCAGTATCAGGAGCGAGTACAGTAGGTACTTCTGCTTCGATTCAAAGTACATGTTTACCAGGCCTAGAAGAGATGTTTGAGGAATTATAGGAAAACACTTCGACCGCATATATTGTAATAAAATATATTGTATACACGCTTAAAACCGGTTCCCATGTATTTTGCCTCGCGGTAAAATAGTGCGCGGGGACCAATCATAGCGTTATCCGTCACGGTGCTGACGCGTGGTAAGAGTTAAGGCCAGTTCTGATTGATCGAGTAATCCAAAGAGCCGTTCATATTTACTACCAGTATTTAATCTTTTTATAGTTATTCGTCACAATGTATTCATTGATAATGTCACGCTTGTCAGTGAATGATATTCCCACAGATATGATAAAAACAAATAAATATAAATATGAAAATGTATTTTAATTTCGACATGCAATTAAAAAAATTAAAAAAAAAATTAAAAAATTAAAAATTAAATTAAAAGTGTTATCATTTCGTATTTGCATACAAACAAAAAGGAAACACACGAGATATTGGTCGCTAGTTTACCCAGTATGCAGGCGACCATTGCAAACACCGCCGTGGCGATCGAGAGGCCGTCAAAGTGAGGTCCAACCAGGTGTTGTATAGGCTCGTCGCGCATCCCTCGCTGCGTGTAGACAACCTCGTCCCCAATTGCGAAGTGTCTCGGTAGGGACATGATTATCAAGCCAAAGCCAAGAATCTAAAATGTATACATATTCAGGGCCGTAACTAGGGGCTGGAAACCCGGGTACAAAATCGGGACTAGACAATTTTGAATTGCTATAATACCACCGTTAATATCACACCAGTCAACAGTAACAAATGTTATTAAAAACATGCCAAAAAGTCGTTAATACACTCCAAACCCGCTGTAGAATGTAAAAAATTGTGTGTGCACCCCAGACCACATTGGCTGGGGGGCCTTTCCCCAGACCCTCCCTTGTAATTTGCTTAATCATTCCCGGATTATTTTATACCCTACCTACGGCCCTGTACATGTTATCTACAAAACTGAATAATAAAGTGAAGGCATGAGTTATAACAATGATACTTTGTTTTTATTGTTTTTAAGGTCAGTGTAGGGCACAATGCCCTTTTTAGCCAGATGAGTGATGATTGATGAATGGTAATGAGGAAGGGAGGAGGGGAAGCCTAGTACTGGCACATAACCTACTCCTGTCCAAAAGTACCAAGGGGACCATCGGCTTTTCGTCCCATCCGAAAGGACGGTGTAACTTTGACAAGGCATATAGATTCCTCCACTAACCTGGACTGCCGAGCAGTTGACGAGAAGAACGAAGCTGTTACAGAAGCTTTTTTCCCTCTAGCCATGTCTAATGCGTTATTGCGTGCACGATGTGAAAGGAAAAAGTAATGGATGATGCAGATTCAACTCAACGTGTCACCGAATGTAAATCACTGCTTTCATGTGAGGCGTTAAGTTGCTGTTATCAATCAATCTGTGACCCACTTCAAACGCTGGCTCAAATTACTTGATATGCCGCCCCGCAAAGCAGCAGACCAGGTACAATAAGTACGTGACCGGATATTTTCTGTGTTATTCGCATAATTAATATCAGTCAGTCGTTTAGGTAGGCCTAACTATTTCTTATTTTATGGGAACAGAATATGTTTTAAGGCTCATAGATAGTTTGGGAGTGAATAGTTTAGTAAAAAAATCATTCTGATTAAAACACAGTAAGAAATTTTAATTTATTCAAAACTTATGTAATTTACCATTAAACAAATTATCTTTTGGGAAGTAAAAAAAATAAATAAACAGTAACAAAGATTTATATTTTCAATTTGGTGGAGGTGCCGGGTTGATAATTTAATAATTTTAGTTAATTTGTGTGATTATTTTCTTCGTTTTTTAAAGATGCAGGTTCTCTGGCTTTACTAAAAAAAGCCCTCCCTTTATGATTTGGGTCACAAGATGGATTTAGCTTATTAGTATATATATGTCTTCGTGTAATTTATTGTATTTTCTATTGTTTATTATTTATTTTGCCAATAACATGATTTTTTATAATAATTATTTTTGCTGCGAAAAGTATTCTCATTAGCTGCAGGTAGTGAAAGCTACACGTGTTTCAATATGGTGCCGGGTCGCCAGTGATATTTCACGGTTGTCTATAGTTGCCTACGACAAACAAAACAAAGATCACAGCACGAAAATGAAGAAAAAAAATTACCCTCAACTTTACTTGAATACGATTTCGAAAATTTAGAAGACAAAGAACAATAGTTTTCTACTAGATGGAAAACACCATCAAATACAAATAATTTTGATTCCGTAATTTTGACAACTTCCCAAAACTGCAATTCATTATTTGTATTTAACAGTATTACTATTTAATTAGTTGTACGGTTGTGGTACCTATGTTGAATAATGCGACACCTTGATTTTATCTACACACAATCATTATGCAATACGCATCGTGTCTTTTAAACTGTTTCCTTAAATTATTACCTCACGAGCTAATACTAGTAGTATTATTATAACATGATCTAGTACTCAATTATCACTAACCGTATACATTATTAAAACGCTAAAATACTCGATGACTGCGTTGCAATTGTACATAGGCCAGCATTTTTATTGAAAGCACCATGAGCTGCGAGTAATGCAATCAGATGAAAATCTATTGCATTTTCTGTCTGGCAACAAAAACCACTGAACCTCTTACGAACTTTTTGATGAGTCTAACATCAATGTGTACTTTTGGTAGTTGCGAGTGACTAGTTCAGCTCATAGAATGACAGCTGACTGGACAATGAGCGCTGAAGTGTTCTTCGTTATAAAGTTGCGTTAACAATGGTGATTTTAGTCTGGCTGGTGGTTTATACTAACACTATGCACATTAGAAATATATTTAAAAATGCGTTTCCATAAAGTTATGGCTCTACCTCTTTTAAACTGAAGATTTAATGTTCGTCGATTTCACATAATTTTGATTTGAGATATGAAACTAGTTATAAAGTTGGTAGTCAACACTCATTGGAGGAGACTAAATTGTTCATTCATAAAATATTTCTCGAGTTAAGATTTGGTTTCCTTCCTTTATATTAATAAAGATTACGCATCAATAGTTTGTGCGTGAACGCTTGTGTTTTGGATATATCAACGTAGGCAATTAAAACATAATTAATCATAATTATGTCTAGAAGTTCAACCGGTGCAAATGTTTGCGAGCACTTGTCGACAAGATTATGTCAAGTAAACACAGCCCTGAGCAATTCCGTAACCTTGTTTACTACTCGCTAGCTCTAGTTAGTGTCTTAGGCGTTGCGAGCACTGACAGGCTCAAGATTCAGATTGTAGATGACTACACATAATATCCTGACCATGCCAAGTGGAAGATTTGGCTTGACAAGCGATCAAGCAGAATTCAAGGTAGCGTAATGTGAAGTCAGTTCAGATTTGAGACGTCTTCAGTAGCATGGCTAGCATGGCTCTTCTTATCATTTCCTTTCCTTTGGAACTATATAAACATCTCACAGCAAGATTGAATGGGACTGTACACCTTGAAAAGACGCATCCACAAATTAACCTCTAATGTTAATATTTGCTCATGTCCGAGTTAACAATCTTAGACGATCTTAACTGACTAGGTTTGTTCTGTACCGGCTCTATTCCTTATTACAAATCTAGAAATGATCCTGGAATTCTGCTGAGTACTTCAGAATTTAACATTCAGTGTACGCGGGAGTACTATGCGAAAAATATGATAAAACCAAATGACAATAACAGCTAATCTGTTGATGGGTTTTCAGATAATATATTCTAACATCCAAGTTCACAAAGTAAGTTATTACGTAGCCTAGTGGGACAGACGAGTTTTGATACTATTATTTTATTGTTCACATTTCCCTACCACCTACCCGGTTTACCTCTTGTTTACACATCGGAATAACCTTGACCTTGTAAACATTAGTGTCAATGTCAAAAATGACAGAAGAGTTTCGAGTGGACTTACCAGTAGAAGTATATGCAAGGCGATGAGGCAACGAGCAACATGACTGCACGTACACATGTTTTACCCGGGTCTTGGGTGCATCAGTCAAATAAGAAGTATAGTAATGTAAATAATTACAAGAGAGAGAGTTAACACAAGGAATGAGAATCAAACAAAATATATCAAAGAAGTCATATGGAAAATAGAATATGAACGCACTGCCTTCTCAAGCGTATTGAATAGACTCCGAGGTCCGTCAATACCCTAGCGGAGGTTTGGAAAACCACGAGCCACATCCAAGTCTTTTAAGTCTAGCTGCGTTGATCTCAACTTATGTCGCGCAAACTATATATTATTATACAATATGTTCGGTAGGAACGTCTTCTTATCTGGAATCGAACTAGCTGCAGGGGTAAAGGTAATTTGTATGACCGTGACTAAACTGGTCTTTATTCGGTACTTAAGTGAGTCAACCGTACTTGTTTATCCATTTGTTTATGATAATGTTTAATTGTTTATATATTGTTAATACTGTGTGTTTTCTACTTATGTAACCCACATAAGTACTAAAGGCGGTTTCACACAAAAACATAAGCATAAGCATAAGCGTAGTTTTAAGGATTAAGGTTTAACGCATAAGGGCTCCGGTACACATACAAACGTAAGCACAAAGAGTTTATGAGAAGGCATGGCACTCGTTGAAGTTCTTTGGAGGTTGCGGCCGAATACTGTACAACATAATTATTCTATATATTATTATGTATATATTACTATATATTATTATATATATTATTATTATTATTCGGTGACGTAGGCCACTACATGACTGTGGTAGTCATAACCTTTTAATGTAGATGCTTCTTTGACTCAAGTTTTTCGTGCGTTGTTTTAAGGCATAAGCATAAAGTTGAACATTGGTCAACTTTCTTATGCCTTAAAACAGAAAGTTATGCGTTAAAACTATGTCTTAAAACTAGTGCATTTGTGTGAATGCCAGTACGTGTTTCCTATGGTCCAACATTATGACTATGCGTTAAACCTTAAATCTTATGTCTTATGTTTTTGTGTGAAACCGCCTTAAGGTGCCAACAAGTATGGGTTCTAGATCAATGTCTTCATATCTCTTGACGTATGTTATAATTACTAGGTTGACTTGCACTCCGCTCGGATGGTGTGGTGAGGGGGGGGGGGGAGGGGGGGGGGTCTAGTGGCGGTAGTAACAATTATATTTGCTTATTACTGTAGTAGTACAGGATTAGTACAGGATATTGGCGCTGCTATCGGGAATGCAACTTGAAACTTAGATAAACTTTGTTAAACCTCCCAAAAAGCTACGATAACAAACAATATATTGTATCCATGAACAGCGCGAATGATCGTCAGAATAAGACTCACATATTTTAGTGCTCGATGAACATAGATTTGTGAATAAAATATTACACTTCCAACTCCATTCATATTCTTGTATTCTTCATATAAGGTTATTAAGTTACTGTTGACGCTCTTTTTCATTTTAGAAATCTTTATTTGTTCTTCTGTACAACACATCTTCAAAATATGCTTTACAAAACGTAGTAAACAACAATGTCATAAGTTCGTGTTGTTTGTTTGGATTGAAACTTTACTATGATATCATTCATTATACAACAACAACAACCACTTGGGAGGTATTATTATGTGACCTATTAATTCCAAGTTTGTGACTTTATACTAGATAAAATGGATGTACAAAATGCGATCCGCATTGCAGATACGAAAGACAAATTAAACACTATCAAACATCCTCGTCAGGCGTTGCTGAACAAATTGTTAATCACACCCCAGACATCCGCTGTATAAAATGTCATGTGAAAAACGAAGACATTTGAGCATCGCTCTGTCGTATCGATCAAGAATTATACGTACACGCAAGAGAGATGAAGCTAAATGCATTTCATGTGGAACGAACGACAGCGCTCAAGGTCTGTCGATCCCTTAGCAGAAGTTTGGTTCGACGAGCCCCCGCCAGGGGATTTACGGACCTTGAGTGCTGCTCTAGGAGACCAAGAAGTCCTTGGTAGGTATTTGTGTGTCTTATAGTTCGCCGTTCTATTTTTACCAACAATATTAAACAATGCTGGTAACAATAGTAGATGCCCTCTGTACCCTTCAATCAAATGCTTCAATGGTGTCAAATTTCAAGATATCAGCTCCCATACATTTCCTCTAAAAACAACCGTTAGCAAGTTTACGAAGTTTAGTATGATCCAGTTTCTTCACTTTGGTGAATGAGTAAATGAGTTCGATTCATTCTGTATAATAGTAACTGTATCAATATGATTTACAATTATGTGGCAAAAATGTTTAAATGGGAATCATTATTTATTTTCTTTTTAACGACTACACAAAAACGAGGTCTTACATCTTTCACAAAGTAAACAAATCAGATCTACTCAGAAACAATCCCTTCCCAAGATCAAATGGGGCCATAAAACGGTACATCACAACATTAATATTGTATACAACGTAACGCATTATTATTAATTACATTTGAGTGAAAGACATAAATTAACAATGCTGCCCAATATTTTGGAAATTGAACTCAGGTATCACAACTGATAAGCGGGCTTAACTTATTTGTATTTTATGTTATGTTATGTATACACAACGTGAGTTCAGTGCCTTCGCAGTCGGGATTTGGATTTTGTCTTTTATGATTTTCACTCAAACACTTCCACTCTACAGTGTTTCTCTGACAACTAAACGTTTGATTATTCCAAACAATCAAGCATGTTAACAAACTCAGCACGAGCAAAATACACAATGTGTTACACATTATAAGTGCGAGAATCTTTGTTAATGTTCTTGATGTTAATAAAATATGTAGCCTAGTAGAAGTGCAAGTGTAGGTGAGCTTGGAGACTCAGTAATAATTAATATTCCGACGGAGTGGAACAATGCCTAGACTGAACAACAGCAACTATAATTACTTAGCTTCAACAAAGGTTATTAAATCACGAAGGAATCTAGTAACAGCGAAGGTATCTCGTAATTCAAACGTAGGTTGTTGCTAGCTAGGTTGTAAATACACCTGCCAAGGTTGAAATGACCTTGAATTCTCTACTTAAGGGAGAGTGTTTATCATCGGAAATGTGGTTTAAAACCGTCTAACAGATACCAGAATAAAATATATCAAGCGTTTAGTGTTTTAATATTTCGTCTGCAATGAGGGCGATATTTTATGCTGCGTCGTGCGTTGAAGTCAGAGTAAACGACAATTTAATCTGCAACGTTTCATACCGCTTATTAATGTCTTAATGATGGAAGCGGAAAAATTATATTTAGAAATTGATTTAAATTAACAACTGGCCCTACATAATGGTACATTACAATGCAATATAATTAAACAAGTACAAATTATGATTGCAAATTCTTAAACAGCCGCACGGGATTTTGACTTTGGACAGCGGCTTGATAAATACATATTATAAGAAAGCTGATAAAATAGTTTAGATAATTTAGATAGAATTATTAAGAGGTCTAGTTTGAAATAGTGCCATTTTTAGTTATCATTTTTCATCAATAAATTGCCTTAATTATTTTACTGCTACTTTTGTTCGAAAATAATAAATTTACCAAAACCGATATTTGTAAATGCAAGCAAAAAGCTTGAATCTAGCGATATGATTGGTAGTCATGACAAGAGAAAATAATTTTCTCTTCTAAGCTCAATTATTGAGCTTAGAATATCTTGACAATACTATGGGACAAACATTGTGTCTTTACTCTTTCCGTCTATTCCTATCAGATTCTTCCATCTGATTCACAAAATATTCAACAGATTCTGTTTTTCCATGTTTCAAATAACCATTTCACATTTCCTCAAAAGAAATAAACTCCGCGGACGTTTTCGTTTTAGGCTGAACTTTCTTGGAGGCTATTCATCTCTCAAACACGTCTGTTGTACACGGACCATGATGCTCGGCGTTTGCTCAGAAACATACGAGTTCCTCTTGGTAACATTTCGATGTAAACATATCATTTGTCTATTGCACTCTGAGTTTAACATCACCATCATCTCAGTACAACTATCATTCTGTCCACATCATGATATTAAATTCAGAACAGTTTAGCCGTCACTTATTGAGTCCGGAAGTCTAGCCAAACAACTCTCTTCATTTACTTATTGTAGTGAATTATCGAATAAAAAATTCAACTACTTAAAATAGTGAATCCTATTTTTTGATTTCTGTTATAATGAAAACAGTTAAAATGATACCACGGTTAATTCAATTGATAAACATAACATCCGCAATTAACTGCGAACGAAATAAATTAGGGTACAAATTAAAGGAGATGCGATATAAAATTACGAACACTATGTATGGTCATTGGAATAATAAAAGATAACTTGGTTACATTAAATCAAATATACAATGATACACCGAAGAGTAACAAGTGTTTAAAAATATTATCTGCGTACCAAGTGACGTCATGAAAGCCCTGCACAGTTGCCGCTTTCACCCACTACATGTACATTGTTGCCATTGCTGGCCAACCGGCTGTCTAACCGTGCTACGTATATATATATACACAATCATGTGAACCAAACATATAAACGTATTTTCCATTGATGGATTAAAGTTGATAACAGAACTCAAACAATACTATTCTAGCGGGAAATAGAACAATCTACACTTTCAAACACACTGCTCTTCCAATTGCAATATCTTTCCTGTTCGAATAAAAAATGAACCTTTATGACAGAATGTTTTGGAATTGTTATTTTATTCCCTTTTCGAAAAAGGAAAGTTGATTGGTAAAGGCTGGATAGTGTTTGTTGTGGGTGGGAGGTGCGAGGGGGAAGGGGAAAGGGGGAAGGGGGAGGAAGGGGAAGAGAACAGTTACTACTGTAAAACACAAAGCATTGTTTTACGTTTTTAGTTCGGATGCATAATATGCACTTAACACATCTGTCTACTACAAGCCATAGCCATCGCCGTATTTCAATTTACCTCACTAATGCCCCACTGGTGTTTTATGTCCAGGTAAACTTCAAATTAACTTAAATTGAATCTTAAGTCCAGTTTTTTTATATTGTTTTAATTTGTGGTTGACAATGTAACAACTCGTTATTTACAGAGTGATTACATTATACTATAGAGGCCCTTGCATAGAGCTGTTATGCCAGGTTCCCGTGCTCTAACTGCAGCTTATTTGGCCAATCAGGCTACGAAACTTCTTACGTGACTCCTCCGCCTTTCGAGAAGTATTAATTTATGTTTTCTCTTGTATTACGCTGCGTATTTTTTACAATGGCGCAAGGGTCATTGGCCCCCCTACATTACTGACGGTTGTGAGGCAAATATGTATCTACATCTAAGTTTATCGTAATACAACCTAACAAAACAAAGGTGTGTTTTATGTTTCCGAATGCCAAACTTATTTTAAATGTGTGATATAAAACTTGAATGGTCTCATTACGTTCATGTTAAGATAAATTATCGTAAATACAGTTTTATGTCGAGCGCTCGGTTCCAACATGTACGATGGCAACTTTAAACTTGGAAACAAAATTACGGAGTAATTGAGGTCGACATGTTTTTAATTTATTTTAAACGAAAATCCAAGCCCCGCTTTGGAGGGAGAAGTGAGCTATTAAGGTCACCGCTTATGTCTAACTAGGAGCGACGGAATACGATGTCACATGCTTTTCAATGTCTGCAGTTTTTAATTAAAATGTGTGGAGACGAACGTATGAACGTGCTTCTATGGCTACGGCCAATAGTGAAACAGCTTCAACTAAATGTATTCATGAAGGCCACACAGACTTGGACCGCATTAAAAAGTGTAAATTTTGGCCACGAGTGTGTATATTTTGTTGAAACAGGGGGCATGAAATAGGAGGTTAGATAAAGATGAGAATAGGGGAATCATCTAGAATGGTTGGTATTTAAAGCAATGCGACAAAAATGCGATATTTCAAAATGTCCAATAGGGAACCTCATCATCGATCATTTTTCAATCTTGAAATAATTGAAAGTATAGTTCTCGCTTTCTCTGTCGTTTCATCATTTCAGGGCACTAGCAGCCCATCTCATCAACTATCCATGCAACGAACAATATCCATTCTCTCTCTTCTTTTCAATTGCTGTTTCCATATTCCTTCACGCCTTAAAATGTGCTTTAATAATTTGATCTCACCTATTCATCAAAATTAAACTCGTTCATAATAATTCTCTGTTCTCATTTTCGAATCTAATATCCTGGCTTATATCGCATCCAATAAAGAAGCAAAACGAATAGAGGGTTGATTTGCTATCGGTACTCATCCAAGGGAGGATTAAACCTACCCGTTACTACAATATCCCATAAGTAAACTGTTTATCTAGACCGAGAGGGAATTCTATTAAGAGATTTAGTTATAAAGCGCCTAATATCATGGACGAACTTTTAAGACCGGGGCTGTAAAATATTGAGGAAGTAGCATTAACCGTGACGTCACAGATAGTAGTACTGTTAATGGTTGCTAAGCAACCTCGAGGGTAACACAAGTTTGTCAATGACAGCCAATGACGTGCCAGGATCTGTTCGTATTAAAGAGAAACATTCAAAAGCTGGAACACCTCAGTAATCCTATAGCTGGTATCTAGGCAACATGTATACATTTGTCAAGGATATTAGTGCATGAACTCAAGGTTCGTTAGATCCTAACGGAGTCTCATTGAGGTTCCAAGCATTTAACTATACGCCCTCCTAGTGATGGCCTACTTACTTTCTTACAACTATGTTACAGTTTAGTGCTTTTCATTGCGGTTCATCATAAATACCATTCATTATGTGCCTCGTGGCTATGGTGGCTCATAAGTAACCGTTTACACGTATGCCAGTCCATATCAATACATTTAAGTCAATTCCAGAAATTCAAAACTCAAACCCTGTAACTTATACGCGTTAAAAGCATGAATGAAGCCACAGCACCAACCAGTTGTATTCTACGGCACAAACACCACCTTCAGAACCCATAGACGTAGTAGTGTCATAAAATGAACAGCAAAATGGCTGCTAATATGAAGCATAAAATAAACACAGACGATCTACTCTATTCAACCTTCAAGTTTGCTTCCTCTCAACTCAGCACGACTAATGACGTCTTTACTGAACATGAGACAATTGTGTATCCCGTAGCTCCAGAGAACTCTGTGATCTGTTGATTGAAGTCTGTCCCAACGGGCCGTCCTGATATCCTTGTCGTCGTAGGCCGGCATCTCTGATGCAATAATCTGCACTTCACCTTTACTCCATGCTACCCTAATTAGAATGAATGTTGAACAACGTGATTTCCAGACAAAGACACATAATCAATTGAATAGTTTATATTGGAAGTAAAGTTGTAAACGTTTTAAAATTATAATTCATAAATGTCCACGTGTAACTTCCGTAACAATTAAGAGGTTGTCTAATATAAAGTACATCTATGCAAAGGGGCCTAATGCCTGGTTTTTAAATCGGTCATTAACGGGACCGTTAGCTGACGGTCCGTTATCTGCGTAGAGTTTCTTGGGTTACAGATTATGTACCGTCAGCTAACGGCCCCGTTAACGGGTGAAACACCGGCCCTTAGTGTTATTCATACTACCATGTACAGGTAACTGAGTGATGCCATTATCTTGAGTCAGTTAGTATTTTGTGAATAAATGGTGAGTGTTTTACGCTGTAGCAACGTTGGTTTTACCCTGGTGGCACCATAAGCAGTGGCAAATTAAAGCAGGTTTGATGTTGCTTCTTTAAAAAAAAAAAGGAATTTTAGTTTTATCAGCCAAGAACATGTCAGTATTCTTCCTAACCTCGTCCCATGATCACCTAGTCCCCGAAATCACCCGCTCGCTTCTCGATTGGTCTGGAGTGGCATACATATTTAAAGGCCATCTGACGTGGGTAGGGTTGATATTTAGACTTGTTGGTTTTGGTTAGACTCAACTAAAAAAAAAAAAACACGTCTCTACGATTCCACACAAATCTCTCGTGGTTCACAAAGACACTGAGATGCTTTAAAATTACTCTCTGCCTACGTCACAAAGATCAAGCCTGCGCCTTCTGGTTATGATTTTCACTTGATCCTTTTCAATTGACGTTACAATTACCGTTTTGATGACCAAAATGTGTTGTTGCAAAATGTGTTGTTTCTGTTAATAGACGATATTCTAATTACGAAATCTGCGAGGTATCAAACATCGTATCATGTGAATAAATTAGTGAATATTATTATTCGTATGATTGTTTACCCCAAATTGTGGACGAAACAAGAAACTAGAGAGTTTCTTTGTTTTTATTTTAATAGTAATCGTGACCCATCCATCCTAGTGGAGCATTAATGGATCTTGCTACTGAACTACGGGACTCAGTAATAACAAGACTTAGCTTACTGAAAGATAATGGTTAACACATAAAAGAAGGGACGCTAAAATATAATACACACAGCGATTCCTGGGTTAGCTCGGCGAGTTTTCACAGTGGAAAGGCAAATATTTGAACAATTTTAATAACTACGGTAGTCATTTAACTTGTATTCATTACACCTAATATTGCCCTAATAGGTCTGTACACAGGCAGGTATAATTGGCTGTACAGTCAATTCCACGACCAAATTTACATACCAGTAAATGTTTACCTTTCTAATCTACTCTCTTTGGGAATTAAAGATAGATAACACAATACTTTTCATGACATAAACACAACATATAGAGATAAAGTCAGCTTTTATATTGATACCATAGAAATTGAGCAGAGACCTAAATAATATAATTATTTGTTTGCTTTCAAAGTTTTAGGTTGGAATTCATAGTCTACACCTAGGGGCGCCCATTGTTACCAAGGTAACAATTGTTTGCATGTTATTTCCCATAAACAAAACAAATCCATAGCAACAATGGGTGCCCCTAGGTGTAGGGGCCGACTATGACTTCCAACCTAAGTGTTCTTGGTTAATATTTTTGTGTTTTGTATTCAATGTAATATATACAATGTTTATGGATATTGGTCTAAATATAAGTAAATATAAATATATAATGATAATCTATTATCTTTAAAAGTAAACTTGCTGCAGTGTTGCAAGTACAGAACTTGTGAAGTGCAAGAACAGTAGCCATTGCTTACCGCATTGATGCCAAGTGTACCATGTACCAAGTGTTATCTCAACAAAGCGCAGAGACAGCAAACTGTGTTGAAACATACGTTTACTTCGGTCACTATCGAACTTATCGATGATGTTCTCAATCTAGGCCACGGGAAGCTGGAAACGTCCGTCTTTGCCACATTTAGTGCGACCGAAAACCGCTGACTTGGGTGAACAGTTAACAACCATTTTACTGAACAGAATAATACTACATGTCTTAAAGTGAACAATTGCGTTATGTAAATAGCTGCGTTGCACTTCGAATGCAATTTTCTAACGTTGATTCAATTTGTTGATTGATTATAACGATGGAATGTTATTGAGGTAAATCAGGAGCTAATATTGAGAAACAGAGAAATAGGATTGTTAACACATCAAGCGGCAAACGTTGGAATCCACCTTAAGAAACACGAAATCAAATCGCACTGATCTATATAAAAGATCCCACAGTCCAGGAATATAATAGGTAATATATTACATTTAAATCTGCTCACATTTATATTGCTAGACGAAGATACTGCATTATAATTGGCTCAACAAAAGTGATATATGCAAACAAAGTATGCAGCTTGACTGATGCCTAATCTTATGACGTGTTATGATATTTTTGTGTCCGATAACTTTATTTCGCAGCTTCTGATTGGTGATAAACGCACGTGGGCTAAAGTTGGCATCTCCTAAATAATCTTTTTTATAAATGTTTCTTTGTTTCAATACATATTTCCGTTTTTTTATGTTCTTAGTTAATTGGAGCGGTGTCTATAGCAACATCACATAGTTACGAATATTTGAAAAACGGAAATACATATTGGAACAAGGAAACGTTTTAAGCAATATCACTAAATTCGCTAGGAAATAACCTATTTTGTTTTACTGTCTGAACATTTTAAAGAATTTTAAAGCTATTCATTATGGACAATTGAAATTTTATTTAACACAAGTAAAAACTTGATTAAATTGGTACCTATTCTGAAAACCAGCGAAATAATTTTTGTTGTTTATTGTTTAAGTGAACCAAGTTAAACCCAGGTATCGTGTGTTGGTATGAACCTCCACACAATTCATCTCCTTTATCCGTTCCTCTGGTTTTATCCCGGGAACCAAACTATTTGTCGTATTGAGTGGTTCCCGCCCGTGGGACCCAACTGAACGGGGTGTGGGCGGGGGAGAGTGATGAGGGGGGGGGAGGGGGGGGGGGGGGGCTGCGCCTTCGAGCCTACGAGCTGGGTCAAACAGAGAGCGAGACTGACAATGAATACAACTCAAAGGAACACAATATTGTATAGATCAAATGTGAAATCGGATTCGTAATCATAATCCTATTCCAAATCTAATTTCATTTCAATTCAAAGGTCTAAATTAAAAATATATTGGCAATATACATTTTACGTTTTGAAAGCTATAACACAAAGCGAATTGTCAATTTTAAAAACTGCCCAGTACTCGGGATTTGTTTTTTCTTCCCGGTCCTCTAAACATTTAAGAACGACAATAGACAAGAATTAAAAAATAAGTCAAACCAAGATTAAAAGATGAACATGTTGTATTCATCAAAACACTTTGATGTTACATTCCAAACTAACTTATAAATGTTAAGTTTTTATTTCTGATTCATTCAATATCCTGAAGTAATTCCGCCTACTTAAGAACTGATTAATCGTTAGCTTTAATGCAATAACCTTATAAAGACATCGGCGAGGCGATATCTCATAATAAATAATCGCTAGCTAATAAATAATTAGCGAAACACTCTCTTCAATGCAAATATTTTAGTGAGATTAATGTCTTAACCAGACTTGTGTGATTGGAAGTGGCCACGAACACACGTTGAGGATAGCGATGGATTATTATTTCCATCTGTCACAATCAAAACGTATTGACATTTTCATTTGAAAATTGACATATACAAAATCTATATTGGCATGCAAAAGGGGGGGGGGGGGTGGAGAAAGAGAAAGAGAGAGAGAGAGAGAGAGAGAGAGAGAGAGAGAGAGAGAGAGAGAGAGAGAGAAACCAGGAGCAGTTAATGCGGTCATATCATATAATATAGAAGAACAAACGAAAAAAGGAAATAAACAATTGTAAGTTTGTTTTGCTTGCCCTAGTAGCGGGGTAGTTACCATAGGGGAAGGTATTGGCGGGCTGCCCACTCTTTGACCCTCCCTATCACCCCTCTACGGCCACGTATTACTCTGCTGTGTTTGCTTTTACGATGTATTGTTTTAAACCCAGGGGACTAGAAAAACATTTTGGTAATTAATTATAGATGTTTGAAGCGAGTAGGCCAGTTTTAACAACAAGTTTACGACCGTGCTTCTATCTGGGGAAATCGTAAGCAAAATAAATGGCACAAATGTAGATATTCTTTGCTTGAGAGATATTCTGTGTTAACCCATCATAATGTTGATATACTGTAGTACGTACCGTACATATTACCTCACATTTACAAATTAGTTTGTTCTTAATATTAGATGAAAATAGAAGTTTCGACGTTGAAATTCGTGTTTCATAACTTTCAGTTAAATGTTTAGTGTAGTTTCACCATATTTGACAGTCCTACAAAAAAGCATTAACTCAAAAGTTGGTGAATGCAAAACATTCGATGAGTTTTCAGCAGCATCTTATGTAACGTCCTCAGACGCGAGTCTACAATTCGGTTGTCCGAGGATGTAAGTGGATGCAGCTGAAAAGTTACGTAGTTATAAAGAGTCCGTGTTTAGTGAAAAAGGGTTGTTTATTCAGTATGTTTTATTATTATATTATTCAAGCTAAATTATAAATGAAGTTTCTTGCTTCCATCGAAATTGTATCGGAAAATTAAAATTTTGGTCTAGAAATTTGCAAAATACACGATTATCATTACAAAATTGATTCCAACTCCGTCTCGTTATAAATAATGTAGTTGTTTATCGTATTATCAGTCGACCTCACGCTGACAGCGAAGGTAACTATAAGCACAGTAGTAGAGCGGATTGAAACTAGGTTTGCGGCAAATACACACACGTACAATATGGTGTAGTAAACGAAGCAGTCTCGAGGTATTAGTGAATAACTAAGCGTTACGGCCACCGATGTCCGCTACTGTTGTGATTAAGTGATACCTCGTGACAAAATTGAGGTCACTTATGGCTATTGAGGTGAATTGTGTGCAACATATTGTTGCCGGGATGGCGTCCTAGCTATTTGGGACAACATAATTAATTCTTAGATATATATATACGTTCTACTTCTGGGAGTGGTATTTTAATTTAAGAAAAAATAAATTAAGGTCTACTGCTTATGTGGAAAATTGTACGCTAGACACATCGCACTAGACCCGACCATGTAAATTTAATTATATTTGGCGTCTCTTCTCAAATAGTCAACGTGACACAGCAAGAACTTAACAGTTAGTCTTCAACAACAAATTAAAGCAATAATCTGAATCTAAAATGTTAACCTTGGATTGATTCGTGTTTGTGTTTACATTTCACATAAGTAAACACATCTACAGATTTTTGTTTTCGCCACGAAAAAGCAGTAATTATGTGTTTCATAAGGAGATAATTTCTAGGAAGAATATTTTTTTTGCCCACACATGATTTGTCATAGTCGACAATCTAACTCACTCGACAAAGCTCAGACATGTACTTTAGTCTTCAAGAATATGTTGACACTCTTAGGTCGGAGCGCTAAAGAGGGTGATATTGTCACATCGCGTTGGCGGTGGGGGCAACAAGTGATTTCAAATGTTGAAAATATGGAAGGTTTTTGTTTGGTTTGTGACAGGGCTTGATGTTGGAGCCGTGTGTGTGAGCTATGCAAATCTATTGTAATCTGAAATAAAAAACCCGATACTTCACATGGTGGAGGCGCCGGGTACACGAAGCAGATTACAACGCCAATTAAGACTGTAAGTAAACTCACAGACGATATTCTACCTGAACCGTGTCCTAGGCCAGTAGCAACCCCAGACGGAGAGACCGGAGACCAGACAGGAAATCAGACCGGAGATCAGACTGAGATGACAATGGCGGTTCAGCTTACGATTTTTAACTCGCAGGTTGAGCGGGCAGAGGACTGGGTGTTACGTTACGAGCGTGGAGCTGGAGCCAATGGTTGGACGGACGTGAGGAAAGTGTTGGGTTTTTCTTGCTTTTTGAGGGGTTCTCAGCTTGATTGGTTTAACGCCCTTGAACGACGACGTTTGGAGACGACGACTGGCGATCCTCCTGTATCGGAGCCCCTTCTTTGGAATTCCTTACGGGGTTTATTCATCAAAACCTGGGGTTCTCGGTCGCAGTCTCGACATCAGTGGATGCAGAAACTTGCTGTTCGTAAACAACGAGTCGGGGAGGCTGTCTCGACCTATGTTTTTGCGAAGGTGGCCCTATGCGACCGCGTTAATGCCCGCATGTCCAACGCGGATCGAGTGGATTGGGTAAAAGGGGGTCTAAGGGCCGGTATGGCTCGCGGGCTGGTAGGAGTGTCGTTTCCAACTGTCGATGAGTTATTAGATCGTCTCACAGAGTTAGAGGATATCGAGCTTCAGGAACAGGAGGAGGATGCCGTGGAGGATGCTCAGATAACTCAGGCTGTGATTGCTCCCGTATCGGTGGCTTCTGCCGGACCAGGGCAGCATTATGCATTCCGCCCAAGACAGGCCTGGACAGGTCACGGACGGACGAGGGCTTCGTCGTCGTCGAGTGTCGCGGTGCGTGAGGATGACTTGGTCACTCTGATCAAGGGGATGGCGAAGGAGATAGGGGCGTTAAAGGAGCAGGTGCAGGGGTTACAGTCTGCGGCTCTTGGACAAGAGGGACGAATGGGGGCCCCAGTTTCAGCTACGCGTCCTAACTTACGGGGGGTGAATGGTACCTCAGTCTGTTATTTTTGTCGGCGCCCAGGCCATATGGAGCGCTATTGTGCGACACGGAAGAAGGCGCAGCAGCAGGTGTGTGCTGAGCTGGAGGCTGCTTGTACAGCTGAGGCCTCGTCAACTGCGTCGGGAAAACGCCTAATCCCATCAGAAAGGGTGTCGTTCCTGGTAGGTGATAGTGGTGATCTGGACACAGGTCAACGCCACTGGTCACATAATCCTACATGTTGGATCTGTGGTCGATTAGGACACATCCAGTATCGTTGTCGTGTTCGGCGTGCGCGCATGGTACATCGTCGTCGTTATTTGCGGGAATTTCCGCAGTTGTATACTTCAATTACCAAGGGGTCGTCAGGGACTGAAGTACCTCTGTCGCTGAGCGTGGATGGTCTGGATACTTCACGAAAAGTGTCTGGGGAGACGGAGAGTGACGTGTTGACGGGAGTGCAGTGCGTCGAGTCAGGTACTCGTGTGGATGTCGTGGTCATTCCTACATTTGGGGCTTTGCGTGTCCCTGTGGGACTGGATGGAGTTGCCTTAAGTACACTGGTAGATTCCGGGGCAGGTGTGTCATGTATAAATAGCGACTATGTTCGAGACCTACTAATTCAGCCGGTGGAGGGCTTAGTGCTGCGGACAGCAGATAACTCGTCGTTACGAGTAGTGGGTCGCGTCGGTGATGTCAACATTACTATGGGGGGTAGGACCCTGCCTATGTCATTTGTTGTAGTTGACGGTTTGTCGGTAGATTGTTTGTTGGGCAACGATTTTTGCCACCTGTTTAATGTTATTATTGATTATCAGTCGGAGCGTATTTTATTGCACGTGAGCGGAGAGTGTGTGCAGGTGTCGTTTGGAGGGGATGAACCCGTCAGTGTTACAAAGCTGTTGGACGAGGAATTGTGTGAATTTATGGCACATGTTGATGTTGTGGAGATCGAACCATTGAAAGTGGTTGTGTCTAAGGAGGTCACTATCAGCCCAGGTCAGACAGGCATAGTAGAGTTTGCTGTTACCGACGCTGGTTTGCCAGGTGCTAGCATTTTCGAGCCTGTTACTTCTTTGTTATGTCAGAAAGGTTTGATTGTGCTTGCCGTGTTGTTGTACAAAGTGGGTAAAATTGAGAAGTTCATGCATCGCTGGATGAGCCCATTTAAAATTACAGAAAAATTATCGGACCTTAACTATAACGTTAAAATGAAGTTAAATAATAAGTGGATAATTGATACAGTTCATGTTTCTCGGCTCAAACCGTGGTTTGACCCCAGGCCTGGCTACTTCCTTGGCAGAATTAGCATTTGGATTATTGGTCGATTTGTTCTCATTCTTCGTCTCGATTTAGTGGTCGTGTGCCGTTGTTTTCGGAGTGTGTAGAGTGTTCGTGTTGACTTAGTCGTCATGGTTAGATATTGCTTTGGGGCAACGTGTTGAGGTTGTGAGGGATTTATGAACTATTGTGAGGCTGAAGAAGCGAAAGAAGAATAAGCTGATGTAGAAGAAACGAAATCAGAAGTTTCTACGGAAGAACCGACGGACGTGGGGAGCCCCTTGCCCCGTGGGGAGGGTGAAGGAGAAGTGGCTGCTTGCGACGAAGGATTGGGAAAACGAGGAGAAGAAAATACTTTTGGTACAAGATATTCCGATATTAACATTGTAGGCACCGTTGTGATTATCTACAACAATTTCAGTCACTAACTGTTTGTAAATGTATTTGTTGCTGAAAATGGCGAATTTTACATCAAATCGAGGACGATTCTTGTCCGGGAGGGGGACATGTCACATCGCGTTGGCGGTGGGGGCAACGAGTGATTTCAAATGTTGAAAATATGGAAGGTTTTTGTTTGGTTAGTGACAGGGCTTGATGTTGGAGCCGTGTGTGTGAGCTATGCAAATCTATTGTAATCTGAAATAAAAAACCCGATACTTCACAATATATTATTTCTTTCATTGTATGGACCCATATTATATAGTTGTCGTTGACTCATAAGTTTTTTTATTCTGATTTTCCGTTTTTTCCCCCTAAATACCCCTATGAGCAACTTTCATAATGGCAATAACAAATCAGACAGCAATTATGTAAAAAAAAAGGGGCGGCAATTTTAAGAAAACGGGAGCAAACGTGTTAGAATCAAATAATATACTCACGGTGGTAAACTTCAGAGTTATTGAATCTAATAATGGTAAGTTAGTAACAGATGGCAGAAACTATTTTGCACGTACTTTCTGCAATTAAATTATATGTTTCAACGTTGTTCTATTTGAAAGATGTAATACATGAATACCTTGGGTTTTATAAATATTGCTATTGCTATTATTACTATTAATTTATCACGCATACGTGAAACGAATAAAGTAGAATTTGGCAATTAACAGTGAGTGAATCCATAACCATTGCACGAAGCGATTTGGTTCAGCTTTTCGCGTCCGTTGTCTAATTAAAATATTAAATAATTACTAGATTAGTAACTGAATAAGATAAAACTGCCCCCTTTGCAATAAATATTGCAGCATTCAATTTGCAAGAACTTCCACGGGGTGGGCCAACAGCATAGAAATGCCGGTTGTAATTCATAGTCGGCCCCTACACCTAGGAGCACCCATTGTTGCTATGGATTTTTTTTTTTTTATGGGAAAAAACATGGAAATAACTGTTACCTTAGTAAACAATGGGCGCCCTTAGGTGTAGGGGCTGACCTTTCTACGATATTGTATACCATTTCGAAAACGACCCTTAGATAGGTTTTAATCACGGCCCTCTAAATCTTTAATGACAAGAATGCACAACAAGAAAATATGAGTTCATTTTATTGTTGTATGTATCAATGAACCTTAAAATCACATTTGAAAACTAGTAGATTAAGGGGACCGTGATGAACTCAGTCTTAGGTTCCTAGATCATTCTCATGAACTCATGGGATGGAAGTATCCTGTGCGACCCAGTTTCTGTCCTAAGGACTTTACATGGTGAGAGTATCTCGCCCAATCTTCAGATCCCTTTCGCCTTACCTCTGCTCGCTTCGAGCCGACGAGAAGAACAAACTGGAAACTGCTCCAGGCAACACAGTATTTCAGAACTAATCCTCATCCCCCTCCCCTCCCCTACCCCCTTTACCACACCCTTGGCTTTTCCACCAACTAATATGACCTCCAGATTTCTACATCTTATTCACTAATGGTCGCTCAGCGTTTTAAAATATCATACACCATTGTTAGGCACGTGTGTAATAGGATGGCTTAGAAATATATAATGACAAATGTGTTTGATGTGAACTTGTATGAAACTAGAAATGTGCAAATGTAGTTTTTACTCACGTAACTTTGTACATCATATATGTTTCATATAATTTTAATTTTTACAAAGCAATGTCTTCTTTTTCCAAAAGTATTCTTTTTTAGTTTGTAAGTTCTAATAGCTCTTTAGAGTATCAAGAGATCTCCCAAAGTCCATGCAAACTATTAAGGGAAGTGGTTTGCAGATCGTTCAGGCCTCGTTTATTTCAAACTTTAAAAACGCCAGTTGTCAATTCTGGGCTTAAAATAAAGTTTGAACGCGTTTCGCGAAGCGAATAATATGTGCCAAGCTAATTTTAACTATTTGTGTTCTATTTCTTTATAATACATCGCTATTGTAAGTCAAGATCAAGGTAACGTCATTAAAAATAATGATTTAACTAAATACATTCTGGCAATATTATTCAGTAGTCTGAAAGAAATAATGTTGTACCAACGTTTCCGCATTTCAGTACAAATATAAACAACTACCTCATTTATAAATAACGATGTGATAAGAGCTCGTAAAAAATCTGGCAGACGGTACAAAATAAATTGCCATAGCCCTACATTTTCTTTTGCGACATTTTCTTACCAACTTAGATATTCCTGGAAGAAGCTTATTATGTAGTTGTTTCTGTATATCCAATGTAAAAAAAATTTCCATGCGAATTCGTGGACCCTTTTGTGCCGTAGACTTCACAAATGGAAAGACAAAACACATAAACGTACCACGCGACAACAAAATAGAACGAAACATTCTCTCTCGTAGAAAAGCACTGCAGCAGATTTAATAATATGATTTGCGGAACGAAATGGAGAAATGGAACTGAGAAAAGTAGGTTGTGTAAGTTTGGCAGTGAGTTCTCTTGGAGTGGTTTCTGTATGAAACAGACCCGAGTGCAAAGCAGCTTCGAATACAGACGGGAATAAAGAGAAAAATGCGGAGACGGTAAAACATATTCGAATAATTGTTCTCTTTTTACTGAGTAATGGCGTAGTTCGGTTTCAAACGACAGCTACACAGGAATTTTAAATCATTAGAAGTAGAATTTTTCCTCAGCTCACGTAATGGAAATATTTCGAAAATGTGGTATTTCAAGTATATGCGGGCTTATTACATTCTTATATGAAATAATGATTTATATTTGAAAGGAATGTATTAAGCTTTGAATATTGTTACTTTTTTGTTATTGTAGTTCTCATTGTTCCTTGTCATTTTCCCATCATAACTGTTAATTAATTAGTATTAATATTAAACAGCATCCACTGGAAATAACTCCTTGAAACGGTTTGTTCCATTCAAACTAGACCTACTTAACTTCTTGGTCAGATGGTCAAGCGCTGAAACTGGTCTCATTCCGGGTGTATTATATTTTAGGTCGTCGGCTGATGCATATTCTGTTTTTTCCGAAAATAAACACGGCCATGGTTTTCCTCAAGCAAGATTAACTCCGTTGTTTACGTCATGATGACATCGCGTAGGCTACCATTTCATTGGTAAAGGTAAAAATGTGAAATTTTGAAACTAACTAAAAACTATAAAGTATTTAATTTATAAAATATATAGATAAATATATTTTTATTTTAGATACCAGTTGCAATATTGAAAACGAATCAGTACTCTATTATAATGGACAACCCCCCCCCCCCCCCTCCACCTCGGTTTCACCTATTTGTAACTCTTTGTAGCACGAGTATTTAATGTTAAATATTTCAAATGGGCAAACGTAGACGAATGAAGTTAAAATTACCATTTGCTTGTATATTTATATAAGTACTTCATTATAAATGGTTTTTACGATACAAACTTATCCATCTTTTTGACCCAGTTTAAAAACTAGAAATCAGGAAGTCCATAATTGGGTTATTATATATGACTAAAGTTGAAATGCTTCAGTTATAAACTAGTCAAACTTTTTATAAGTAAAAATCAGATTCTGGAATGAACGGAACATTATTGTTCATAAAACACGACCATAAATCGATATGATTACCAAGGGGAATTTTTAAATCAAACATTGTCTTTAATAGCAGTGATGGCCGAGCATCTTTTTCTAAACCCGTTTGCGAGTGATTATTTTCTGTCATGATTCGACAGTAAAACCCTATATACAGATTATTATGGAATAACTTGCCTCTCTCTGATACTCAGTGCAAATGCAAGAAATGTTTACAACGTATAATTAAAAATAAACAAAGTACTCTCAAAACGTAATGCTGATTGTAATAGAATAACTCTAACAAAATATCGAAATTAAAATTAAATTATTTTTAAACAGTTGCTTTTAGAACATTGTTTGTTGGTTACTGACTTCAAAAAAATGTTATAAGATATTGTGTATTAATATAAACTCGTAATAGCAAAGTTATCTTTTCCCGATATCACCAATTACAAAATAAAAATTAATTTCAATTGTATTTCTTCTAGATTAGGATACACAAAATTCTGAATGAAGAACACTTTGTCACACAAACTATGCACAACTCTTGAATTGAGATGTATCACAAAACCTAACCGACGTCGCGACTCACGCGAGATCTCGTGTTGAACGTTAATCGCATACTTAAGTTTGAGTTGCTGTAACTGCCACTAAATACCACACAACGTACCGTTTGGAATATGTTTATTTACATTGGCTAACATTGTTCTAAGCGTGTTAATAACATAACACATAAATAACGATTTAAAACATGGCTTAGAATAATTGGTAAAAAAACAAAGTGGGAATAAGTAAAGGCGTAAAAGTGGAAATATCAATACAATTAATAACACATAATTGTTTACCGTGTTAATTTAATTAGAAAGAAATGAATTTAATAAGATGATCTGTTAATATGTAAACATTGAATTTTATTAGTTTTAAGACAGATTTAAAATGTTTTGTTCTACATTTATTCGATTTAAAATAATCTCTTTGCTAAATTGTTGGAGGCTTCCACGGCCCTTATAGATGCAAACTGTTGTATCAGTCCTGTATCATATTAATATTATTATCTACTTAACAGTATCCTATTATATAATATATTTGTTTAAGATTTTCTTAGTTAAATATATACATTTTATTGTGGAACCTTGGTTAAAATGCAATTATCATTGTAGCGTTTCTTAAAACTTGTACTGAGCAGTAAATAATACCACCGTATCTTTCTCGGTCCATTCTGAGAGCGTAATGAACTTTCTTTAATGGCCTGTTATTATTTCACTATAACACGAGTTTATTTTCAATATCCTCCCTTCGTATTGTTTGTACTTAATACTGGTCTAATGAACCCTGCCCCCTTTCCTCCCCCCACAGCATTCTGATCTTTATACCTCCCTCGTAAAGGAAGTTGAAAGAAAATGAAACGCTTTGCAATCTTCTAAAATATAAACAAGACCCGGTGTTTTCATCTTCCAAGAAACACTGATGTACCTTCTTTAACTGTTTGGCCGAGTTATTTAGGAACTAGTGTTATATCGTAGCTAAAAGGCCAGTTCACGCCTTGGGCTATACGGTGGAAACAATGTGGTAAAAGAAAGCCCGGGGAATAGAAAGGAGGATTGTCAAGATGCGACGGAAAGTGAATAATGGAACAATGACACTGTTTTCGTCTGCGATTCCTCTTTTATATCAGGCAACGGGAAAGCGAAACTATAATGTGAAAGCTTTCATCACTCGCCCTGAAATAGAAGCCGGACAAAACCGTAAGAAAATGTTAAATATTGTCTTGAAGTGAGTAGAAACGAGTGTTGGTGTGTGTAAAAATGTCAGAGTCAAACAGTTGGATGTCTTCGCGTCCCTTTTTTTAACAAACAACCGCATCGTGAATACAAATTCATCATCGTTTTTATTTTTAACTGTGCTAAATACGAGACAATGTTCTGCAAAAAAAATGTATTTAATAAAATATTAACATTAATAAAATCTTACTGAAAATGTTATAAATCATTGGACATGTACATCATTTGTTATGTGAATCGTTCTTAGCTATACGACTCCAAAGTCACCATTTACATCTAAACCAGTGCAATATAGATAGATCTAAAGTAAATTTGTAGAAGTTAAAAACCCCAGCCTGAACCAGGAATCGAACTCTGAACCTTCAACATTGGATGCAAGAATACACTCACAAGACAGAGCCATTGAATTATTGTCGTTGTTTTAGCGCACACAATGTCCTTAGTACCTATATGTGTGAAGGATGGACATCAACTGTTCTCTGTTAGAGATGGGTCATTAACTCAGTACCGCCTATCACGTGACACTAGCCCACGTTATCCGATAGAAGAGGAGAAACTTGAAACAGACTGAAGATACGCCACATTTAAAGTGGTCGCAAGTAGGTGTCGGTTACAAGTATTCTACCTCGGACACTGGTCAGTCAGTTTACTTTATACGCACATTCTCTGGTTTGGGCCCACATTCTCCCTGACGCTGTGGAGTGGATTAAACGCTAAAATCAATGAGCTAATGCCGCCTCGGACATACAGTAGGTGTTGTGTGGTGAGCTTGCACGCTGTGATAGTTAAATGGGGCTATGGTTGAGGTCTCATAGAAATTGTATGAAGTACACTTCACATTTACCGACTTACTAACATACTGGTAGTTTTAACGGGGTAGAAACCATCGTATAGAAGCAATTTGCGATGTTTAGACGGGTATATACGTAATTATAAGCTTTAATTTCAGTCCCTGTGAATACCGTTCCCATGATGCCCCAGTTTCATCGCCCCCCACACAAAATGCAATGTTTAATTATTTATTGATTTTGGTTACTTTAAAGTAGATGTTACATAACTTTGAAGACAAGTAAGTCTAAATCACTCCTACTTGTCCGTTAAGAGTAAGAAAGTAATACTAATTATTATAACTTGCGATACAATGCAAATTTGGTTTAAATTTGATTCATCCTTGTTAGTTTCTCTTTAGAACTGTATAAACCAGATTTATATGTTTAAATGTAGACTAACTCAACTCAATCATATGCGAGACATTATTTTCCAATTCCATGTCTTTTATTCTAGACTCAATGCACTAAAAATCTTGCTTCCTCTTACTACCCCCCCCCCCCCCCCCTTCCCCTAGTGTATACCTAATTTCAGGTTTATACAAGTATAACACAGGCAACAGCTCATATATGTCTGGCTTGTTTAAAATAATAACTACAAGCAGACACCTAAAAACTCTTATTTGCATTTAAATTATGTTTAGAGCGGTTTCGTTCATCCATGCATCTTAATAACAAGGAAATATTACAATGCGAATGCTGGTTAATTGTACTAAAACCTCCCACTTTTCAGAATAAATAAAAATACACATTTTTGCGATTCCGTCAAATTTATAACAGAAACTTTTTAAAATGAATACTTGAATACAGCAACACAAATGTATTTTAAAGACCGTTTGTCAAATCTAATAGTGTAAAAGAGGAATTTCATTAACGGAGTTTTCAGCCATTACAAAGGGCAATAAATTGTATTACTTCTTCTGGAAGGTTCTAGTTATCTATACCGTTGTGTTTTCTGTAGCGCAGTAAATTGTCTGAAATATATCTTGTTGCTCTAGCGTACTGTTTTGTAATTTGTCTTGGTGGTTTTATTGTCTAAGTCTTAGACGGTTGGAACTCCAGATTCCTCCGGCACTAAGTGCTGCCATACGATCTCGTGCATTTGTACGGCTGTCGCGATGCGCTCCGCTCGACAGAGACAAAAACGCCTTTCTTAGTCAAGCATACGAAGAGTAACTATACCAATAGATAGATTTTATTTCTCAAACAATGAACAGTCCAATACATATTAAATTAAATGAATAATAACGAAAAATACATATATACACATTTTGTTACGAACAAAACATAAAGCGATGTTACCACTACCAAATGTACTAATATTCTTCTAAGAGTGATTGTATATGACGCCTTAAGTCTTCTTTTTGTTCTCTTGAACAGTTTGGAAAACGTGACACACCATTTCCCCGATTTACCACCCGCAAAACACACGTCATTATCTCCAATGAACCCTAGTTTGACATTGTACATACTACATACTCAGCAAGAGTGTTAACGTACGAACATAAACACTATCATGGTAACAAACAATGTTACCCATCAACGATAATATTTACCAGCATTCTGGGGTTCAACCATGCATTATTTATTAGGGACAACAAGAGAATGAAGAGCGCGCTAGTATCGGTAATATGAGTCAACATGGCTGCTAATTGTCGCTGACAAACTACGCGCTGATCTCATCACATCACTTATTATGATTGTATAAGCTACAATATTCGTCAATAATAATTGTATATCTTTTTTTTAATAATGTAACAACGAGTACCTTTTTTCCCTAGCTGAGTTTGTAGTGAACAGTTAATCGATGTAGGTAAATGTATTTATTTAAAGTAAAATTAATGTTAGCCTTGTTTTGCATCAAACCTGCAGTGTTATGTCTACATTTAAACACTTCATAATATGACCACAGTTTATAGTAGAAAAGCAAGCATAAAAACCTGATGTTTTTTGGTTTTACAATGAGTAGCGATTAAATAAATTCATAAACAATTCTATTTACTCAAATCTGACGTCATATAGCGTTCCTCAATAAAAGCTCGATAAACAACAAACATCCAAGTTAAAACATTATTTCACGCGTGCAACAATATCGCCTGTTAGAGTAACAAAGACACAATCGGATGTGATTATCTTTTGATCTAGAATTAAATTAAATTTGATGGCAAACATTTGGCCGTGTTATGAGACCATAAATCCAGCGTTATGTCTGCAAAGCGGGAGATACTTCAACGGTCGTGTAAATGTATACATGAGAGATGGGGTTCCAAGTCCCGCCACACATCGGGTAATGTGTGTAATGGGAAGAAGGAAGTAGGACGTTGAAAAATTCATCACCACTGGGGCTTGAGTCAGACACATCATGAGGACAGAAGTTATATGTTTACTGTGCGAATAAAACAGAATATATTGGTTCTAGGCTAGTGTAGGGGATTTCCTGAAGTGCGTCGTATAGACAAATACATCACAGCAACAATAACAATTATAACATCGCCTTGAAGAATGTTTTAGAAACCAAATCCACAACACGAACCACTACAGCAGCTAACTGCTATTTCTACCTTTCTCAACACTATTGTGCCAAAGATTACTGAGTTATGCTTAGAACAGTCTCGCTCCGTTTTATCGCCTAAGGTGACCGCTTCAGGTGAGCATTTGAACGACAGATTATCCCCAATAACCCCTCCCCCCCCCCCCCTCTAGTTCCAAGTCTGCCATAATATTTGTGTACACGCTTACTTCCCCCAGAACATGTATCACACTTCGTTGTAACGGGTGTCATGTCCGTCACTGTATTCAAATCAAACGCAAATATAATCTTGTTGAACTATTACTGTAGGCCTAAGTATAATAATTGTATTGTAATTGTAATGTAAGTAAAAGTAATAGTAATCTCAAGCGAGCTGTTCTCCAGCTGACGAAATAGCCGAGGCCAACTAAGTTTATAAATAATTGGAAACACATTTTGTAACGAAGATGCAACACAAAAACAAAATAAACATTTTATTGCAGACCGCTACCCGCTCACAAGATAAATTAAAATCAGAAATGTTATTAATAATCTTGAATCATGGTTTTTAAATGTTTCAATTGTGTTTTATTCAATTATTTGTAATTTATTAATGGTTCTTGATCATGTTTGTGATAATGTACATTAAACGCTTAAATAAAAACGTTTTTGTCTACACGAAAAACCTATCCAACAACAAACGTTTCCTTTAGCCAATAAATCACCCCCGCCCCTTTTTAACATCACACTTATTTTCCTTTATCGCTTCGTACTTTGGGGTCCACCTGACCGGCGCGAGCGATCGTGGTCAACGAGGCTACTAAATTCCTGGGATAAAGTCGCCCGTCGAGGCTCAATGACCCGTGGACGGGCAGTCCGTCTGTCTCCCGGTCCCACAACACCCGCGGCCCCGGCGCGCAAACGGCGATAAATTCGGATAAAAGTTCGCCCTCTGCCCGCGCAACGCGCTGTGTGTACACGCATGGAGATGCATTGCCACGGCGCGGGAAACAGGGTGTGGCGAAGGGAGTTACTTGTTGTTGCCTGATAATAATAATATAAATATGAGAATAAAGATATGTCTTTATTAGTTATATATAAAGAAGCGCTCAAAATTGTGTATGTATGAATGAAATACATGACCACAATTTTAGAAAATTTGTTTTATTGCGTTTGAGGAAGAAAGCGGAGCTCTAGAAAATTAACGCACATTGGTAAATGAATTTTGTTAAATTTGAAACTTCGATCAAGAGCAAGAAGAATTTCCATATTATTCCTGATTCGTAACAAAACTGTTTTAAAAAAATCATATCAACATTAAATAATAAATATTCTGTTATATTATGAAATCTTCACTTACTTACGTTACAAGATTGAATTTATTGTCGGGGATGGTTTCAATTTTAGAGTAGCTTTTTTCGTTTTAATGAAAAGTACAATCGTGAGTGAAGAAAATCTTTCATAAAACAATGAAATGTACGTCAACCATATTATGAAGTTTATTCCCTATCCAACCCTACTGCATGATAGATATTAATATTATCTAAGTGATGCTATTATAACTAAACCCATAATTAACTGTCTGACGCTCTAAGCTTTGTTAAAACAAGCTTACTAGAAGATTGTTAGCCCAGAAGTGAACACGAGCTATAACATATCCCACAGCGTTCTACCCACTAACCAATCTATCTGACAAAAAAAACAAAGTAGACATAACCTCATTGCAACACTCATGCACTAGTACAATTCAACGGTTTTGTCTTTGTAGAAGGTTTACTAATCTTCTTACTACTCTTATTACTTCTAATCTTTACTATCTAACTAATCTTCTTCTTTACTAATCTTTACTTATCTTACTAATCTTTACTAATCTTTACTAAAGGCTGGTTCACACAGATTTTTAAGACATACGATTTAAGGTTTAACGCGTAGTCGTAAAGTTACGTACTGGCGTTCACACAAAGTTTTAGTTTTAAGACGTTGTTTTCATTGTTGTTTTTAAAACAACGTCTTAAAACCTTATGCATTATGTCTTCAAAATCTGTGTGGACCAGCCTTAATCTTCGTTCGTTTCGTTCGTTCGGTCTTTACTAATTATCGTGTTCACATTTTTTTAATTATATTTATTAATTATCGCTCCACAACAAGTAAGAGTAAGGATGATGTTTCGATGTTAAGTGTTGTTTATTTGAATTGCTAAAACCACGATAAATGGCGCCGAGAATGAGCAGCAGAGCAGCGCTATCTATAGTGGCGTATACAACTACAACCGGCTTGAACACACCGCCCTGGCAAGCTAACCACGAGCCGGCCGGGATCTATTGTGACGTCGGTCCTTTCAAATGCTTTGAAGGAAGACCGGAAATGACAACCCCGGGTGGTTCTATAGAAAAACATATCCGGGAACCGGCAACCAGCCAATAGGATGTCGGCTTTCACCCGCCAGCCGACAATGCTAGGTAGACATACAACAAACATTATTATCCCAGTGGAAGGGAAGGATTTATCAAAGGTAAATTGTACCGGAAGTTATTATTTTGTATAATATAATATATACATGTGTGCGTTTTGTGTGCATATTGATATTTTACTTCACTGTGAACACGATGACATGTCACTTTATGCCAGTAGTCAAGTCAAAGCACTTGTTATATTTAGCACAAGATATTACATCGAAGCGTATTTCAAGTTGTTTGGTTTGTATCAGAATGAATGAAAGAACGTAAAACATTTCGTTAGAGTTTTAGTACGCATTCGTACAAAGACCTAGAATGGTGCTACTTTAGTGAGATGGAGAGACAAGTGTAGCATATATCCTGTTTCATTGACTATAGTTCTACATCTTGGAAGTTATGACGTAGTCTTTGTAGCGTTCATAGTTCCAAAGAGGTTATAAAAGAGGATTTATGAAAAACTGTTACACAAAGATGGTCAGGTTGTGAAGAAGCTACTTACGTCGTCTGTACTTGAATCACAGACACCGCAATGCTGTTGAAATAGCATTAAAACTTCACGTTTACTACTATACCTACTAACATTTACATGCTCAATAAAACATTACTTTTACATTACATACCCTGTATATGTAAGATAGTTCAGTTTTACGCTGCTCTTCACCAATTAGCATTATGATATGGTAGTGAAGATTTTTGAGTTGATCTGATATCATTATATAGTTTAAATATAAATCATTATTGTCATTGTAATTATTGTTGCACAATCCATATTAATATAAGAAAAGGTGTTGATAAATGAAATGTGTCAATTCAGCACTGTTATATATTCATAAATGCATCCGTATTTGTATTTGTATCTGTATAATCTTGCCAATCGGTTCACAATGAAAGCTTTTTATTACACCTTCGAGGGTACTGAAAGCTGCCAGTTGTGACGTCACGAGGTATAACCAACTGAAGTCTCCTCGCAGAGTGGAGTGGAGTGGATGTGATCATTGATTTTACAGCCTGGAGACCATGTTTCGTATTTACTTAGAAGGAGAGACTTTGTCGTCGAGGCCGGGACCGAACCAAATTATCTTGTCTTCGACTTTGGGGGAGAAATCCTTAAATGGGTTAAATTGAATTTTCTTGAAGAAACGCTTTACTAAGCTCACGGTATTGAATACATCATTTAATTCTGTTTAACGTTTTTTTATTCTGTAAATGTTCTTTGTAATCAAGTTTAATTGTTTTGTATTCTGTTCTGATAAGGAGATGATATTATTTATAGGTATTGCGAAGTAATCGTTTCATACGAAATAGTGTTACCGTAATGTATTAAAACAATTGGTTACTCTTTAAAGTTAATACTATCGGTTAATACTATACTAATAATTTACTATGGGCCCCCAAAATCTATAAGATAATACGGATTTTAAGCTAAATCCGGCTTTAGTGTATGACTGCATGAAGTTATAGAATTGTAGTATTTTTGTTATTGTAATAATTTGTTAAAGCTTGTCATAAAAGTACCGCTAAGTAGGGACGGCGGATTTGGGTTCTATCCCCTTTCGGGATAAACCTTTATGAGTATTACATATTTTAATTTGAATAGCAAATGAACCACAAAAAATGTAAGATACACAACCATATTAACTTGAGCCTTGTCCTTCTTCGAACTGAAACTGATAGCCGTGGCTCAGTGGCACAACGCGGCGCTCTAATTCAGAAGGAGATGCGTTCGAATTCAACCCGCGAACAAAATAAATTTAAAGTTCAAGATTTCTTCAGTCAAACATTATTCTCAGTTTTATTACCAATCAAATCCAATATCCAATTGTACCTAATAAACACCCATAGCAGGTATCCTAAAATAATATCATGCAAATAGTAAAAAGGGTTCTCATTACAATATGGCGAACAGTGATTCCGTGGATGTTTGTCATCTCTAACTTCATGACCAACTTTATGACACATTTTATGGAAATGTTTAAAAAATGACGAGGTTATTAAACGAAATCGTAAAACTCCGGAATAAAAACTTGGCGAAGTGAGCTCAGGAAATGTCGGCTTCTTGATAACCTCACTGGAAACATCATCGCGTTGTCATGAGTTGCCGGAGTTCGCCGCAAATTTTCGTTATCGAAATTAATGTCTGCAGGAATAAAAATCTGTGGCAAACTTAAATCTATCAAAATTCATTCCGAGAGAATATTTCGTTTCAATTATGAACTTTCGTTAGACCTGAACTCTGCTTGCAGGAATGTTGAACATGTTTTCTACTTGGCTACAAGCTGTAAGATACCGGGAAATACAAGCTTGTGTGAAGATAATGTGTTGTTGTTTTCAACGTTCATGACGCAAATAACTAAGATGTTGACGTGCCGCGTTCATCCACTCGTGAGTATAGGTTTATTATGTCTCGTTCATAACAAACATAATTGAGTTCCTGCGCGTTAATTGGATGGATACATGAATTTATCATAGTAATTAAGTATAAAATATGTTTTAAGCATAACTTATATTGATTTTACATATATTACAATGTAAGCATTTTCCCAAATTTATTTATCAGACGATGGATGGAAGAGAAAGCTCTGCTGGCCTTAATTACGAATTTAATAGACACATTGATCATTTCAATATTACCGATAGAGGTGGCTCGACCATCATGCAAGACTATTAACTCCGGAGGTCGCCGGTTCGATACTGGCCACCAACAACCCTGCCTGAAAGTTTTCCCGAGGTTTTTACTAAGTCATTGTTAATACGGGGATTGAGTCCTATACTAACAACCCTCGTACATTTTTTCCTGTCCCAATATAAATACCCTAATATACCTATTTTATAGTCACATAAGGGCACATCAGGTAAAGATGATGTGTACCCTACTCCACGGATTCATACGGAAAAATATTGTTTTATAAATACAACATTATAGTCCTCAAACATTAATCGAATGCTAAAAATTATGATTTGTCTAATCGGTTATGTAGTAATTACATTTCTTACAATGTTTCCACAGTGGTTGGGGCCAGTATAGAACTATTGACTTTCATTCAAATTTCTTTCACAACAGCCATTACAATAACTTGTGCAAAGTTTTCTCATAACACTTAAGCATTGAAAATTAATCATTGCGCGAACAAAAGAAGTTTATAGAGAGCCTAATGTGGTTACACTGATTCATGCGTTGATTAAAATGGAAAGTACTTTGTAAGAATCCTGGTGGAATATTTCAAGTTTTATTTTAGCCGCTGACATGGATTTTGGAAGAATAACAAGTTACTCTGAGTAAAGGGGATTAATCTTTCGAAAAGTGGTGTTTTGGTGAATGTTCGAAATTTAAGGCTGTAGGTGCGATGGTCGTTTTTAACATTTGGTGTTTTGCGTTAATAAAGTCTTTGAACATTATATGTTCTAACACTTTTCACAGTTCCTAAGGATGAATAGATAAATGCACTATCACGTGTGTACATACATGAACCAATTTTAATATATTTTCAATAATTACAGTACTGCGCAACTACATGCAAGGTCGTGGATACCATTCAATAATTAAAAATTTAAGTTTTCAAGTTTTCTTGGCTTATCATAATATTGTGATTGTCACTGCATTTACATGATTTATTACAATTATGTATTTATAAAAAGGCAAAAATTAACTCTTGTATGAGTTGAAGAAGATTCCAACTCGAAAACCATCTGCACAACACAATAAACAGTATAACATATAAACATTACATATATAATCGAAATGTAGTGTGTACAGAACACTTCTAGTTGTTATCCATTTAGTATTACTACTACATACTGAAAGGTCCTAGTACGGCCGTCCTAGCAACGATGCACTCAATAAATTCAAAGTTGTTCTGAATTGGCCTTGTTGATTCTGGCATCTGTCCGCAGGTGTTCGCACTGTCCAATCACTGATTCATATGTTTCGTATTTGAAATATAGATCTTTGATTCGTTATCGCTCACTCGTCGATGGTGTTCGTAGCCTAAAGGGTAGGTTTAGTCGCTTTAAATTAAAGTCCCCTACTAAAAATCAATCTTGTTACTGAGTAGGTAGACGCTCTAAATACGAATGTATTTTATTTTGTTTTATTTGTTTCTTTTATACAACAGTAAGTGTAAATGTCAGTATAACGAGGAAAAAGAGCACATTACATAGAGTAAAAAGTACATAGAGTAATTGTTCATCCAGTTGTTGTTTGCTGAGTATGAACGACGTTACAACGTTTGTTTGTAAGTGTAAGTCGTCTTACCTTCTGTTGGCAGCTGCAACCACTCGGCGGAAAGACACCAGACGAAAAGGAGCAATTTCATCGTGACAATATTCAAGTAGAACAACAGTCAAGTCAAGCGCTTGGATCGCATTATTCGCACTCAATGAAACAACGGCGTACTTCACTTAAGTTGACATCCGGTTGGGTAAATTAATTAACGATAATATGGTAACTTTGATAAACAATCTCGTTTAACTTCCCTTTTGAGTGATTGAGTAATATTGACTTCTTTGTTTTTATATTACCATATATAAGATTTCAATCGAAATGACTGACTTCTGACTCTAGTTTGTAAAGAGATGTTACTGAGTTGTCAAATTAACAAACCCGAACGATATTAGTGTGTGTGAATTGTTTTGCGTGGCTCGTTGGTCTTATGAGGGGTTATTCCTGCTTCCAATGTAGAAGGTCCAGGGCTCGATTATGTTTTTTTTTTTTTTTTTTGAAAATCTTAACTTTTGAGCTAGATACTTCAGAGCGGTAAACTAGATATAGTTCAGAGCGGTAAGCTAGATACAAGATATAGTTTTCGTTTCAAGCTTAAGTTTAAATGAAATATTTTGAAGGGCATGTACGGTTTCAAGATCTTAATAACAAATAAATAAATGTGTATTAATAGTGTATACCCACTTAGTTATAAGAACTAATTTTCAGTGAGCAACATTAATACCATTGATTTTGTGCTAATCGTTGGTATGACGGCTCTAAAGTCACCGTTTACATGTTCACCTGTACCTGTATCATACTATAATCATTTAATGTAATCACAGTCATGATTTTGCTGTTGTTTGCAATTAGAAAAACATGACACTAATGTAATTGAAATGTGAACGTTTTTTTAATCGTAATGCATATTATTGTGAACTGTATACCTGAGCCGTTAGTTCCTTCCTAATAATTATACAATATTTCGAAAAGTTGGCAACACTGTTCGACTGCTCAGAGCGGCAACACCTCTAAGACATCTCGGCTCGGCATGGCGGGGGTGGGGGGGGGGGGGGGGGGGGGGGGGTAGGATGTAACGAAGTGCGACTCAATTATTGCGCTTTGCTAAATCAATAGGAAGCCGTCTAAATCAACACTACGACTGCCACGTTTGCATTAATTACAGGAAATGTCATCAAGATCTGAATACGCGCTTGGGTTTTCAGAACAATCCAATCACAAACGTTATTGTAGCGTCATCATTATTGAACTGGCAAAGATAGTCATTTACACCGTGAATTATTTGTGATGTTTGCACACTTTTGATACTAAAAACCCGCACATTATTTGGCAATTTAATTTTTAACAGTAAAAATAAACTCACCAGCTGCAAGGGCGATAGTTAGATATGAGGTTTGCAAGTAGTCCGTAGACAACTATACACAACTATATATACAAAACTATATTTTGAAAGTTAAAGCGCGAAATACCAACGACACTGAAGACAGATTGCCACAGAATTAGATTATTGGTGATATGGCGTGTGGTTTAACCAGGATAATAACTGAACATCATGGGGAGCTCAAACCTACGCCCAAGAGAGCTATTGTACCCAGATGTGCTTACGTTAATGGAGGTAGGAGATCAGTTTATAGATAGTATATTTATTTAATGCTGACCCAGTTACGAGCTAAGATGATTGCATTGGAGGGTACATATTACTCCAATAATAAGGCAAACAGTATAAGAAATTACGTTCTATGCAATTTGTCGGTAGTAATATCAAAGCGATACATTGAATGTGTATCTAGTAAAATTGAAGACGGATTAGAATCACAAACTCAATGTTGAACTTACAATAGAATCTATAGAATGTATTGAGTTCAAACACACATTGAGAAGAGAAATATAACAAGTAGCAAGGAAACAGATCTATCTCAAGTATCATAGATTGTTGTGGCAAGTAAAGAAACCACCATTAATAAGAAGGGATGATGTGTCAAATAACAAATACTTCTTATATTAAATTAAAAATTAAACCATATCTTATCGGCTAGTGTGACTAGTGAAGAAACCACCATTAATAATAAGGGATGATATGTAAAATCATAAATACTTCAGTATATTAAATCAAAAATCAAACCATATATTGAGAAATGAGAACTCTTCCGTGATTGTTTTTGTTTTTATTATTATTTCTAACTTATTTGCATATGTGGCAATCGTAAAAATTAAGTTAAGTTCTATACTACTTCCTTTGAACGTACCACGGCTAGCGGTTTAAATCATGGCATATTAAAAGTAAGTTTTTTACGGTCATATTGGAATCAATTTGAAGTCATAGGTGTTAAATACATGAATAACAAACACTTGTACGAACTGCTGTACGAGTGTGAAAGGCGCGAAGAGAGGTCATGAATATGAATATGCCTGGAGGGGATTTGTTAGCAATATAAAGTTAAGCAAGTTCAATGTGTTTCGATACAATACCAACAAATCAAATAATGCTGCATTAAACGTCGGTTAAATGTTCCCTCCATTGGTTTGCGGTCGTATAAGACTGTTTTGTTCTAATAGATTTGAAGAATCAAGTAGAGTTATAAAGAAATGTGGCCAACTCCTGTAGCACAAGAGAACGTGTATGATGTATTCCATAACATCCCCCCAGGTATATACAACGCTACATCGACTAAAGGGGATATGTGGCAGAAATTGCGTGTTTCGTTTCTAGTACTGTTGATGATGGGGTAGATGTTGGCCCAGAGTATAGCTCAGCTGATCGTGAGAGGTGAGAGTATGAGTTAGTCCCCTTTCCATTTGCTCCCCTTAACTTCTTTACATCTACTTTCCTCCAATTAACCTCCGTCGTCATTTGACGTTTGACACAAAATAATAATAAAATATAATAATTATATGTGACTAGCTCCCCACCTAAAGACTTATTTTAAAAATACAGGTGTATATCTGCTTTTTATCTCCCCCCCCCCTACCCCCCCCCCCCCCCCCTAAATGTGTTCAGGGTTTCCATCATAACTTAGTCACGCAATCTAACGTGTCCAGCAATCAACAGATTTTCTCCATTGACTAGATTTATTTTCTTAACTCGATCGCATATCACAATGGTAGCTTGAATAACAGTGTGAATTCACTGTTAGGCTATCACGCACTAATTATTTGTCCACGGTATTTTCGACAATAAATCACAGAGCCCAGTGTGTGTATATATACAGTTGAATTCAAGTTCCGTCAAGTTACGCCCAATTACATGTTGAAATGTGGAAACAAATGGGTCTAAATAGCGACCAACAAAGGTGAAAGCTATTGTTGGTGTGGTCAAGTAGCGTAACCGTACATTAGGGTAATATTAATGCGCATACAGCCAATACAACAGGCGTATATTGGCCGCATCGATTACAAGTTCGTTATATGCAAACCACCGTTTGTCCGTCCAGGTTTCTATTGGACTGTGTAGGGATATCATGTGTGGTGTTTCAACATACAACTCATCTACGCAGCGTCTCGATTAGCATTGTTGCCAAAACATGATGTGAAAAGCTCAGATTATTAAGAACTCAGAGCTGGTTTAGACGCGTGTAAGTTTTGTTTGTCTTTTCACTTGTGCTCGGTTACCATAATGTCTAAAAGATCGATATATATATATTTATTTCACTAATTTTTATTAAAGTTGTTCCAAACTAACTATTCTCATGCTTACAAAATAGCTGAGTCCAATTCTAGTCCATAATTTCTTGCAACAGGTGAATTAGCAATAATTTTGTCCAGTGTTGTGAGATTATGAAACTCCCAAACACATGCGGTAGTGAATAATAAAATTATTGCACTCGTATGAACTGGAGCAATAACTTCACGAATTTATGAAAGAAAGCGACGAATACAGCGTGCATGGGATGGGCTGTTACATTGGGAAGTGAGGCTAGCTTGCGAATAGTTAGATTGGGGCAACTATAACTCTCCTTTTCCGTAATATGGCCTTCGTCACTGTAAAATAGGAATTATGAATGTGAATTCCAGCATAGTTTCATTTGTTGCACGAAATGGTAATGAAATATTATTAATTAAGTTTGACAGTCAATTGAGTATACTTTCGAGGTTTGTGTAAACATATTCACTGTAGCTAGCTATATTTTATATTTATTTTTTGACTTTTCAAGTATTTAAGCTTAACAAATTAGGTCATGTTGCGTTTTATACGTTTCCATTAAAACTGAGAACACAACTGTTTTCAAACTACAAGCTATACATTTGCGAACGATTGGCAATTACCATGTAAAACGCTTTTGACGTCAATAATTCTCTTTAATATCGTAGAACTTCTCGTTTTATACGAATAAACAAACGGGTCTTTATTTGCTTTTAATTAATTATTCACGAGAATAAAAAGCTTCTACGTCGGCGTTTTAAAGTACTAAACGAGGCTTGTTAGATGGGGACCCCTTTCGTTATACGTCTCTGCATTTACATTAAAATTAACTCGAACGTTGACGTACGACATGAAATGTGCCCGGAAACTATTAAAATATGAATCGAATATCACGTCTTGATTTACAAAATCCACCGAGCGGCTAATTGTTTCGTAAAGTCACGATATACATAGTTTAAAATTGGATTTGAGTTGATTTAACGTACACGAAAGCACCACCGAAACATGACACAATGTCGCATCGAACGTGTACAACTGTCAGCCAGCGCTCCGGACGTGCCAGGCGGTGGTTTGAGGTACTACTATCCAAACACACTGGCCACGAGACACGCTCGTCATTCCAACATGATGGATTATTACGCGGTCTGTAACAATCTCCACAATTCATCTCGTAACGACAAGATTGCAAAAGCCGTGTCTCTTAATTAATGTGAGTAATATCGACGTTTACTTCCGATTATGATGGATTGCTTCGTAATGTCGAGTATAGTATGATTTATTAAAGAATAAATTTATACATCAATTAATCCGCTGATAAAATTAAAAACAATTCGGGTTATTACGCCAGGTCGTTAATACTTACTTGAACACTGCATGTCGACGTTTCTGGACCACTGACGACAGGGCAAATAGCGGTGCAGAAACGTCGACATGCAGTTCTCAAGTAAGTTGTCTAGGACGTGACCTAATAACCTGAAATGTTTTTATTTTATCAGCATTAACCCGGGCCACGAAAGCCTGAGTATTTCATCTATGTATTCAGGCTAGAACGTGGTGATATCTCATAGATTCCCACTGTTTCTCTATATCGCGATTTCAGTAGACTTAAGTGTATCGATTAGTTAATAATCGACATTGCATCGATTTCGTTAATATCCAAAAACTTCCATGTGCGAAAGATGCTCGATTTAAAATTAATTACCAAGGTACTTTGTACAAATGTTACTAAAAATGATACTTTACCCGGAATAGTATGGTTGACATGTTAGTAATAAAAACAGCGCTACGGGAGCGAAGAACTAATCCCTTTATTCGCTCGACAGGAACCACGGAAGTTAGTTCCTCGCTCCCGAATTGCACTCGTTTCTAGTGAGTTTTAATGTTGTTTTTAACTTTCATTTTTTGACATAATACTGCAGTGGAAGTAGTCCTGTTTTAATAATATTTTTACATGAAAGATGAACTCACTAATAAACAGCTAGAAGTTGACTTTACAGGATGTACCGTCAAAATTTTAAAATGATGGATGGTTGTGAATGTAACACTGAAGAGGAGGTGTTTAGTTACTGAGTGGGTGGACTCTAACTAAATGTGAATTTATTTATTTATTTGAGGTAATACAACCGGGTGGGAGGGAAGATGGGGTAATATCAACTATCAATATTTGGCTGTTTGTTGAAAAATGCGTGTATCGTACAACCAATATTTAAAACTAAATATATTCAACGTCAAGGCACATTCAACGTCAAGACACATTCAACGTCAAGGCACGTTCAACGTCACACGCGTCAGTCACACATTAAACAAAAGAAGATTTATTTTGGGATGGTTTTTTAATCAGTTTTCATTAAAACAAAATAATATTATATGGATACTTAAAGTTTGTAATTCAATGGAATTTATTTATTTTGATGTTTAAAAACATGAGTCAGTACTATTGACATAATATTTGGACGGCCAAGTCCCTAAACCACTGACAATCAGAATGCTAATTACCATTCAAAATATCCGATCATAGGGTGTCATTTTAAACATAAAACGATAATTGAGTACGAATATTACTCTAAATGGAACCTATTGATCAGTCCCCCCCCCCCCCAACTATGTAATCTGATATGTATTGCATTATTTGCCGTGTATTCGATATGTGAAATGTTGACATTCGAATACATGATGTAATGTACTGGAGGAAACTAATAAATGCATGGGCGTGTAAAACCAATAATTTAAACGTGTCATTAATGCATTTGAAATACTTGCTGTATTTCTGACATTTCCAGAGGAATGCTGATGCAGTTTCATGTTCTCTCACTCCCCACTGACAATATGGACTTGCAATCCATCCAGGGATAACGCTGTACGTATTTACCTGCAACAAAACGAAACACGTATTAATTATATTTTAAACATTGCTTTTCTGTGTCATTGTTGCCATTTCTGTCTTATATAAAGTTTTATACATTTACAATTTTAGAATAGATATATTTTTTTGTTATAAACCTTATTTACAAAGGATAACAATAATAATACAGATACAATATTAACTAAAACAATAATAACAACCCGGAACCAATTAAATGAAATGCAAATTTTTGTACACGAGTGAATAATACGAAACTGTTAATTCACACACTGGAAATATGATAATTATAAAAATAAACTTTCTGCAACAAATCCGCTGCACTATTGCGCGAGTGTGCGTCACACTGGAAGTACCATCTCATCAGTGACGTCACAACTCACACCATCTTAATGACCATGCAGGCCAGTGTGACGTCAGCAGGTAACGGTCGGTAAGTTAAGAACCTGTAATAGCGAATGTGTCGAGGACAACAAAATTTTTAGAACTGACTTATTTCTTGCTCATAAATTTTGCACCGAATAGTAAATTTGCAAATTTTATGTATCAGTCCTTCCTTCCATTTATCCTTTTACGTAAATGAGTGTATATTCAAATGAATGACATAATATAGTTCATGTTCTTCGAAATGTGTTTCAACTAAAACTTGTGCTCTGTTTCGCAATGGAACTCTCAAGTAAGCGTTACAGCGTCTTCTGTTGTTGATCTATGTATGTATTTAAATCAGTGTTCAAACTAGCATGTTGTGTTGTATTGTTTGTTTGTTTGTTTGAACGCATAAATAATTCATGATTCAATAAGAGGAATTTTAATTGTATATTGTATAATCAGGTCTGTTTAACTTGTGTGTTAGTTTGAATTATATGCCGTTGGAAACTGGCTATAGTTTTAGATTTAATTAAGATAAATATGACCCACACTTAAGTTTATGGACGGTACCATTAATTATTAATGCAATTGTTTCTGTTGAGTTTATTGAAAGTAAAAGTGAAGTTATTGTTGGAGAAATATTCTTCATTGAAGTTATTTGATTGAAAACCAGAAATTGTAAAATCCAACCACGACTGGGAATTGTACCGATGGGGTTGGGGGTTTTGTAAACAATAACATCTCATCTATATGACTTAGAAGGGCGGTTTAATTGCGCTTTAAGTTGTCATAGATATTGCCAAACTGAACCTCGTTAAAACCGTTATTATAAACGGGTGACAAAAAAAAAATCATTTCGAGTAGGCAGATGCGAATATTGCGTCTCCATCATATTTTGTATTTCTGGTTCAGCATATAAGTTCCGTTCACCAACGAAAACTGATTTTTTGTATTGTGCAAAACTAAAAGCATTTATATTTTTGTGATTAAACTAAAAATCATCATCTACTCTACTCTCTGTTGTATGAATTTATGCGACTTCCAATACAAAGCTTTAGAAAAAATACGGGTTGACAAAAAAATTAATAGAACAAAGATTACAAATATGATGGCATTAAAAGTATATCACGACATAGAAACACATTTCTAGTACAACTGTTTTCATCTTTAATACGATGAAGTAGAAATAAAATGTATGTTTGCATGAGACCCAACATTTGCCGTCGCACACTAAAAACAATGTTTAAATATATTTCCGTTGATGCGTTAAAGCAGATTTCAATATCTGTTTGATAAAAGTTACTTTTTGCCATATTTTAGGAAACCAAAGACAAGGGTGGAACCACATACGGCGCATCTTAAAAATGGTTAACCTGGGTTCAATTCCCAGTCGAGATTAAACATTTAAATTTATTTTTTTTACTTCGATGCTTCTCGTACCTGTCAATGACCCAAAACTATCCACCAGACACGTCACCCGTTATTTACATCATTTAATTAGGTGACACCGTAAAAACATTTCACATTCCAAACAGGAAACGCAAGCCTATTACAACGGGCTCAACGAGAGCTTTAGCAAAGCTTTGTAAAGCCAAAATACAAAATGTCAGTCACAATGTGTGATGATAATTATGGACGATAATCCTCTGTCGGTGAGCATGAGTAATACATTACACAGAGATGGGCTTTTAGTATTGAAACACAGACATGCACATAACTAGAGTGAGTGCGCAACAATAGAATGATGATAATAGATGATGATATTTGGTGTTTTACGTCTCATATTTTTGCAACGGGGCTAATCGAGACGAGTTGGTGATTATGAGGATGAAAAAACGCCACAAGACATCCGTGCCAAAGCCAGGATTCGAGCCTGGGACGCAGAGACCGCGGTTTACTAGACCAACGCCTAATCGACCTTGCCCAACTGCACCGGCAATGATGATTGTAAGAGCCCCAGAACCTTTTAGGCTGTTCAAAACTCCAATCCACACAAAGGGCTTTTATTTTCCGGGTTCATGAATGGTCAATATCGTTTAAGCCCCGCTTATTAACATTGTATCCACAACAGGAGGTTAGCAGGGTTATACGGTGAGAACTTGAAGTGAGTAATGATGATCGTCACGGATTTCAACCAATAAGATGAGTTGTCTTGGAAACCACACATGCAACCTCTTCAGCCACTACACACACAAGCTACAACGCGAGTCACACGAACTCAGACACAATACAAATAGGAAACGCTACACAATGCGCAAGCGGCAAAGAGCGGTTCCAGGCAGACCTAGTCTTGTACTTGGCCTCTATTTGTTAACAAAACAAGGCCCTGCGGATTCGGGCCTAGAGAGCAGAAAGGAATTTTACTTTGATGATGGTCATTGTTGTTGTTGTTTTAACAACGCACTTAATTCCCAGATTATGCAATCTGCTCGTTTAGTCGCTTTGTGCGACCCAAGCACAAACACCGTTGCCCTGGACCTATTCTACACAGCACAGCCCTGTGGGGGCGAATTCGACTATGCTGAATAAAATTAATTGTGTGTACATGCAAATATAAGAATAAAATACCTTCAAAACTAAAATTAATTTAAAAAGATGAATAGAATTATTCAATAAATTCAAAGTTGTTCTAAATCGGCCTTGCTGATTCTGGCATCTGTCCGCAGGTGTTCGTACTGTCCGATTACTGATTCATTTGTTTCATATTTGAAATATAGATCTTTGATTGGTTATCGTTCACTCGTCGATGGTGTTTGGAGCCTACAGGGTTCGTTTAGTCACTTTAAATTAAAGTCCCCCACTGCAAATCAGTCTTGTTTCTGAGTGGGTAGACTCTGAATGTGAATTTATTCATTTATTTTATTTTATTTAATAACTGAGAATTTGTGCAATACAAGTGTGACGGACGCAATTTAGAAAATGAATTATTTTATAAAAAGAGTTTTAAAGCAGTAAATCATACCACAACAAACCTTTGTTAATCGAGTAACGTGTTAAAATATAGTTTCATTTACGTCCAAATATCTTGGCCATAAACAACGTCCATGGCCAAATGTTACTCCTGTAACTTTGTCCAGACCAAACACTTCATGTAAGTTGAAACAGTTAGGAACAGTATTAATAATGCAGAGCCTCAGAGGCGGCAAAGCCCCGTTCGGTCCAGTTGTTTGTAATAAATTTAATTACTTATATCGACATAAACCTGAAAACAATTGTTTAAGTATAATACATTATTTTTATGTAAACACTTCTACCTTGAATAAAAATACAAATGTAATCGGAGAACAATCATGAATATGTTTACCTGAACAAAAATTATACTACAAACTTTTTTCTAACCCGATAGTTCTTATTTCTATTTCAATACAATTTTGTTGAAAGAGTAAAATATTTCGAAATAGTAAATATGAAACCCTTTTTGAATGGAATTACCGAAACACCAAATGAGAGACAAAAACAAAAAGTAGGGCGTAGAATGACCAAAGGCCAACAAATAAACGTATACATGTACACAAGACTAAAAATATCATATAAGTGTGGTAGGTAGACACCTGGGGTATTTGGTATGAGTCAAACTAATGCACAAAGTATATTTACTATTCATAGTTCCCACGTGACGTCACAGCGGCCATGATTGCGACACAATTGATGAGGACCAATCCTAGATCATTGACAAATACTATTAAAATTCGATAAATAACCCTAATTTAGAATTTAATAACTAAATATAAGTAATAACAAAATTAAAAATTACGACACATACCAAATTTATTTAAAAAACAAGCTGAATTTTAAAGAACTAAGAATATCTGTGTTCTACCACAACAGCCATCAATTGTTTCTCCATGGCAATGTTAAAGTCTGATCACAAATGTGGCCGCCACGCGCAAAGATGTGACGTACGTGCAACCTATGAATACGATCGAACAGTATAGAAACCAGCAACTTGCAATTATTACTTCAATCCACAGTCATTTCATGCAAAGTCTCACAAAATAAATTTATATTTCAAACGCGAAATCCAATGAAATATTTATGAGCAAGGATGCATAATGCTTCGTAAAATCTCTTTGTATAAAACAAACTCTTGGTAGAATTATGTTGACGGCGTACTTTTAAAAATAGCTCTCTACGATGTTAACGTTTCTCTTTTTACGCTGCCAATTTGGTCCCTGTAATTGTTCCCTTTGTAACTTTGAAGAGCAGCAACGCGTTTTTATATATTCTGTGAGGTACGAATACCATTATTTCATATTTTCCCGCAAAAACGACAATCGCGCTTGATTGGCTATATTACCGTGTGAAATTGTATCGCGGCTTCCGCATGAAATTTAAATTGCATATTTTTTACTTGCAGTTTTTTTCACAAGTTTTAGTTCGTTAGAAACGTACTACACAAGCCAATAATGTCTGTCGTAGTTAGATGGTTTGCGTGCTTTATTAATCCTGAGAGCTATGCCGGCGGAAGCGTATGCTTCTCGTAAGCCGGGCCACTCTAGCCGGACAGGTTCAAGTGGAGAAGCCAGACGAGAGGCAGTCCACGTCCTCCCCTTTCCTTTTTCCTTCCCGTTCGTCTTGCTTGTCCCTTTCCTCCGAACACCCACCTGCGTGATATAATTAAAATAAACTTCTCCCTCCTACTACAAACCATGTTCCGTAAAAGAGAAGTTCTTTGAAGAGTGTGTCTGCAATTAATGCAATTTATTTAATCCGTTATTTTTTTAACGTAGCCATGAAGAAATATTACATTTTATTCCCACTCCCAGTATATTTCCCCATCCCTCTCAAATGTTCGGAATACATCCTCGCTTGGCACGGTTTATTCAACATAGACTAAACCTTTGGATTTCGAGCTTAGTAAAGAGACGGTCTGGATTAAAAGCTCTTTTTCTTACGCTTAAATTTAACTCGAGGCTGTAACTCACAAATGAAGCAGATAAAGGTTTTTAAAGCAAGGAATTTTGACAGTTTGCATATTACATATAATCACGGCCTTTTGAAAACAGTCGCATTAGGTGAAAGAAAGTTGACGGTTAAAATTGCTCGTAGATTTAGTCTGGGGTTTAGACTAACCTGTGTTGTATTTATCATTAATTTTAATGTAGGCGTTTCATTCAGTTTGTGATCAGACTACTCAAAGTTATAATTGTAATAATATTTTTAAATGTTCACTGTACAATATTTATTTAATTTTTGCAACTTCCAATATGTATTTGTTCTAATAGTTGATAAAATTATTAGTGAGGGTTTTATACACATATTTTTGGAGATATCCATACGTACATAAGAACACTTGTGTGTGCATTGAACAAAACATGTGTATTGAAATGCAGCTTGCTACTTCCAAACCATTGTTCATATTATTTGTACATTCGTTTATTAAATATTATGTACACAGGTTATGAAAAATAACTGAAGTATTTATTTACCTTTATATTATACCAAAATAATAAACAAATAATATACAACCCATTGGTTTACAAAAATTATTAAATAATGAAGACATATCTAGAATAGTCTATTCATTATCGTAGAGATAACTACATGTTAAATTATTACCTGGCATTCAGAGTGCAAGATAAACATGCTCGTCCAATCCAAATCAAAAACGCAAACATCATTTTATCAAACTATCCTTAGCACCTGAATAGCTGTGACACAGCAGATCTAATATCGTACTGGTATTCCATCGTCTTCGAGTGTCTCTATATTTCAAGAAAAACACTCTGTTGTGGCCACCGACACTTTATTTATACAATACTTTGGATTCTCTGTGATACATCAATTTTCTAAAAATTTTCGATATAAAAGCATCCCCAACAAAAACACACAAAACATCTGTCTTTGCTTCATACAGAGCGTTTTTCCATTTACTATTCCCCCCAACTGAAAGTACATTTACAGAGAAAATATCAAGTGAGTGAACATTAAAGTGCACATATACAACAACAACCACACAAGATTTATCACACATCACCGAAAAACGATTTGTTATTGTTTACCCGCAAGTCTCGCTGCGTAATTTACACCATTCAAACTTAATTACATAGAACCATTATTTACTCGGTTTACATATGGGAAACCTACACCGAACGCTTTTGTTCCCTTGTACGCTGCACTTAGTCGTGATTGTAATACGGGGAAGCCCCATTACGTGGCTTGGTACAGCGGTGCATTGTGGGACTCGAAGACGGGGGCCTAAATAATCTCCCCGCTCTTCTAGAGGAACATTGCTCTTCGACTATTGCGAGGGTAGTCATTTCACATGCGAGAAGTGGTCGGGGCTTCGTTAAGGGGGCTTCGACGCCTCGTGAGGGGGGTGTTGGCGGGGGCGGGGGCGGGGGGGAGAGGGGAAATTGGAAAAGAGGTAAAAATAAGGCGGGAGTGCTACGGCATGGGATGGGTCGGGGAGATACGAGCAAAGCCTGACAAAGAGCAGGGGGGGGGGGGGGAAATACAGAGAATGTCGCAATTACGAAAATATAAAAGAGGGAATATGAAATGAAACAACGGCCAGCGAGAACGGTTAAATGTACGGAGATAATTATTGTGAAAAATGAAACGGACGTTACTTACGTAGATAATTTACGTGAAAATTTTTCTGTATGAATTGACACGAGATTAAAAGAACGAACGGTATGTGAGAGAGATCTGGGTCTAGATTCATGAAGAGAGTAAAGGAACTATATTAACTAAGAGTTTTCTTACATCTATATAATATGATTAATACCACATATAATCCCCCTTTAGAAAGCAAGTCACATGCAGATAGACGTGGCTTGTCCTTAGCGTGCAAGGCTTTAATAAGGAAGGGCGCTGCTTCAATTACCACCATCATTAATCATTATCGAACGTTTTCCAAGCCATAAGTCGAGTGGTGAATCGTAATAACTATACCATCCGGAATTCCTCACAAACTATCCCAAGACATAGATAGAGGTCAGCCTAGTATTTGTCCCACAGTTGAGTTCTCTCTCATGCTTAGACAGAACACCCTGCTCTGGTCACATCAACTGCGTGTCTGCCAGTTAGGCACAGTCACCAGTAATAAACACATTTGCTTCTTTTGAGACACTCGAAGATTTGTTCCGTGTGTCACACCTGCTCATACAAATCCAAACAATCGTGTCCATGTCTACTATACTGATAAATGGTGCTATTTTCATATAAATTAATAACGTGTTTTGTAACTTCTAAACACTGTTCATCGTTGGCTATCGTGATATACTCTGCGTGTAACCCCTGACGTTTTGGACTGATTGTAAAATAGTCCATTTATCTACAGAGGGTTAAAGAGATGCAGACATCCAGTTTGATAAGTGCTGGCTCTATAATATTTCCTCTCCTAATCATCAGTCATCTGTTACACATTTACATCCAGAGCATTATAATAACAAACGTTACATTCACAAAGATAAACATGACAAAAGTTCAATTTTAAAGTAGAAACATTGCAAGCGTTCTATTTAATACGGAGCTAACTCGCATGAACCTTGTTTTTCATCGCAAAACCTTTTTTTATAACACGGAGTTTACATTATGGGAACACCGTGTATTTAACTCAGAGAAGTTCGTATGAAGCTCAGCGGTTTGCTTTTTTATGAATACGGTAGTGAATCACTGTTGTTACCTGTCTGGTTATCTCCAGAGTGGGAATAAATATTAATTTCTGTATCTGGCGAATGATTGAACGCAGGCACCATGTTTAAATATTAATGTTATTATTTTTAGAGGGTCCATTTTTTAATTCGTTCAGTGGATTATTATAGGCCCGCGTAATCGCATTTATATAATGCTGCGTTAATGTGAATTTATTTATTTAGTTACAATATTTTATCAATTTATTAATTGGACATACTATATAAGCGGACGGATCTATTTGATGGACGTATTTTGATGCACGAGTAGAATATGATTGACATGCAAGGAAACGAAAGTAGAGGCGGGCCAAGATTAGATTACAGCAACAGATAGTTTAGAACAAGCATTGTAATGAATATACATGAAGGAACTGGCAGAAAAGAAGAAAGATTAAGATCTATTTCAAACCAATCATGGGTTTATAACATGTAACTAATTATATTATCATCGTTTATTCAATGGATTGAATAGACATGCAAATTCTCCTTTATTTAAGATCTCAAATAACACGAAAGTATTCATTTCAATCACTCAACGTTTACGTGTTAGACTACTTTATTTATTGTATTACTGTCTCCCGCGTCTGACGTGTAAGATCTTCCGATGGAAGAGGCAATGTTGCCGTGTCCGTTGCCCCAAGGAAAAGGCAACAGCTGTACTCGAGTGTTTGCCTGCGAAATAACAGCTGATCGGAAGCAACTTCGCACCACAAGTGTTTACATAATCAAACATTCAATTCGCGTTAAAGCCGCTTGAAAGGAAATCGGGTCTAGACAGTTATTTGATAAGTTAGCGGATGTATAAGAAGTGCTGTATTGGAGATTTTTCGTGCAGAAGCAACCTCGTGCGATCACCGACGATCTTTATACACTCGTATAGTTGAAAAACTATAAGAATGACGGCCCCCTCCATATCCCCTCCACAGATACACGCCCCCCTCAATTCCATGACAACCTGACCAAATGAAATGTGTAACTGAAAATCAGTTTGTTTCAGTTGTTCATTTTGTTGTTTCATGGAGTTAAGGGGGGTCGGGTAGCAGTGGAGGGGATAAGGAGGGGTCCGTCATTCTTACAGTTTTTCAACTACAGCATAGTAGATGTAGTTCAGTGGTAGCATTGAGTTTATTAGTGTAGGGTAGAGCCCCAACGGACATTGGCGACTGTCTATTCATAAATCGCCCGTGTACGCTAGTAGTACTGGCGGCAGCCGCTAGGTGCCGCCACATCATCGCGGCCTAATCATTGGGTACGTGTGGCGGCACCTGGCGGCTCACCCCAGTTCTACTAGCGTACATGGGCGATATATGGGTAAACAGTCGCCAATGGCCGTTGAAATTGTATCCTACACTTAATAAACTCAATTGTGGTAGTACTGGAGGCTGGGGGTCGTTACACGTTACCGCCAATGACTGTCGTTGGTTTACGTGGTTTGTCTCATTCACAATGTTAATGGTAGAGTTGATCATACTATTACTAACAGCCCTCGGACATTCCTTACCAACTACTCCAAATATACTAGTCAAACATACCTAGTCTCACACCGACCTTAGATCATAATCTACCACCTACTTCATTCACGCCGTTTTAACAGAACACCGTTTTATATTACATTGTATTATTATTATATTATTATTATTATTATTATTATTATTATTATTATTATTATTATTATTATTATTATTATTATCATTATTATTATTATTATTATTATCGTTCGTTCGTTTCCGTGTCCGGATCACCATTCTAGACAACTAGTTTCTAAGAGTCCGCCACTTTTATGGCTAGGTCATTTGCTAAAACCTTGTTTGTACAGGCCTATGGGCAGATAGCAAGTGTTGGGGATCCTGAATCTGTCTGACCGCATTCACATCGTTAGAATGTGATATATAAGCGTTATAAAGTTATTATAATCATATTATATTGTTCCACTGGGTGTACTATTATAATACAAATAAAAAAATCAATATTAAATACACATTCTTTTACTGACATTATTGAAATTCACAGTCTGCATAATATATGGACGTAAATATTGTTATCTAAATATAAGCGTTACACGAAGATTGGCCTTATTGGTGACGACGTCCTTTAGAGTCGGTTAAAGAATTGGTCCTTAATTAAAACGCTCATAGTATTTGTGGTAGTATTTGTTGACTTCGTTTAACGACGCACTTAATATCTAGGTCGTATAGCGACGAACCAATCAGATCATCACATAACGCCGGGATCTTCATAAGAGGAATCGAGTAAGGGGGGGGGGGGGGGGTAAACATTGTGGTTACGGCTTTAGTCATAACGTTATGCATTGCACAGTAAGTCCAAGTTGGTTCTTCTAAAAGACGAACAACAACTTGATGGAACAACTGGACTGAACGCAGCGAATAAAAAAGTATGACCGCGCAGTTTAGTCCAATCCTAAACTCAACACGAGCTACAATTTACAAAACCAATACCAATTCATCCCCGGGATATTTGCATTCGCTATACATTGTGCACACACACAGTATGTAACCATTTATCAATTAATTCCATATTAATTTTACACAATGGCAGTTGTCGATATATTGTTATGTGTATTTCGTCCAAACTAAATGGCAATTCATTGCGACATACACAAATAAGTGTTGCTATGAGTATTGCAATTGTATATTTGCGTTTAAATAAATAGGTAGCACGTTATATTTCATTGGTTCTGCATCGAAAAAAATATTCTGTGTGATGATCACTGGTTTCGTTGGAAGAACATAGTATTATTAGCTTCAAATACTATACTTTAAAGTTATTCATTATCCAAAGACAGGAGTACTGATCATGTTTGGAAAACAAATTCGTCGATTAGTGCGAAGCGGCGTTACATTATAATCTCGTTTCGGCCGAACTTTTCTATTCACTGTGTTTTGTTTTGGTTTTATATTTTTGAACTATTTTTCTATTCATTTTTCTAGATTTTCCTGGAGAAAAAACAACGTGGCAGAACAATATAGCTGAGTCTGGTGAGCAAGCAAAGTTTTCCACTACCTAAGCGACTTTCTTCACTGGCAGTCTTCTTCAGTATTTACTCAGTCTGCTTCATGAGTAAGTGATCCTCAGCACTTAATACAACCGACACTAATTTTTACCTCAATAACGCGGTAAATGTAAAACATGATATTTCTATTTTTTAGCAGTTCCTTCCCTTAGTATATAGCACTTTAATCCTTCAGATAAATAATAGATCTAGCCTTTAATTGAACTCAAATATCAGATATGGCAATTTTTTATCGAAGTCGCTTGAGGAATAAGAATCCAATATTGATCCCGTTGAAAGTTGACGTCCCACCATACAAAATTAGCATTCGTGTACAATATTTGGAGCCAGAGTATAAAGCGTGACGTCATTTTCCACTTGTACAGCTGACTTGACAGTTGAATTCAGGCAGCCGACTTAGACACAACTAATCACTACACAACAAACCATGCAACTAAATAATCACTCCTTTCATTGAACCATTTGATGACATTGTTTCATTGCTGTACTTCATGCCCTGAATAGGTGAGAGAACATGTGTATGTGTTTATTTTACAACCGGAATCCCCCCCCCTCCCCCCCCCCCCCCCCGAACAGAGGTGCAACATAAATGATTTCTATTTCTCCTTGAACCGAGCGCTGCAATTGGTTTGACATCGCGTTGATTAATTACTGTGAATTATAGAAGTGTCATAATATTTATTTTGCCAGTAAACTATGTCCCGTATCTGGCATCGATTGGCGAGCGGTGCTCCCGCCGCATAACTGTGGGGGTGGGGGTCGGGGGGGTTAGAGGGGGTGTATGTGGGGGGGCGAATGAGGGAGGTTGCAAAACGAGAGAGCTCCGCGAAAAAAAAGTTCACCGACCGCCATTTTCGGCCACAATCCACAATATCCACTTAGGCATGACATTGTTGGCGGAGTTCGCTCGTATTGCAGTATATAAGGGATGTTGACAAAAGAAGAAACTACTTTGTTCGAGTTCTTCATTAGAGAGAGCCCAACAACCGTAAATTCCAGACAACTCAATAAGAAGAAAGTAAAACTTTCAAATTGAGGAAAAGAAATTTAAACTGTAGCGACGTTGGATGGGATGGGGTTTCAAGATGACCAATACCCTTCTCTCTCCTCCCCCAACGATTTCCCTCTCCCTCTTTCTATTCCTCCCTTTCTCTTCTTACTCTAAATCTCTCCCCTTATAAAAGAGGATAACTTGATGTGTTTTAAGTGCTGATGTAGAAACACAACATAGAACAATTTTGCCCCCCCCCCCCCCCCCCCCCGCGAAATACATTCCTAGCTACGTCACTATTAGTAGTTATAATGTTTCGCATACCATGTTTATGATTTTGCCACCTGTCCAACTCCAATATGTCTGCCACTCCTCATTTGACGAAAACCCGGCTTCGCCAAATGAACAGGGCGCTCTTTCTAACTTCCTTGACACAGAGGTTTTGGCTCGATATCGCCAACACGGCGTAAGCCCGTGGTTAATTGCTTGGCCTAGCAGACTTCGCTTTAGTGTTATTCCCATTTGTTTTAATAGCAACAAGACTGCACGAGATGGGAGGCTCTTCTGAAATGGAAAAACTCCCTCCTTGCCGGTTTTATGTTGCTATCAAAGCGATGTCCAGCTATTAAACGTCCGGCGACAGAAGTGGCTCAATGGTAGCGCGCGACTCGGATTCGGGAAGCTGCAAGTTCAATATTGGTGCACTATTAGCTTTATATGTGTTGCGTCTGAAACGCAACACACATTTAATTTCTGGATTTCACATAAGTATCCACACGATGTCTCAAATGTCTTATGCCAGTTTTTTACAGCAACGAAGCGTATAATAAATTATGTTTATAACTAATGTTATAAATGTTTGTTGCTGTTTTAAAAATATGTTAATAATATGTAATGAAATGGAAAATCTTGTATCTAGTATAAAATGTTCGATGCTATAGTATAAATTCCCGACGGGGTAACTAACAGCAATAAAAAAATGCCAATTGAAAGAAATTCGTAATTTTATTTGATCCTTCATTAATAACATCTTGACTCTTTTCTATCTTTAAATGTTTCTCTTGTAATGAATACTTTCAGAATCAAACCAATTATTTAAATAAAATAATGGATCATTGGTTCATATAGAAAACCCAAGCCTGTCACTTATTGCATCTGCCGACCTTCTTAAACCGATAGGGCGTTAATATTTCAGAAATGATGTCTTCTTAACACAGTTTCCATCTTGTCTTAGATAAAGTACCTCGGCTCAGAGGCGGCGACGTTAGAAAGCCGACTTTAACTGAACCTTTGACGTAAAGTTACAGGTATATCCGAAACTTAATTTGACTTAGATGCCTGCAGGCGTTGGAAATTTCAGGAAACCGTTGATACTATGATTAGATAGCGTAAGACTACGCAAAAGAAATTAACATACTATTAACCTACTACACTAATTCTACAGACCAACTTAAATAATTGACCTTTAACATAGTATCCCTTTATGTGCTGAAATGAGGAAGCACCGGTCTACACATGTTCGACACAATCATTTGAAAAGCTTGTGGTTGTTTGTTCGTATGTATAAAGTGAGATTTAAAAGTTTGGAATGATGGGCGACAGTGTTCGTCAAGATACAGGAGTATTCTGAAATGAATATTACGAAATATTACTTCTGTATTATACAATTTAAGATATTACTAAAAACTTAGAAGGTTATTATATATTTAAAAACTATACTTGCACCCTTTCTTGGGAATATCCGTATACATCTTATAATATCTAGCCTCCTATCATTATCATTCATTTGAGGATCGATTTGTATCTTAGTAAATGTATTACTAAGATTTGCGTCTCTATGCTTTACGCGCACTGGGACGACCAGAATATCTAACTATATCCTAGCTATTAAGTGCGATAATCATCATCATCGTAAAAAGCACGATTTCGTTATGCTTACGACTAGAAAGGAACTCACAGCATGTACGATACGTATCTCATTCGATTTAAGATAATCCAAAGCACTCCATCCAAAATAAACACCACACGGGTTTTGTCTCCGAGGGAATATCTTTGCTAAAAAGTGTGATTAATTTCCTCAACCTTTTCCAGATGCATATTAATCTTGCGTTGTCTGTTTAATGTCGTAAAAATATCACCGGAATACACAATGTGCAACCCGAGGAGTATTAGCTCCATCATCGCCGTACCATTACCACTAATAGCGTTTTTAATATCATCACGTTTGCCCCCCTGAGGCAATTTACCGGCGCCGCCGCGGTCGGTGCTTGGTTCAGACGCCTCGCCTGCTGTAACCACCCCTAACTCCTCTCTCGGGAGGTGTCCAAGTCTCCCGCCAGCCGCGCTACGAGACTTGTTTGTTTATCAGCAAAGTGTTTATTCATTCGCTGGTGTCTCTTGGATACTTTATTCTTTATTCATACTAAACGAGTTATTATGCGTTTGACGTGATGTCATTGTGAACGGATTCTGTTGTGAAATAAAACATTACATTAATGATAATTGACAGGGAGGCAATTAGTAAATGAATTCATATTTTCTGTCTAACCACTCAGATATTGCAGTGGGGGGCTGTATACTGTTTATCTCATCTTGTGTCTATGACGGCTCGGAAACCACCATTTATATGTATGAGCCAAGTTCCATACATAAAATAAAAAACTTAACCCGAACGGCCAGTAAAATTGGACACAGGCATGAATGTTGTTAATTGGATTGAAGAAGAGTAATTTTGTAAAATAATCCGAAACAAATTATATCAACTCAACTAAACTAACTCTTTTAAACTAAAGAGGTACAAATATGCATATAATGCATAGCTTTATAAAACACTGCAATGAACCACTAACATTAGTATAGGTAATAATTTTCTTGTTAGGTTTTATAGAATTATAATATATGGTTATTCCAGAACTTACAAAGAACGTGATATTAAGTCTGATATACGAAAAGCTTGGGCCGTAAGCCACCAGCTTCCCTTGATAGATTTGTGTGCTTTGCTATATCAATCGGGAGTGATCCCTTCGTAGGCCCATACTGCAAAATTTTGAGTGGTGAGACAGCAAATATGAATTTGTTTATTAATTTAGTCCTTTTTATCAGTTTTTATAACTGAAAATGATAGATATTAAATAAATAAACAAATAAATAAATAAATAAAAACTGTAGGGTATCACGAACTATAACCTAACACGATTTCTTCACCACTCGTGATTTATGAATCTCGACAAATTGACATGAACAACTGATTTATAACCAACGACAATAAAATATTTAAAAACAGTACTGTACTGAAGAAAATAGTGCAGAGATATCCATGAAATAAAGTTGTTATGAGGCCAATTAAATGACGACTTTATTCAATATTAGTATAAAATAAAAATTCTCCCGTATTTTTCACCAGCAAACTAGCTCGTCAACTTTTTCATTGAATGGAATAATAAACAAAATGAATCTAACAAGAAATCAAAGTGTTCCTATAAAAAATAACGTTTTGAATAAATTCTAAATTTAAGAAAAATAATCTATGAAAAACTAGAGGTGGTATAATGTATATTTACCATCCGTCTAGAAGGAAGACACTTGTCGCCCCCATTAGCTTGCCTGCATAAACATGAGACCCACGCCATGAGATGGAATTTATTTGCATGCGCTTTTTGTGACGTTGGTTGGGTATTCCAAAACGAAGGACACTCTTGGGGAATCCATACTTTGAACGCGGAAAGTTAAATGGCGCCATCAAGGCTTTGTGACTGTTTGCTTCAAAATATTCAAGTCATTGAATACTATTTAGTTCATGAAACAATTTCAACCACATAAACATATCTCAATGGTGATGTCATGTGAACATTACAAGCGATTTCCTATTTTTATTTAAATATACTGCTAAATAATACTGCTTCTATAAAAAATGAAGAATAAACATTGACTTCCGGTAGTAAAAAAGAAAGTAGATGTCTGATCAATACACATTGGATGACCACAGAGGTTCATCGTACTAATTAATACTATTATTATTATATATATATTATAGGAAACAAATTAAAACTCTCACTGAAATGTTAGAGGTGGATATAATTATTAATATATTATCATAAAGGTGATTGTGAAAAGCCCGAGCCCCGCCGACACAAAAGCAAAAAAACACGACCCGAACCACCATGGATAAAAGCTCTCAAGATATATCGGTAATTCTGTCTGTCCATATCGAATAGCGTTGTCTTCCTGCCTACTCCATTTTCCACATCCTCATGTTGTTCGCATCGGACTGTTGTCAAACTAGATGGATGAGGTTGTCAATTTGTGACTGTCACTTGATAAGTGGACAGGAAATGTCCAGGAAATACGGAGACTTTTAAGAAACTAAACACAATTTACTGTTAACGTTCAATAAAGAGCTGTCAAAAGTTATCAACTTGAATCACACGTTTCCACATTGCTGACAATTAACTGCTCATAACTTAAGTACGACTTTTCTCAGTTTCATATCAAGACAAACACAGACTGAAAGTGAACGCGAAGAAGCGGAGACAATGTTTGAGTTTGACACAAATGAAATTAGCCATTAACACTTCCATAAATTCCGTATTTCATTCTTAGTCCTCTATTTCAGTGGATGCGATGTAAATTCACAATTTTGGTTTACAACTTTTCACAATGTGTACTTTTTCTCTGATGAAATAATAGCCTCACAAAAATATCTCTGCAAAGCACTTTATAAACAACATCACACAAACCCGTCCACGGTCTCTCACAAGGCTAAGATGCAGATCCTCAGAGTTTGTCACCAATCGTTATATTATAAAGATTGGGTACGAACGAGTTGCATGTTTTGCTGTGCGACCGTTGACTAAACGAGTTATGGTGGGTTTACAGCTACGCGTTGGGAGCGAGGCGAAGGCGCGAGCTCCAATCAGTGGCCGAGTTTGCGAGAAACTATTAACTTCTTTGCATGAAACTCGGCCGCTGATTGGAGCTCGCGCCCTCGCTTCGCTCGCAACGCGTAGCTGTAAACGTAGCATTAGGGATATAGGGTAGTTTGTTTATATTACCAGTAAGGAACATATTCTGACGGGAAAATTATCTGTCACGAGATTGACGAACGAAGATATAATAGGCGAGTTTCCACAAGTTTACTGCTTTGTCAAGAAATTGTGATACAAATACAAAACGTCAGTACTAAATAAAGGTTTATTATTATCATTGTGTAAACAAAGCAACAATCAGAAGAAAAGGCATCTAGTTATTAAAAAAGTTTTCCATTCTTGCAACGATCTTCGTGTATAACGAAGGAAGGGCAAACACAGCCGTGTATACATTAATATGTAACAATTTCCTACAAGAGGCACCGCTTACTTTCAGTTTCAATAATGGAGGGAAACGATTAAGAAAATCTGTTGGTAAACTTTCAAACACCGCGTTGTCTCAGTTCAATTCTACGAGGTAAGAAAAACCTCTAAGAAGAGATTCCATTAGAAACTTCTAATATTTAACACGAACGAAACTGAAAAATCTTCAAGCAAAACCTAATTCTCGTGAAAAAGGTTTTCAAGTACTCTACCTCTTACGAGGATCTCTCTGTATTATTAAACGTAATTACACAGAGTTTGAGTAACTGTGAGATGACGTTGATGAACGATCCTTGTAGTAGTCATAGCAACGCGGAATGTTAAGTTCCGTTTCCCGACACCGGGAGCGCATCTTACGACCATCGCGGTACCACACTGGCTTTTTATATGCAACACAAATAATAACATTTCAAAGCCTTAAGGTGTTGGCATGATTAATGTTGTAGCTCGCCGACCATAGGGTTTTGCGCGTCACACCGTGTATGTGTATGATTCATGTGGCTACATAGTCATTTCTTACGAGATTAATTTACACCGGGGAAGTGATAAAGATATATTATTGCGGCGAGTCGCTTGTGTGTCATCTAAGCTTGACGTCAAACAAATGTGTCAGAGACAATATGATTTAGTTAGATTATATCATTTGTTTACGAATATCTACAATGAAATATAGAGCAATCCATTTTCAGAAACCTCTCTAATGGAGGTTGATGGTAACTTGCTACAGAATGTAGACTATTAATGAAGGCACTTTGCAATATGCACGTCAATGATAATTGTGTACAATATTATATATTGTTTCGGTTGTCACGGTGTTCATAACCTACTTCATTATGTAGATCAAGTCATTTATAATCTTCATGTTGCATTTTCCAGAACGATATATGTTTGTTTAGTTTCGATTGGCAATTCATGATTCTTCTGTTCTCCAACGTTAGTTTGTTACTCTTACATAAAGCAATTCCCTTGTCTTGGCCACGCTTAGTTTACAATAGCACAAATTATGATTTACGTAATCTTTATTGGAGGCATATTCATAGTTATCACATTCCTTAGTAAACATATTCGTCTTATGTTGACAGCTCAAACGTCTACACAAATGTTGGCATCTATTATATAGCAGGGAAACCTCCCCATTGACCGTCCTCTCCCACATCACTTTTCGCTTATATGAAGCCTAATATTGAATGTACAGCAAACACGTCTACTTTGTGATATTTATTTACAATCAGCTTTGATACATTCTAGAAGATCATTTGATCAGTATTTACAAAAATTTTGATTAACTAATAAATTTTAACATTCTTTGCGGCTTACTGCTTCGTAAATGCGCAAACAGTCGTTTGTTGAAGTACGATGATTAGTAAACGTCAGTATCATTAATATGATTTAGGTTATATAATTCGTTTATTGACCACTAACAAGTCTTCTGTTTGTGTTTGAAATCAACACCCACGCTAAATGTAAAACATACTTGATTGTTCAAAAAAGCAAAAACCAGAAATGTGTTTTATTGTAACTGTGGGTTCAAGCCGCTTCTACGGTTTCAAGAATGTATCCGTTCTGGAATAACATATAAACCTGAGCAAGCACGTTTGTCATCATAGTGGGACCCAAGTGTGGACGATACACGAGTAAAATGTGTACAACAAACATTATTCAGTTTTTTTCTTGCGTTAATTTATTTTACACACTCGAACGAATCGTCGATAAACTTCCTGACATCTAAGGTTAGCCAACCTTCCCAACACTTCACAGCAATGGGGTTGAGGCATCGATAGCAGAACATGGTGGAATGATTATTCACCCACGCAAATCTTATAAGACGTGGATTGACACAGCGTTACCGCCCCCCCCCCCCCCCCCACCCGCCCCTCTCCAGCTCCCCAACCCGCCCCCCACCCATCCACCCACCCACCCACCCACCCACCCACCAAAACCACAAAACGGCAATCTTGGGCTAAGTTCTATAATGGGTTCACTCCAAAATTTCCTTTAGCGCGCGTTACTCCCTAGAAACGATTTGGTGGGCGTATCCAAACCTGATCAATATATAACATCAATAAAAAATGTGTACTGATTGTCTATCTATGAACTTAAAAGCTCATAATCCGCTTTGTTGTCTGCACTCTTTGAATTGACCATTAAACCATTGTAAGGCAACCACTTTGATACAGCTGTAGGTTACTAAAACAATGCCATTACGAACGCTGCTATTTCGCAATTATTTGGAAAATGTGTTTACCTAAAAAAGCTTGGTGATAATAACTAATTACTGTGATTATAATCATAAAAAATTCATGGCATGTCTTTGTATTGATCTCATTACCGACACACAGATATCTATGCACATATAAATTGCTATTTATTATTTTAAAAAAATCACAAAGACAACAATAACCATATTCGATTCAGAATTTGAAAAATATGCAAACAGCTGTCGGTAAGAACAAAATTTAATTAAGAATTGCGCCGTCTCTCAACGACGGGTAAACTCATTACGGTGTCCGCCCAGTCCACTGTACGAGGGGGAGTTTCTTGTTTCAAAAGCAGCGTAAAAATAGCAAAACGATGCGCATATTTAAAAAGCTTCAATTACTGTCAACGTACCCTCTAAAAAAACTCTTGGAAACGGGACTGCTAATTAATTTATGCATACCACACATGTTAGACGGCGGATGACCAACAAGGCCGTGACTGATCGACAGCTGTGAGCGGAGGGCAAGACCGATGGCCGCAGAGATAAGCGGCCTTGAGACACGACCGGATGCTGAACGAGGGGGTGGTTTATTCCCGGCGACAACCAACCCTTACGGATGAAATTTGCATGCTATAGATTTTTAGGGGATTTTTTTGTATCGCAAAGTTTGCAGCGTGCGTTAGACTCCCGCCTCGAGCATTGTGGGTGGCAGCGCGGTAGCTGCAGACATTAGGGAGTGTATTCAAATGGAAAGTTTTACGTTGAGTGGTGAGATAGTGCCGGGTTCGAACCTTGGCGATAGATACCATCGTACGTTAACACCCGCCCCTATCGGCATCGCGCCACGTTAGTGTCAAATAAATATGCGAGACTAAAGAAGGGAAACATATTGAACAGGAGGGGGAAAAAATAAAGGGGTTATCGGGAAATTCTACCACAGAGGAATTTTTCTCGATTGTGTTCGAGTTTGCAGAGTTTTTTCTTTGCCATAGCACAATGGTTATATCATTTTAGTTTTTCTTTCCTATACTATGAAGAAAAGTTTGGTATGAATGAAGAGATATGGGGAGTGAGTGCAGAATAATGGGAGAAACATAACTCCCGGGCTCGCTGTCCGTGAATGCAATAGTGAAAAGGTTTCATTGATTGGCATAGTTTTTTACAAAATGTTTTACAAGTATTTTTCTTTAATGGACAATTTAGTTTTTTCACGAAAAGAGACCTTGTTAGTTTTCGTATGATCTCTTTATGTAGGCCTACTTTCATGAATTTCCTGGAGCTCTCTATTTAAAGCTTAGCCAGGGTTTATCTAATTTAAGAAGATTTATTTAAAGATTTAAAGGCTGGTCCATATAGATTTTTAAGACATAAAACATAAGGTTTTAAGACGTTGTTTTAAAAACAACAATAAAAAACAACGTCTTAAAACTATAACATTGTGTGAACGCCAGTACGTGTTTCCTATGATCCAACTTTACGACTACGCGTTAAACCTTAAATCGTATGTTTAAAAAATCTATGGGGACCATCCTTAACAATCACAAAACTAATCTGCTCTAAAGACCCACATTCACATTACTGTTTCTAATCCTCTTACAATCTTTCTAAAAATGAATCATTTATTTTTCGTTTCATTCTCCTTTTTAGCCAAGTTTATTTTTAACTTTTAATACTGCAATCGTTTAAAAATTAAAATATAGTTTAAAGATTGATTGCGGCCCATTGTTACGTTTGTCTTTAAATTACGCCCCATGATACAGAACGTAAGTTATGTCACACCATAAAGCATGGTGGATTAGAAAGCTAACAGTGGTGAATGTTGGCCAAACTGACGCATTGCCACGTTTTGTGGAACGCATGGCACTAAGGTACCTTTTTATGTCAGATGTTGGAGTTATGTCTTTAAAGTCAACTGATAACTGTAGACACACTTTTGGTAGTAGGCCTAACATGTTTTTATAAATACAACTTAATTCTGTTTTTTTCCTTACCTAGAGTCGAACTAGTATGTTGTATGTTGACATAATGTTTATTTTTATAAATCATGTTTTGCCGTTTTTCTTAAATTGAAACTACGAATAGTAAGATGCCATCACTCGCTAAAGTATAATGCTGCGTAACATTCTTTCACCTTTTATAACGTTATTTGGATTTGTCTGGTGTATACAATATAGTAACATTCATTTTCGCACATGTACCTCCCCCCCCCCCCATACTAAACCAAACTCCTTTTTGTTTTTCAATTTCATTGCATCAAATCTGGTTGTCTTTTGACTTTTCAAAATGTTAGAAAAACTACTTATAATTGCGTTACAATAACATCTCGTGGAAAGTGCGGTAAAGCATAAACGAACTGTTTTGTAAATGGTAACGATATACGAATGATAGTATAATTGACTTTACAACTAATCCTTACACATTCTCTAAACTCCCTCCATAGCAAAATAACATTTAAATACAGTTTCATTGAGAAAGTAAACGATCATATGATATGTCGGTATATATTTCGTTAATCACTGTTAAGTTTTTAATCCATGAATTGGTTTAAAACAGCTCTTCATTCTCCAATCAGTATTTTAGTTTGTCATCAAGTACAACCCACATAATGCTCTACTAAATCCTGGTTAGCTCTAACTTGTTTCCCAACCTCCGGCTTGATTGTAACGCGGGGTTATTGTGCTTCGAACAGTTCCGATATTCGGTAAGGTTTCTTTTTCCTTCTGGTTTTGATTTGAATATAGCTGCCATTAGAGCCTACATTCATACGCAAGAAAACTTGAGAAATGTTTGTGACCAGTGTTATAACACATATCAAGGGAATGTATCACCCTGTTTCACATCTAAACATTGTCAAACCTATTAGTCTCGCAAGTTACACCTGTGAGATAGGTAATTATTGTAATTATTGTACAATCGGTTGATTATATAACAAAATCAGACTAAAGATAGGATTTTCGGTTTTCGACCAAACGCGAAAGATTTTTTAACGCAGTCCGAAGATAACTAAGATCTGTCCAGTATTCCTTCTCAAAACTGATTCAAATAACGGTGTCATATGAAAATAGAATGGCAATCTATCGTTTGTATACAGTCTTGTGAAGATTTTAAAATAACAGTTACTCTGTTACTATATTAACGTATTTGCATACTTAATTAAGCTTCCATGTAATTTGTGGTCCTGGGCAGCATAACTTACTTTCAAAGTTTTTATAATACGAATTTAGAATCTTTTAGTGTACGAATTTCCAAAAAAAGACCCACTTAAAAGCTTTGTGACAAACAACGAAACCCTTTTATAAAATTAGAGATGATATCAACTTGGGATGTAGAACTTTTTAGCAAACTGGTGTATAAAGCACCAAGAAAGTTATTTAAATTATTATTTCATGCTTGTTTAAGACAGATATGACTTTCTTCTAGTAAAACCTAATAAAAACTATTTTACCGTCTAGAAAAAAAGAGTGAATTTTTTAATTTTACCGACAGTTCTCGAGGTTTCGTTTAGCCTTGCCAAACACCCCGTAGTTAAAAGTTTTTAACATGGGAGCATTGAGGGTGAGTTCCAAATTTCATAGCAAATATGAAACATTTTATATTTCTCTAAGTCAAACCACCACGTCAACGTTATTTAAAATCATGACATAATTTACAAAGAAACACTACGATGATGCCCTAAGAATTGTTTACTTTCCTTCACACGTTTCAAAGTAATAAGAAAACTGTATAACTAACGGTAGAAACTCAGTTTTAGATTTACATTCTACTACATTAGGGACTTCGCTTTAACTATAAAAAATTTCAATTTCAAAATATAGAAATGATAAAGTCTTTCATGAAACTTAGCTACTTACTTACTGCTCTTTGACTTATTAAAACAGAAATAGAGTTAACCTTTAAAAATCGCTATGTTCTGAAATGTATCCCTGATCTCAACAGGTGGAGCATTTTCCAGGTCCGAATTCCATTTATTCCAACTGAATTGTTCAATGTGTGAACATAAGTTGGGCGTCTGCTCTTGACATGGTGTCGAAACTACGATTATAATGCAGATATTGGAAGCTCGAAGCGAGATGTGAGAGTGGGCGAGTGAGTGAGGGGGGTGGGTGCGGGAGTCGGAGGTGAGTCAACTCGTAATGCCATTTCGAGCTGTGCACAGTATGGTCTGCGGTCTCAACGGAGTTATAGTCATCGTACAACAACTTCGGTATTGCTTCCGTCACGGGTGGGTGAGCGGCAGCCAACCAGCGGCCGTGGCTAATTCAAATACCTGCTCGGGTTGGCCGGGACCGTAAACACGTCATTGACTACGTATATCACGCAAGTTTAAGGCGCCTGGGATGAAGGCGCCTTGGTTCCAATCGGTTGCAGAGTGTGGTATACACGTCGAATTTACCTCAAGGCGGCGGCGATCCAACTCGCTTGGGCAAGCGAGTTGGAGGTTAGGATTCACTTTGATTTCAGTGATATACACGTCAAAGCGGCTCCGCGATGCACAGCCTGTGTTGTGATTGGCTGAATTCGCAGCCGGTGTAGATAAGGGCGCTTCAGATTGACGTGATATACGGAGCAGATTCCTCACTCGGCTACCGATTGAAAGCAAGGCGCCTTCATCCCAAGCGCGTTAGAATTGCGTGATATACGTAGTCATTGATTGATGACGAAAGCATTACAGAAGAAGTTATTGTAAGACGACTTTAGTCATGACGTCAGTAGCTATATAAGCCTATCGAGGATTACTTTGATGTACCTTGGCCTTCATAACCGCGCTTGAAGGAATAATTTTGTTAAAACTGTACTTAAAGGTTTTGTTAACCACATAGGTAACTCACAAATAGCGATAATTTTCTAGGTTTAACTTTATCATATAAAACCTCTCTTCACGGTACTTTCACCTCAGTACTCTTCATCGATACTCGAATATTCAACACTATTCTCGCAAGAACCGTCACAATCCTCTCATGGTGACACCTCCCCTGTCAACCACCACAGTGAAGCTCATCATAGAGAATACAAATTATTATATTGTTTACTATCAGTGATTCTTGTTACGAGTGACCTCTCACCCGTGTTGAAAGCAGATCGGATAGAATAGAAGCAGCAGTCAGTATCAACAACGCTTGGGTCGCCACGCACCGCCCTCTAGCTCTCACCAGTCAGTATCAACAACTCGCTTGGGTCGCCACGCACCGCCCTCTAGCTAGACAATCGATAAACCCTTGCCAGGAAACTTTCGCCAACTTCTTTGATAATAAACAAGGATGTAGGGACACGATGCTACGGGGTAAAAGAACAGTCAGACCCAATCACAACCACTCTTGTCCCCCCGGGCCTGGATGTAAGACAGAGAAACAATCGGAGAACATTCACGAGCTCATGAGGGAGACAAAACGATCCTGGTTTTATTTGTTTGGGTTGCATATTTGAAGGTTTATTGAAAACCTCCCGTTCACTTCCCGATTTTCATATCTTTTAGACGATTATGTAAATTAAATAACGTTATTTGTAAATATTGTACTACCGTACCTACAAACAGTTAAACCGAGTCTTATATTGTGAATATATGTTGTAAAATCCTGGAATTGAAAAACCAACCCCGATAGAGAATCGAAACCATCCATCTACTTGCCGGGTGGGTGCTTGACTCAACATACGCCGCCAAGTATATCTTAGGTTTATAACATTTATTCCATTGTCATACACATTTTAATTACCGGTTTACTAAGAAGCTAACTCTGCTACATACATTATCCTCAATTGAAAGAAATTAGTGTAGTTTGGGGAGAGAGAAAACAATATGCATTTAATGTACTAAAACTGTTCAGTGCACAAGTTGGTCATACTCTAGGTAATTATTGTTCTGTTTTCTTTATAGGGTTGGTAATAATGCGATATTAAAACGAAACACAACAGAACATTACATACGGAAGTAATGGGACCATCTGTTACGCACGCACAATAAATGATCAAATAACATCTTACAGTGGCGCAGTTGTATTGTTTATGAGCTGGAAAAACTCTTCTCTTCCGTTTTGTCTTCGCGAGCCGGTTCGGGGTTAAACAATAGTAATACAATACAACCAACTCTCTAGAGGAGAGGAGAAAAATAACGACAGAGTAAATAAGATGTGTTGGATCAGTTCTGGAATCTCGATGGCAAACAAGGGTGGAAGGGATTGCCCGAAGCTACTTCGGGGAGTGTCTTCGATTACCGATAAAGGTGGTTCTGTATTGCCGACCAAGACTCGCGTTTCAGAGGTATAGTGAGTTTGATTGTTTTCAAGGGGTGTCCCGACTGAATGTTGTTCTCATACTAAAGTAATTACTGACATATTGTCTTTGGGAAGCCATGGCGTATGCACTTACACAACTACTGTACTACTTACTGAATTTGAAACAGATAACAAATGTTTGTTTATTAACAGCATGTGCATATTTTAGTAGTTCACTCCATTGGTAGAAATGTGCCGGCCCTTATTTGATTTCTTTGTATTATTAGTTTTATTTAAATGAAAGGTAAACAGTACAATGAAAAGTAATGCAATACTATTTGAATGCAGCAGTAGTGAAACTGTTTTCATACAAGTAACCGATTCAACACTTTCGTTACATTGATTCAAAATATTTTATCAGTTCTTTGCTTAGTCATGTTTTAGGTTTTATTTTCAATTTTTGTTTATGAATGAATACCGTTAATTGCACACATTAAGGTGCTATGCAGGTTCATCGTGTAAGCTTTGTTGTTGCTGTAAATTGTCTTTTTATTATGTTCAACCCAAATTAATCTAAATATTGACATTGTATGAAATTGTATTCATGAAATTAATAAGGAAACGATTGCATCATCAAAAAGCGTAAATAAGCTATGAGTCGTTAAAACTTATCATCAAACCTAAACTAATTTAAGAACGGCACTGTCATTAGTGATAGTAATATATGCTCAAACAAACAGGTAATTGAGGATAACTGAGGATAATAATCCCTTCTTAGCTACATCTCAGGCCTCTTTAACCAGTTATTAACTGCCGTTCTTCGTTTGGGAATTACCCTCTATAAGCCTCTACTTAAATGTTGTGTTTACCAGGGCCTGAAACGCTCGGGCTTCCTAAATCTCTTCTCTTGCCTGATTTGAACTTCTAAGAAGATATAACACTCGTAAACAACATTAAAACCAATTTCAGAAACTAAATATGATATTCGATGCAAACACAAACTCTAACGAATATGCCAGCTGATTTAGAAGATACACGGTTACAATATCTCAATGTTTAAAGCTTTAAGAGCATTTACAAAAAATTATAATTATGTACCAACAGTAATATTTTTTAGACAGACAAAAAAATACTTACTTTCGTAAATTAAAGACGAAAGTTACAAACGCTGTTATTTGCTTTGGGTCTTTGATGGTTTTTTGTATGGAGAAGCAAAAATCTTATTAACTTCTTCTATCCTAAGGCAAACATAGCTTTGAACGAAGAATAATATACCATCAAGTCAAAAAAGTAGAAAAATGCCAAAGGCTGTTCTGGGTTTAAAATATCACTTTGCGTGCGTAAATCCATGAAAATATTTTTCTTCAAAGTTAAATAATCTATATAGGTGGGTTCAATTTTCCACACTGGTATATAACTTTCAATATTTTTCCCAGTCATAAGCAAACTTCTAGGATAAAGTACAACAAATAAAATGTTAAATGTAATGTGACATCGCAGACTTCCCTGTTTGTATTGTAGAAATACAAGCAACATTACTTTGTGAGATAATTCCAAAAGTTAAGACCCTACTGTTTTAGAGTCACTTTGTATATATCATGTGCAATATCTTGTTTGGATAAACCACTGTGTATATCCAACATAGACACATAAATTATGTACAATCTATGAAACTGGAAATATATAAGAATAGGGCTATCATGCACTTTGATATTATTTATTCAATAAAATTACTTTTCAATAAGGATCATAAAAATCTTTTTGATACTGAAGGGATAAAAGAAACGGACAACATACTCAATACAAAGTAAGGGTGAAACACAAACTGAAAATACGACGGGGGGACGCCTAAAACATGAGCAAAGTGAATACAATTCCTCATTTAAATTATAACCTCTTGTATAGATATTTTTATTTTTGCTTTTATTCTGTCGCACAACTTTGGACTGATTTAGGTTCCGGCAAGTGTTGGCGGGTTGAGGCTGATGGGGGGAGGGAGGGGGGGGGGGGGGGGTTCTAATTGATGTTTAGTTAACTTATATGATGCTGAAGAGCGGTCGCCATGATGTGGCCATGAAGCCCAAGTCTAAACTAACTTCCGGCGTCTGACACACATCACGTGACTAATCTTATTGATGTCAGTCTTAAACACCTGCTGACCTTGAACCAACAAACTACCCCCCTCACGTCATCATTTTACGCAGGGTTGGCGTAAAACTAGCTGGAGCAATGGTGGTTGTGAGAGGCAAACTTTAGATTGAGTGGCAGGACAGGATCAAACAGTGCGTAGGTCCCAAGTGGTAGCCCAGCCTGCTGCAGTGAAGCAATGAAGGCCCAAGGATGAATGGCTTATTTAGGTGAGTGAAGAGTTTCAGCCCAACTTTCTGCATATTGATGGAGTCTGCATGGGCGGGGTCCTTGATTCCCATAGGTGGAATATATTTGCTCTGGTTATTTTTTTTCTTCACAAAAACCCTATAAATATACTAAACATTTAGGATGATGCAAGTATGCTTGAACTTTACTTACATAATTCCAATATATTCTGGAAGAGTGTGTAATTCAGCATAAATGTTAACGGACCTTTTCTAGCCACGCCACTGAAATTTTTTCTTGTTTCAATGTTTGAGGTTTTTAATCTATTTTCCAGTAGTACTTGTTGAATACATATGAGCTCGAGCGATATTGTACAAATTAAAAGTTAGTTTCAAGATTAATTTCCATCGTCTTTCTCATTATCTTGGAATACTGATGAAAATGGATATTTGATGAAATTATGTATTTATTCAACTATAATATAATAATATAGCCTCCACTAAAATGGCTGCAATAAATGTAATCTATTACCGTTGATTAGCTCATAAATTATGAGTCACCTGTCACAGTTTGAGAAGGACAACTCGTCCTCTCAACTCTTGCCCTCCTTGCGTCCCCGGTTTCCTCTCTCGTCACAACCAACTCTTAGCTAAAACGTGAAAAGCTCTCTAACAGGCCAAACCACGATTGAGCAATCAGCCATATACAGTACACACTTCGTTTGACATCGCAGAAAAAGAAAAGTCCAAATTCCAATCCATCTTTCTATTTATCAAAATAACCAAACAGTTCTTCTCAATCAGTACGAAAGTGCTTTTGACATCACAACAGAACTAACTTCAACATCCACTTGAACAGTTTTTTTGTGTGTTAAGGATGAGAAGTTATTACAGGTTTGGATGATACGGGCCTAGGCCTATAGATACAAATTTCTCTTTTTTTTTAATTGAAACACCGTGAAACAAACCTCCCAACTTATGATACTAATACATATATAACTGTGTGCGTGTATTTTGTTCAATACAATTGAAACTAAAAGCTAAAGATTCGCTGGTAAAATATTTTCAAAATACAGTTTTAGTTGTTCTTTGGCGTATTTGTGTAAAACACTATAGGGCACTAGCAACACCAAAATACAACAATGAAACGCATGAATTGAATCGATGGACAAACAACAAGCTGTCAAAAAATAATGTCGTCTGATATTGGATAACAAAACAAAAAACAAACAAATAGACATACAAAACTTTCACTTAGTCGTTGTCTTTCATTCAAAGTTTTATATGGCGAGCAGTTACTATTGCTACACTTGTTTTTATTTCTATAGTTGCAATTTTATTATTTTCACAGCTGATGGTTTGTCCATCAGTTCAATTCATTTGTTCCATTGTTGTCTTTGGTTTTGCTAGTGGCCTATAGGGACAATCCTATAACTTAGTCCTTTGATGTTATATTTGCCCAAGTTGGTCTATTGATCCTGTTTCAGATATAGAATGAATAAAATAAATAAAATATCAGAAAAGTTGTCGAACGTTTTGCAATAGTTTATTCGTCCTAGTCACAACAAACCACTACGACCTGATCGGCTGGGACATTATCTTTTCTCGTGATACTGTCTTATAATTAATCACTGGTTTATGTTGCTCTTGTTCGTTTGCCTCTCAACTTCGGTGTTCTCCGCAATGACAAATTGTCACGACGTTCTCCCAGCCGAGTTCCATCTTGGCCGGGAAACTTACGACCTAGTGGCTTAACTTGGGAGTCTACCAATAAATAACTAATTAAGTAAATTAGTTGCATCATTGAACTGGAAAATCTTGCAATATAGATGGTCGGGATTCGCTTCTGTCAAAGACGCTGTTTTCACGCTGAATTCACTTAGTCCTTTAGATAAATGTTTTGCTCAAAATAATTTGTTCCAATTTCAGTTTGTTTGATCTAATATGATTTTCGAAAATAAGGCGATACCGTGTTTCTGAAACCAGTTAATTGAAAACGGTTTTGTGTCGCTTTCGTTCTGAGGTATTTCGTAGAGTTTAAGAAACTGCTGTTGCGAATAATGGGAGGTTCAATAATGTTGTGTTCAACATAGGTCGGGCCAAGGCGTGTGTGTGCGTCTAGTGTACTTATAATAATAATAATAATAATAATAATAATATCATCTTTATTTGTAAAAAAGCAATTACAACTCATTTACAAATAGGCGAGATTCGAACATAGTTCGCTCTTCCATCTTACCTCTAAATCTAATGTTAATCTAATGTAAGGAGAGACAAACAGAAAATAAGATACATGAAGTCTCGACTTCAGATGTTGGTGACACATTAGAACAACCCTCCAAACATTCTTAATAATAGTGGAGAGTGATTAATTTTAAATGTAGTTACAATTAATCGAACGTACATTATCATAGCATAAGACATTTTTGAAGATATAATGAGGGTATGTGTATTGCATTGTTTTATGCTAATATGAGAAACAACACTCATTCTTAAATAATATTACAGACAACTTGTACACATGTAAATATTAAATCAGCAATAATACATACACATACACATACACATACATGGACATTAGAAAGAGGGAAACAAATAGAAATAAAGATACACGATAGATTGTTATGTGTGTAAAGATGGAAACAAAGCTACATTATTCTTAATACGAATACTGACAAAATAACAATAATATTAATTCAACTAATACTAGACTAATCATAGCACATGAAAAAGTGGATGTTCAAACAGAAACTTTTGGCATTCTTTTTTGAACAGCACGTTGTTATTAACATATTTTTTTACAGATTGTGGAAGCTTATTCCACAGTTTCGGAGCTAGAACTGAAAACGATTTGGAGGCAAACGCCGTTTTGTGTCGGGGTATTCCATAACTCTCAAGACTTAAGTAGTATTTAAAATATACTTGGGGTTGCCATTGATACTACTTGCAATTGCAACCAAAGCTTACTATTTGGAATTAATGGATAGATTTTTACGAATACCACTTGCATTTTTCACCGTTTGATTATGTTATATATTTTCCATTTGAATTTGTTCTCAGTTTGAGGCAAACCTTTTCTGATTTCAGTTACTTTTTCATTAATACAATTTTATATAAATTGTATCTATATATTAATTTTAAATTGTGTTTTTTGTATCCTACCAATTTAGTCAGATAATTCTTTCTAAATGTATCACTTAATACGTATATCTTGTATATTACGGTATGTACTTTTTTATATATCATACTTCTTCATCTTCCAATCCATATTTCTAAATATCACATTTGCGGTTTATTCTTTTAATTATATAAACTGTTTAGTAAAAACACTCCTTAATTTTTCTTTATAGTATATATAATAAACATTAGGCCTACTTTGGAATTTTCACACTATTCTCATTTAAATGAGTTCATTATTGGATCATTATTAAGAAAACTTTTTTTTAAATCTTAACACAGTGTGTTTTTTGTACAGAATAAAAAGACTTGACAAAAATGTTTAAAATAACTCAATATTTTCACAGTGCAGGAAAAGCTAAAATTTTCAAAACTTAAATTAAAAGTGATCTCAGCGATTTTAAGAAACTACAACCAAGTTTCTAAGTTAACTCGATTGTTAAGTATGTTCTTTTATTCACAAATTTATTGATGCTGTCAAGTTTTAACGAAGTTAATTTAAATTTTGTTTGTAACTAGGAACTTTACGCAAAACTATCGAACAATTTGTAATAGGGATTAAAAGTTTCATAGAAAGATATTTGATGGCAAACAAACGCTTCTCTTTTCGAAACTTTAAGCTTAACTAGAGAAACTATTGTCTATAACTAACTTAATCAAAACTTCACGTCTTACGTACAAATAACCTTTTTTAGGATTTGCTTTCGTCTACATCTGTTTTGTACTAAACGACGGCCCTGTTGTGCTACTAGGTTTATAATGACCAATTTATTCGGGTTCTTGACAATATCAGGATAAGTGACAAAGGTGATATGTTTTGAGACACGAAGACATACTAGGCTAATATGTTATATGCAGTAGTACAATGAAGAAACAATAGAATCGTTCAGTGAGAAATATATTTCTCACTCAACGATAGAATAGACGGACCGATTTAAGAAAGCGTCATATAGCGTTGCAATTAATTCATAGGTAAGAGTGGAAAAAATAAAAAAATTTTGTTACATCTTTTTATCTTTATACATGACATATTATATACTTATTTGTATAATATTCATATATATTTTTATTTTGATTGTAAGCGGACTTTTACAAACTAGAAACGATCATATATCATCTGGTATGTTTGTAACTAATTCATCAATGTGTACCATCTTATAGGGGGAATTCCGCCAAAACTCTAAAATCCCAGGACAGTGTCTAAACTAAAAGGTATAAACATATGAGTAAACTACACACCGTTTGGTGCGAGAGAAGTGGGAGAGCAAAAATATTCAAACGTAACATTCAAACGTTAATTAATATTCAAATAGGAACGTTTTCACACTTTTGATAGGAAAACATGTTTTTTGTGCTGAAAACTTCTTTAACATACACGTTATACTCTCGTGTGTAAATATCTCTCAAGCCCACCTATTAATGACTAATGATATGATCATTCACTATAGTACTAGCTTTTGCCCTTGCATTTGTGTGGACCAATATTTACAGGGCCTAGCATTTAAACCACCGTCGCTGGGTGTCTCTGGAAACAGAATTCATAAAATAAACAATACGGCGTAATCCCGCCTTTCGATTTCTTCGTCGAAAGCTAAATTCGAAAACCTCCATGAATAATGTATTGAGAAACCGTATCTGCTTATGAAACACATGTCTCTCTTCCATGACGGTCCAAGGAACAAATGAAAAGGAAATTCTTATTACTTGCAAATAGTGTTTTTTTGATAGTAATAATAGAACAAAGTAAAGTATTGCTAAAGTCGCGTCAAATTAACTTGCAATATGTTGTCACGGATTACGTAATAGGGAAGTAGCGCGTGTGACAACTACCAACCTAAATCTAGTGTCATCCCGTTCTCTTGTCTAAATTATTGTTATGATAATATCGCTCGCCTGTTGTCAGACGTGGTGGGGTCGCATTCCATTCACGGTCGGTGCAGTCAATGCAGTGGTCAATAACAATACAGGTATCGGGAAATCCCGCGGTGAATACCGTTGAAATAGACTGTGTGGAGCGACCGTCTCTTCTCAGAATTTTAGAAGACACCTTGCTTCTTACAGCGTGGCCAGTATAACATTTGTGTGTTGTGTGATCTTTGCTAGTCGTACTTAGAATAAATAACAATTTTTCGTAGAAAACCTGCCCATCGTTTTACCATTAGAACATATTCCAATTTTGGTCTGAAATAGAAACAAGTAGCCTAGGCCTACATGTTTATAAAACTACGTAATTTGCCTTTATGGTTAAAAGATTTGAATACAAACGGTTTTTGCTGAAAGTGAATAACCTTCACCAAACCAACAAGCCGTTAGATTTAGATACAACTACGTCTGAAAAACCAATTGCACAGCGAAACTAACCCGTGTATGTCCCTAGACGTTAAACAATTATAAAACAGAGGAGTAAATTGCTTCGAGGTTAGGAAAGAGTTCCACTGCGTAGTTCATAATTCAAATAACAGATAGCGCTGCCAAACTTCCGTTCGTGGCCGAGCAATTTGTTTTACAGCCATTTGTTCATTTCCGGCGACAACTTCCAAAAAGGTCGGTCGACTATAATTTAACTATTTATGTTCATAACCACACTTAGGGAACAAAAGCCGTATGTGGTTATTATTTTTGTTTTAAACGAAGTCAAATACTAAATCTCAACTTTTGATTAATTATCATCCGCTTTTACATTTTCCTCGCGTTTCACTGCTTTCCACATATCTGAGAGTTGTTAATAGATTAAAAAGCATGAGAAGATAAATTTCAAATCAAAGTTTATATTATCAAAGCCTGAAGATAATCCTACACTACGATGGCAAATAAACAATTTTGCATATAGCTGACATTGTAGATTGTAAGACTTTTCGAAAATCAATCAAATAATCACTGCTTTTTTTTTTTTATTTAGATAATCATTAGCCTTGAGATCAAAAAGCTTCACAGTTTTACAGGTTTTTCTCAACATATTTCTCAATCACAAAGAAGAAACGGTGGGATTGTATCATACGAATAGCCATCGTACATTCCTTCCCAATTATGCTAAATACGTAACACCTGGTTAGACAGCTTAAGACGGCACGAGTTAAGGCCCGTGTACATCCACTTTGCGTACGTGTGAAAATTATAGAAATTATGTTAGCCGTTCCCATCGAATGTTGATAATTTTCTTAAGTAAACGTAAACCAATCAGAGCTCACGAATTTCCCACCAATAGGGAACTTGCAACTGAGTTCAGAGCCAACAAATGAATCAAACTGATAAACAAACAAGGAGCTGTCAAAATAATAAAATTGTAACATTATGAAGAAAACGAGGTATGGCGATAGTTTAACTGCGCTCTAGTTAAAACTTTTAACTATGGGCAACCAAGTTGTGAGAGTTTTGAATGTTTCTTGTTTGTTTTGAAGATTTATTTTCAAAATAGAAATGTATAGAAATGTTGTGATGTGGTTTGGTTTGACACTTCGATAAAGAAACAATGTAAACTGTTGGTATGTTTGCTCTCTATTGCGCATGCGCCAATTAACCAAATTCTAGAAATTAGAAAAAAGTTGGAGTTGAATCAACTTTTCGCGTCGTGAAACGTACGTTAATTTTCCTAATTTCAATGTGCATGGTTACATGTAAATTCAATATGGCCAACTCGCTAATTTCTGGAAGTTACGTACGCTAAGTGGATGTAGACGGGCCTTTAGCCCTTGGCAGGTTTTCTGCGAACAATTATTATTATTAATATTGGAAATGAAGATGCTTGTGTTGGATAGTCAATACTACAATAGTATCTGCTCAGGTACTAACACATTCAATTTTACACATCCATGACTCCAAGGCTATAAATACCCAAGAGTTTTGTTTGTGTTTTTGTCTTTCGAGTGAAATTATTTAGAAAATCTCTTTGTCAGTTTTGCGTTTTTCCACTCTAAAAATGATGAGCAACAAAAGATGTTAGTAAACTTGTCACGTCTTCGCTGTTGGATTGCTTTGACTTTGAAGTCAAAGAGAGAATCAGCGTTTTGTCAATAGTAACATCCCAGAAATTCACAAACGACAATACACAAAGCATTAATATAACTGATTAATTATTTTGAGATTCACTCGTGTGGAAAACAGGTAAACAATAACGGTTTCAACTTCCGTCATTGGTTCATTTACCCGTCTTTTAGTTCTGCAATTCTCAGTGACAATAACAATTACAATAACAATAATATTCAATAAATTTCGTTACATCATTCTATAAAATACTCGTTAAGTAGTTGAAACGTCATAGATGATACAGAACATTTGTAGTATTCTACCTTCTATCAAATTGATTTTAAAACCTCATTGTTTCTCCATAGTAAGAAAGCACATAGAAAGTGTTATAATGTCCCCTACTTATAATCAGTTTTTGTAAATGTATGGGTAGAAATAAAATTAAAATTAATAATTGTATTTTAATTATTTTAAATATATTTAACTATCTAAAACCCTGATTCTATTTTGACAACGATACTAATCCAGACGTTAAGAGTGAATTAAAAGCTATTATTTACAACCGAGTACAACTTACACAAAACCATTAATTGGTAGTAATCTTTATAATAGTGTTTTGGCTGAGTTCAGAAGCAACAAATAACCAAACACAATTTAATTAGTAATCCATGCACGGAATTCAAATCCAACGTATATTACATTAGATTGGTTAGGATTGCCCTAATTTCTGAAAAGGACCGCAAAACCACATGTTTGCTCTGAGATTTAGCCTAGTTTACGAACTTTAGACTAACTACTGCAACCATCTCATTCACCAAAGGTATTAACCCACAGTTTACCCGCAGTTTACCCGCATTCACACCCACCATAGGGCATAATAATACTTTTGCCTGTTCTGTAAGAAGAGTTACCAACAATAAAAGACTTATAATGACGGGATTATATTAGTGAAGTGTTCATGCAACGAAACTATCGATACCGTTGAGTTTATTGGATAACACAATTAAAATTAATAAAATACATATACATTTATTGTATACACAGTTTGAACAACTGATTTTCTTATACTTGGTTGTTAACGTCATCAAAGTCACCATTTACAAGTACGACAGAATCATAGATGTATTAAGAATTACAATGCAAAAATCTATCCCGAACCGGGAATCGAACCTTGGTCTTTCTGGATTGGAAGATAAATACCCCCACAGGATCAATGAGCCACACAAATATGTTTATTTGTTTAGCACTTCAAACGTAGAGATCAGCCGTGTAATTTAAACAAACAATACGGCTGACACACGGAAGTTTATACATAAACAAATCAATCTTGAGTGCTAACAAAGGATTCTTTGAGCGCTAGGTAATGACAGATAAATCTTCCGTATGACTACGTTTTTCCATTCAGCTTCAACTGGCTAAGAGCTCTAATCACTACTCTTACTTTAAAGTTTAAACTACTCTATAAAATCTTGCTCGTAAACATTGAGTGCAGTAAAAGATTACTTAGAAGTTAGAACTGTCACTTAATTTTTATTGGCTTTTAAAATCACATTGTTCTTAGAATAAACTCTTTGATGAATGAAATGATGTGTTAATTGGTTGTGGAGTTTCCGCTAATGTAACTGACTACCACATTCATACGGATAACAATTCAGGCAAGTGATTCAGCGGTGAAACGTTCCGACGCTCAATTGTTCAACAGAACATTTTACGATCGCATAAACCAAATATTGTATTTCGCAGCTAAACGTTAAAATGTAATCTGTTAATGGTTTTACTGATTTTAAGCTCAAAAGTAGGGATATTGAGACTACACATATCACGATATATATAACATTATATACATATGCAGCGGAAAGTTCAATATTTAAAGCGCAAAAAATAAAAAATCTCATATTATCGTGAGGTCTTGATACACAAGGCTGCCATACGTATAGTTGCCAGATATAGTTCCCACGTATAGTTGCCACGTATAGTTGCCACGTATAGTTGCCACGTATAGTTGCCACGTATAGTTGCCACGTATAGTTGCCAGGTAAAGTTACCACGTATAATTCCGTAATGATAAAATCGTTATTCAGAATGTGTCAAATATTGTAATCGCTAAGTATTATTAGTAGGGAATTAATTAATTAACTAAAACGCCATAAATTAGTTCCTAAAATAACAACTCTAAGATCTACAATATTTGTAACTTTTTTAATCCAGTTTCTAGTTCTTACAACACGAATCATTGTTATTAATCATCTTTCAGATATTTCGTATAGCATTTTAATAATTGCTGAACACAAGATATACTAGATAAGCCCCTGATACTATCACTGAGGTTGGATTTGATCTAAAGAATTAAAAGTGGCCGTCTTTAAAGGTAAACAGATAAAATGCTTCCCAGAAGGGCAAACCACAGACACTAAACATAAATAAACCAAGGGATTCCGCAGACCCTTGTAAGATTTCAACTATCATTATTCCCTTGGGAAAATTTTACGTTGGTAAACGTGCGTTCGGTTCAGTGAGAGGAAACTGTAAAACTATGAGGGAACTTATTGGCGTTGCCGTTTCTCTTTTCTGATTCACATTAGTTGTTATTTGGTGTTTAACAACGTACTAGACACTAGGCCAAATGCGTCGTAGGCGATTGGAGGAAATCGAGGAGAATTCGATTTAAAGGGGGTGAATGGGATAGATTGGAAATGGAAGGACTTCATTTTATTGTCTCTTATTAGTTAAAAAATGATAGGCATATTCTATTTTCTAATTATACAGTCCACTTTATTGCTCGGACATCACGGCCCAAATATATATATTATCAAATCACCATTCATATATACTATAATCCGTACATTATATGTGCATGGGCTGTTAGGTTGACTAAGTACCAGCACGTGTCTTGTGTCTGAAGGAAACCTCCATCCAGTATAAAATATAGTATTGCCTGTATAAAATAAAAAATCAATAAAAATAAATTCACATTTTGAGTCTACCCACTCAGTAACTAAACTGATTGTCAGTGGGGGACTTCAATTTAAAGTGACTAAGGTCCGGTATTATAACGCCCGGCTTAACGTTTAGCACTGAGCTAACTTGTTTTTTCCTATGAAACCACGCTTAGGATTGGTGGTTGCCATCGAGAAAACAAGCTAGCGGTGGGCTAAATATTTAGCCGGGCGTTATAATACCGGGCACCTAACCAACCCTGTAGGCATGAATGTAGGAATATGCGAGGTACTTCTCGGTGTGGTCAGAGTATCTAGACGAACAACAATGAGCTCTCATCCCACGAGTTATACCACATTTCATGGTGCAACACCTCTAATACGATCATCCAATTAGTGCGCAAATCCGAATCACACCCGATCATTGTCATTGAATTAATCATAATTCAATTATTTACAAAACGATTCTATTCGTCAAATGTGTAATTTAGTAGAAATCATTGAATTATATAGTTGTTGAGTAACTTGGAATAATGGGTATTATACAGAGTTGTGTTCTATATTGCGATTAAGTGTGGTCCGGTTGTCCTTTAGGTTTGCTCGTCGAAGCGGTGGGAACCAAATTTGTATCTTCTAGGAATAACTCGCATAGAACATTAGGAATTATCTCGTATTATAAATGGTGTCATTGCGAGTTGTTAGGCTATGAGCCACATTATAGATTTTATCGTTCCTGGTGAAATAATATCTAATCGTTTGTATAAATGAGGGTACGTAATGACATATTATCTATTCAAATAAATTAACATTTAAGTCACGATATACATTCACGGAGTAAATAGACTACGTTATTTAATATGTTTGTAATTAATTTCTTAATCTTACACAAGTACTATACAACATTTAAGCTGGTACCCATAATTATGCATAGTAAAAAGTGTAATATTTTGATTAAGAATATTTTATTTAATAATATTATCAACCTTGCGAATACGTAAAATTTACTGTAACCTCAAATTAATTATAATTTAATGCGGCAGAACATATATTAAAAATACATTCAACCGTGTCCCGGAAACCACTTCTCGAATACCCCCTACGCTTTCTCTTCTTGATATAGTCCATTTTACACATGCGTATATAAATTACAAATACACACTGCTACACACTGCTTGTTTAAATGTAATTTTCAGTTGTTTCACCGCTTAGGAGCCCAATTCAACAATTTCGTTTTCATTCCGAGTCTCCCACGGCTCCTGTGACATGTAGATAGCTTCATCGGCTTCAAACACACTGACGTATAAATACATGGTTACTGTATTTCCTCTCAAATTAGGTTGAAGATCGTTTCAGCGGGCAGTGGGGGGAGGGGGGGGGGGAAGTAATTCGACTGCAGCGCCGTGTAGCGGTCACATGTCAAACGACAAGTGAGGAATTACAAAGGTATTACAATACGCGTGGCATGTTCGGAACAAGGTATCGTTGTGTTGATGTTAGCCAATCGTAATTTATTTTTTATTGACAGTATTGTCGTCAACACTATACCGCAAATGTTACTGATACCCTCAGGGGTCAGGGGTATAAAATAAAATAATAATTGTGAAACAAAATCCCATGGAAAAAAATAGTTTTTTTAGGAACAAAAGTACAAAACTAAATAAACATAATTCAATTGGATGAACCCAAGAGAGCTAAAAATGGTGTGTAAATTAAAATATTTTTGATGAGTGTTTTTATTACTTGCCTAGCTAGTATTATAAAAATTAGTTCTGAAACAAAATATGTTAATTTAAAACGATAAAAATAATAAATAGCTGATAGAAAATGTCTTTAATCTGTTTAAAAAGAACATTATTTATACGATTTTATATCACCTACAATACCAAAACCGCAAAACATTCAATCGAGTTTAAATTGTTTTGAAATGTTAACTACACATAAAGGTGTCCTTTTTCCTCTTTGCTACAAAACACAATCAATTATATGCCACGTTCCATGACTGAATAAATATCACAGTAACATTGTATTTATATAATATTAATTGAAGGTGAAAGTTATATCGAGACATATGGTACGCCCAACCGCGAATTGAACCCTATACCGTCTGGTTCAACCCACATAGCTATAGGGTTGGGTTGTTGTGGTTCTATCATAGAGGCGAAGCGTTGTTTTGTACCACGAGATGTACTCTAGCGCTAGTCTTGTTGTCCCGTTCTGTGGCAACGCTTCGCTACTTTCCTCGACGTAACGTGTTTATCCCACACTACATTGCACTAGACTTGATCGTACTAAATGAAAAGTGAAAACTAGTTTCGCCATGAATATAACAAGAGTTGCACTTTCTAGCTTGGAGACTATTCCCTGTTCTATTAATACTTGATGTGTGTCTCGCTATTACATCATGGATGTTGAAAATATGGATGCTACAGATTCTCACCTTGATACCTCTGAAATAAAATATATTAAAGCAAAACAATTATTATACTAAGTCAAGCCAACAGCTGAGGTGCGGTAGCGCAGCGTGTTTCCATACGAACACCGAAGTTAAGCAACATTGGGCTAGGTCAGAAAGAGGAAGGGTGACCGATCTCCTCCGAAACATTAAGGAAATGGTACACAAATGCACCGCTTTGCGATATTCGGACCTTGAATCGAACTGGGGTCAAATTCTTGAGCGTGTACGAGTCACCTCGCATGCGGAATGACGACTTTAGTTACTTGTTTTTGAAAACATAATATATACATAATTATACTAATTGATAACATATTTACAAATTACTGTTCCAAACTGAATTGTCAAAAAGTAACGAAAACAAGTAAATTCTACATGTGAGTTGACTCGTACCGCTTGAGAATTGAGTCCCTGCGAGGTGTGCCTGTGCAACTGTGTGCAGTGGATTTCTCTTACTACAATAAAGCGTTGAGAAAATAAATTTGATAGATGATATAAATATTAATATTAATATGAAATGTATCAACCGCAGAATATGTAGAACAAGTTTTAACTTCGAGTGTGAAGACAACATCCATCCTGACAAGGGTTTCGTGGCTTCCCATTGTCCATAGAGTGGAATATATATCTATGTGTGGAATTACTAGCATTGCTTCGGAAAATCTGCCACGACCGTACACACATGACGTAAAGAAGATCGTATTATTTTATGATGAAAATACAGTGATACCGTAATACGTGTAACGTTAAACAAGATACTTCATGGAAATACTTTACATTACATTCCTAATATTATCCGTATAATATGTAAATACCGAATTTGACTGAGACAGTTAACTGATTTAAACTTATAACAAGTGAAGTGAAGGTAAACAAGGAATTGTTTGACATTAGGTCCGTACAACATTTTGACCGACATCATAAAAATAGTAATAATAATTCTACTACGAAATAATTATAATTCGGGTTGCTGTGTCCAGTCGTGTTGATACCAGATAATCTTCAGTTACATTATTCTCATTATTACCAGAACGTTGCATAAAACTACCCAAACATAAAGGTGTTAATCAAATCTAAAGTATGCAATCAACTCATATCAACTCATTCATTTTATACAGAAAACATTCTATTAAGTCACAATTTACAATTCCATGCACAATAACAACGTTAACCGCTCTTCCGTTCCGCAACACGTGACTCCCTCGCTAATGAGTGTTATAACTAGTCCTGCCCTGTCAGCTCATCCCTAGAACAGCGTGAAAACAACGCATCGCAGCAATATCCGATCAATAACATCGCCGGATACGCTCACCACAAAAACTGCGAGTCTCCACTCTCTAACTAGTTTCAAATTCGTCGACTGCCAAAATGTCTATTTCACTGTCAAACTACTTTTTCTCTTTCTCGTTTTAGTTTTGTTTATAATATCCTCGCCTTTATAATATTTCAACACAGCTTTTCACGTCTTTGGATAAATAATGTCAAAGAGTTTCGTCCGTTGGACGTAAAACCCAACGAGCGAAACTCTTTGACTTTATTTATCCAAAGCTCTTTGCTTGTCTGGATAATTCCCTTTGCTGTGTTTCGATCTATGTTTCATTTTTTAATCTCACCGGTGGAAGTGGAGTGGTTTAGAGGTAGCACGCGATATTCTAATGCGGGGGGGGGGATTTACACCCACCACCGACAAACTAAATTGAAGGATTTTTGTGTGGGAGGGTGGGAGGGTAGGGAGGGTATTCAGTCATAACGCGAATTTTGCGGTTGAATCCTACAATCGGCTCTCTTACATTTCTGTCCATCTATTACCCATGCATCGTTATACGTAAAGAGGGTAATTTTAACCTTTCAATAACCTTCAGCTTCACTGTTCGTATTGGATAGAGGATGATAATATTTATAGTTTATCGTCTTCCGTTTTGAAAATATGCTAACGTGGACTGAGAGTGAGTCATATCTGTCAGTGACAGTTAAACCCAAGACATGATTCGAAACTGGAGTACTTTAACCCATAGTTTATCAGATCAACGCCTAATCGACTACGGCCGCTACGCTGGACTTTTGGGCATTTTATTTTTCTGTTTAATCTGTAATAATCATCTGCCTGTTCATACATTCTATCTTTGTTGATGTGCAACGTTTTTTTACAAAACAATTTCATTTTGGCTTCTGCTTATGTGCAAAGCTGAAAATATACCTTGCTTTCTTTCAAACTAATGTGCCTTCCCTTTTCAAAATTGTTTATAGAAGTAGAATTAATGGCTTGTTTTATAACGTGGTTTTCTATTCTATGTCTTCTAGGTAGCTGTCGAAAGAACTTTTATAATGGTATTACTGAAGCATTAAATGTATGAGGTACCTAGAAGCACGGATGATGAACATTGTAAAAACTTTGACAAAGGATTTAACTGTGACTGGAATTGAAACTGTATAAAATACTGTTGTGTATAACGAGTTGTTCTCAAGGTCTCCCATTATATGTTGTTATAAAGTAAGATGATATGTTAACAATAACGTCACATAAGATTTACAAGCCTAGATTTGCCGAGTAAAATGCTTACGGTTTACGTATTCAATGTTGCCTAAAGACTGGCAGACGCATTTTTATTAAACTACGAGTTAAGTACAAAACATGTTTACGTATCGTTTTTGGCATATACATAAAAATACTGATACAAAAGAAAATTATACATTCATTGTAATACTTTCGTTAAGCAAAGTAAAAACTATTAGACTGGATGGGATATGATGCAGATCTGTTTTATTTTGGTCTCATATTCTGTTTGTCGTTTTAGGCAAAAGCGTTTCATGCATAGAGGAGTAAAAATAGAAGTAAACACAAAAAATATTAACAAAACTCCATCAGGGTCCTAAAGAAGGTAACTGTGGTCTGTGGTCAAATTTATTCAATTTTTTAAATGTTTGAAACAAACAATCATAATTGTCCCTACGTTACTGATGATCTCACCAATTCTGCATAGCTGTGTATAATCAGAAGGTTCTTTCAACAAAACAAAACTTGGGCTTTGTATTTTATTGTTTATAAAATACCCCAGTGTCCACATTACAGCGTAAATTGCCTTTTCTCGCAACGTTAAGTTTCCCGGCCATTTAAAACGAACCATTTCCTTTTAACTCGCTTTCCATTTCGCTGGGGTATATATTGAACCCGTGAACATCTGAAGCTATACAAGAAGTGCCGGCTAAGTGGCTCCGTCGCTGCTTGTCTGCCATGACTGATGAGGAGGATCGTCCATAGACTGATATTGGCCATACCATATACACGGGCCATCTTACACAGAAGTGGTAGGAATCGAATCCATAACGAACTAGTAAATACTCCTTAAACCGTTAAGGCATCTATGTTTATTAGATATAACGATTGATAACATAGTTTGTATATTGTTCGAGACCACATCCTATGAATATAATATATATAGTGATAATTGTCGATAAAATAAATTTCAATTCATATTTTGAAAGTAGTTTAACAGGGAGTGAGTATTGCCGTATTGGAGAGTATTGAGAATACTTGCATAAACTGTAGCCACAGAAAACTTACAACAAATGCTACAAATGTGTGGGTTCTCAAAATATTCTATACAATTTTCTTAGACAAGTAAAGCTAAAAAATACACAATGTTGATTATGAAATATGTATTGTAATCAATATGTTTTTACAAAATTGTCTAGTGAAATCTGCCAATGAAAGTACGGCGACTTTCTGTTATAAGTCCAGCCAGTTCGCAGCGCATTCTAGGGAGAGTGTATCCACCCGATTCTCGTGTTTTAGAGTTTGTACTCTTTAAAAACTTTTTATTTCGGCTTCACAATTCTAAATCCTCGCTTTCCTAGGTTAAACCTCTTAGAAGTTTTCTTGAGGCTCGTTCGAGCTCTCATAGTCATAGGGTTCTGTACAACTTGTTGTAAATCTGTTCTAACACCTGCGTCAGTAAACATTATCAATGCCCACTCTCAAGATATTTGGGTTTCCTTTAAAATCAACACATCGATTAAATAAATTAATAAATATTTATATTTATTTTCTGCTCACTTACTTTCATGAATTATTGTTCAATATTTTCAGTGCGGGACATTATACTCTTAGCTATGTCCCGTGTTGCTATGACAATGCTATGATTCTATGCCAGTGTGAAGTACCTGCTATATTTTTATCTTCTCTGCAAATTGCTCTTACTCCCGGTTACCGCTCGTAATGACCACACGTTAAGCCGTTGTGTTAACCACAACGACACATTGTAAAACATAATAGTGACGTAGTATAGGAGATACTACGGTATAACTTGAGTTTCCATTTGTGTTCTCCAACAAGTTAAAATGAAGCTATACAATCACAACCATATCACGTTCAAGGAAGCTGTACAGATGTTTGAATCTAGAGTCGGATTACTAAGTTGCTCTACATATCTGATGACAGAATAGATGAATATTTGAGTGTCTCATTACAGTAATGTTATTATAATTTAAGTGGAATATTCTAATTTAATCTGATTGCTGTTTTATTTTTATTGTACTTACTTTACGAATGTAATACTACGAATAATACTTACTACTGTAATACTGCAATGTTTATACCGATCTAGGTATGGTAATACGATGTAATTGACCTGCTGTCTTCCCGAATACCCGTAAGGGTACATTCATTAACATGTGTACACATTATAGTGTTCTGTATTTGTTACTGTAATGTATTATGTACTGTGACGTTATTGTTTGGAATTTGGATAATAAAATCCATCTGATCCATCTACTTACTACCCTAGTCACTGCTTTACGAATTTTGGAAACGATGCTAATCGAGACGATCAGTGGGTTTAAATGAAACCGCCAAAATGATTCAAACCTGGAACCTAGGAACCACGGTTTACTAGGACAACAATTCTTATTGCTGAAATTGTGTCATTATTTTGACTGAAATATTTTATTCAATACTTTGTATGATTCAAAATATCAATGTGTAAACAAATCATGTTTAACTGGTTCATGAATTGCAAAAGAGCACAATACTGTTCCAAATTATGTCCATTAATTATAATCAGTTACTCGATGAAACAATCAATTTGGTTTCGTGCTTGAAAATGGCTTTTTTACATCTATAACATCTTTTCTTCAAATAATAACATTCATATCTAGTATGTATCGAAGTACTGAAGTTTGATGACGTCACGAGAGTCTAGACAATGTGAGTCGCGTTATTTGATGAAACGAAACGAACAAGCCCGGCAGAAAACGACGCTTTGAACTGAGTCTGAAGTGAAACAAGGACAAAGGCGAATAAAACTCCAGGTCGTGAAATGTGACATCGTTTATTGTCTGTGTGTGGGTTCGAGTAGGCCTACGACTGTCGCCATCTATGATGAAGCAGGCGTGCACGTTCAAATACGTTTGTGACGTTTTTGAAAGTTCCGTTGGGGATATTCAAACAGTTCATCTGTATCCGTGAATATGTTATAATTAGATACTTCTTACTTTATTGAGTATCTTGTTATTAGTTTATTAGTGAGTTATTAGTCTATTAAGTTATTAGCGCGCCATCACTTTGGTAACTTAATCAACAGGCCGCATTAAAACTACCCCATTTCCTCCCTTCCCTTTACAAACAGTCTTTGTCCGCATGACGTTGATGAAATCATTAATAACTCACACAATTTACATATCATCCAATCAATCTCTAGAATATTTCTTCCCACCTAATCCCTATATACAACTCAATTGTTTTTACTCATTAACTGTTTTTCCCAAGGATTTACTATTCAAGTTCTGTAGTATACCAAACAAATTAAACCAATCAAATTTATCACTGTGTTGTTAATTTATGTTCTGCGTAGTACGACGCACGTCATTAACGTAACGACAATCCGGTGTTACGTTATGTAATACGTCATTTCGTATCGTTGGAGCAGTTTTGAATGTTCGTATTTTTTATTGTTGTTTCTTGTCACAATGAAAAGGGACGATGCATTATACATGGGCGATATAATAGGAGCCGATGAATGGGGGTGTGATAATGAATGCCCTGGTGATAACACACGTGATGGATGATAATAATGATGACGTCACAGAACTCGTATCATGCCCTGGATCTGAAGTCACACCCTGATGTTGCTTTACTTTTATCTCGCGACATGTTTCGCATTTTATGGGGCCTTGGTATCATTCTTGGAAACTAGATATATTTAGATTAAGATTTCGCACACAAATAGTACTTGCAATAGTATTTTTGAAAATGTGATTTGAGTTACAAGATGGAAACAAAAAGAAAATATTGTTTTGCCCAAATTTAATAACAAATATACCCGACATAAAAGTCTTTTATACGGCTTTGTGGAATTGGTTACAATTTATATATAAACCAAGTCATCAATAATAATAATAATAATAATAATAATAATAATATACATTATTATTATTTAAACTGTATTAATATTATTATCAGCCAAGTGATCAAATACACCAAGGTTGGAATTCATAGTCGGCCCCTACACCTAAGGGCACCCATTGTTGCTATGGATTTGTTTTGTTTATGGGAAATAACATGCAAACAATTGTTACCTTGGTAACAATGGGCGCCCTTAGGTGTAGGGGCCGACTATGAATTCCAACTTTAAAGTCTACCAAGATTGTGAAATATAGGTATATGTTAAATATTTTTCTTTTCGCCTATTTTACGGGAATTGAGTAACTGTATTGAATTTCCAACGAATGAAATTGAATCAATCAATATTGTATCCGCCCTGAAGCCAAGAACGTTTTGACATATCTGTTGTCAGAAGGTGGCGCGAAATTGGTTTTGTGAAAAGTATGTCCTGGTTCTTTTAACCACTTAAACACAATTTTGACCGAAGCCACATTCGGGCAACATTATATTACAATATGAGTCTGCATTGAGTATTCGCTGATATTCGTGCATCATGTAACCTGCATGGAACCCAACTCTTGTGAAACACTTCCTCTAAGTACGATTCTGGGCCGCACGTTTAACGTTTAGAGAACGTATGTTTCCCGACGCCGGATTGAAGGTTGAATGCCCAGATAGGCGGTAAAAGAAAAAAAAATCTTTTCATGTTAAGAAGCGCGGAAAACTTTTGAAGACGTCAAGTTCTCGAGATTCAAGGCTTTTGGATTTAACAACTCGCATTATGAGATATTCGTGAGAGGCAGATTATTAATAAACCAGGAGTTTAACTGGAAGTCTCAAATAAAGAGAGGACGAGCACTAATTTCGTAAATCAAACATTCCTTTTAGTATAAAGTAACGGTTGTTTTTCACAACGCATAAAAAAACGAGTTTTAGCAAGGGTAATATTATAAGATATCTTAATATAATTGCATATTACCAAACCCAACTGAAGAAACCCTAGAAAAAAGTCATTCAGAATAATGGAGACTGAAAACGAACCTTGGAACTCGCTTCGTGTTCTAGCTCTCAATCCCAGCACTCCATGCATATATTTGTTTATCACGATTACAGACTCAACTCGTGATTGAAGTCCGACGAAAATACAGAACAGAAGTAAACTGTTCACTTTGTTATTGTTATGCATGAGTACTAACTAGTAAACCGCTTCGTCCGTGTCGCCACAACCCGAAGAAGTATGTATTAGTACTTCGTAAAAAGTATTTAATTCGTCATAAAACAAAATCAGAAACTTAAGTAAGGTAAGTAGAGCTTTTCTAAATGGCTACATCTTTATTTCACTCATTCCCTCGCATAGTACTATGTTTGTCTAAAAAATAATATTAATACTATATTGTCGTGTTTAAAAAATGCAGGACATTAGTAAACTTATTTCACGTAAAAAACGGTATTGACTTTTTATTTTAAAACATTACTAATATTTCTCTATATTATTTACATACTTATTTTGCGTTATTGTGATATGTCCCCATCGCTTTACATGAGACAGCATGTATAAGAAAACCTCTCCGTATCACGATTTGTTAAACCGTTGAGTGAGCCTATATTTCTCACTCAACGGTTGTACATTTGTTGTATACACACACATATATATATATATATTGTTGAGGTTTGAGACAAAGAATATCAAGGACCCTTAGATAGAGCAAAGTACGGTTTCCTAGATCAATTCTGAAAATCATCTTTTACCTGAGAAACGTCCGTGTGAAAGTGTGGGAAATAACCAATTGTAAACGGCTGACTAAATACTGATATGGATGGATGTTATGACAGTAGTCGCTAAGTGGAACCCATTTTTTAATAGCGAACTCACGCCGTTAGTCCACTGCTGGACTGGAAGGCAGAAATACTGTTGGCCCGAATCCACGGGTAAACGTCAATATACTCGAGGTTTAGTTGTAAAACGTATGCTCGGATGATGTTTGCATTTTTTAGGTTGTTCAAAAACTTCCAATTTGAATTTTAAATTCACGAATCAGAGGAATGTCATTTGTTTTTCTTGTAAACATGCTCTTTATATGGAACAACTTATTTTACAACGATGCATAAACAATGAACACGACGATCTGTCAGATGAATTAGGAATAATATTAATAATATTTGATCGTAGGAAACCTGCCGGGGAAAATTCATGTCTCTCTTCATGTGACTAGCATTAGTCTAGTGACTGAGGAAAAACTAGAAAAGCCCTTCAGTCAGGATTGCCGGTACCGGGTATAAAACAGGTAACCTCCTGAATCAGAGTCTCACTTAGGTGATAGAATATAATCTGTCGGTGAGACGAATAAGTCAATGCAAAAAGCAAATAAGCATAGATGGAAAATAGCTTGAATAATGTTCTGTCATATTGAAGGAAAGATAAACTGCAATATCAGTATCAAAAGTTAACATTTGCTTTTTTATCCCGAGGAATGCATTTAATTAAGTAAACGATGGAATTTAATCAAACTAAAAGCATTTATCTTTATATGGAATGTATTCTGAGACGCGTAGGATTTGTGTAAGAAGAATGTTGCCGGAAAGGAGAGATAGAAACCTATGAATGAAAAGTAAGATTATAAAGCACGAGAAGAAAGTTTTGGATATAAGAGAATTGAATCACGGGCGAAACTAGTCAAGGTTTTGACTTTTCAGATATGTTTGAAAGCAATCCAAGGACTCCATGGTTTAATTACGGTTCATTCTATTTGCAACTGTAAAGTAGGGTCAAAATTGTGGGGAATAAGTACAAAACATAGCCAAGAACTTTATTCTATATTCACTGTGAATATTCCGTTAGATCAGACTAGCGGAAATGAATGTTGTTATACTATACTGAGTCTGGTTTCGAGCTGGAGTTATAATGGAATAAAGAATGTTCGTATTCGAATCTAAACGTTAAGGTTATTATTTATATTACATAGCCATGATGGTTTTCTAGTAAACTACTTCAAGTATTCAAGTGTATATATATTTTGTTCATATGAAACACAGTTTGTTTGCTTCTGAAATTTGTCACAATTCACGTAATAAACATAATTGTACATATTTCTAAACGACAAGAACGACAAGATGGTTTGATTTTATCCCAATTCAATTACAAACATTAGCGTTTGAACGGGATTGCCACCCGAAAGTAACGTGTCTCGTAATAAAAGATAAGCGATATTAAAAAACAATTACTATGTGATTTTGTAAGAACTGATAGCTTAAGTGAAAATATTTCAAATATTTTAATCATTTCAGTATCTCATTGGTGAAAACCAATTGATTTTTTCAGAAACGATCAAGATATTTGAAAGTGTTTTAAACCTTAGTTCCCAAAGATCTACATTCTGGATATTAATCCCTTATTTAATATTGTGCAGCTTTCTCTAGATATTACTACAAATAAATTAATTTGGCTTTAGTAGTGCAACTTCCCCCAACACTCGAAAAGTTGACCTGCAACTTCGTGACACTGCAAATATGGTGGTTTAAATGTAAGTTATATCGCACCCTCTCACCGCTCCAACCCAGACGCTTCTCGGTTTGATTTATAAGTACATCGTTATTTTACTTTTTCCTCTCCGCGGGTTATCGAAGGGTTGATTCTCCATGAATACCCAACTTTTCACCAGGATCTAGAAATTCACATCCCCCCCCCCCCCCAAGTCACGAAGTACCGGAAAAGGAAATACGTCCACACATCCGTGAAATTCTCCGCGAATACGTTGCTGTAAAATATGTGCGCATATATAAGGGGTTGTTGACTGACCTTGAGCCGCGGCCGCCGAGCAGTCGGCCAAGATGAGGAGGACGATGATCCCTATTGGTGACGTCATTGTTGTCCACGAACAGGCTCGTCTTTCCTTGAGGCGATTCACTTGTTACATGTTAATGCTCCACAGATCAGCGACCGATGTCGGACACACGAGTAACACGTTAACACGATGTTTCGTATCAAACGATGCACGGCCGTTTCCTGACAAAACTCACTTTGTGTATTCAAAACAAATAGATAGACATAGAGATATTTTGATCCGTTTACACAAATTTGAAAACGAACAATCTGTATCTTGTGTGGTTAAATTACGTGTATGTAGATGTATATTATGTATTTTTATTCTGAAAGTGCTATTTAATTTCTCTAAGAACACGTATCATTAGTTGCAAATTTTAATTTTCTTCACTTTTATTTCAGTTTGGTTTTCTGCTGGCTATTTAACGAACTGAACAAACGATGTTAAGAAGATAAATATTTATTTCGTTCTCAGACTTAACAAACAAGTAAGTTTTCGTTAAATAAGATTTCACTAAAATGTTTGTAAATTCAACTGTCGTTAAGCACCGAATCGATGAGTTAAACACAGAATTGTTTTGTAGATTAGTTTGATATGACGGAGTAGATAGAACACAGCTGTTGATGCAACGAGATCATCTTCTTTGCGGGCGTAAGTTAGTTTGGAGAGCGTCTTTGAAACTCCCCAATGTGTTGCTTAATTCTGTTTACACCCACTGCGTTCAGCTCACGCACAGTGGTTCGGCGCTCGGGGAAAACACCTGTCCACTGTTTAACACACACGACTACAAGGAAGAAAACACGATGGTCAGGGTGCGATTTGTAACACTACACAGGTATAAACGATGAGATTTAAATGTTTTCCACCCCAAAGATGATATTAAACAAAATGTTCCTTTAAACGTTTACTGTGTAACTTATTCATATGAGTGATGCTGGAATGTGGAAGCCAACGGAAAATCTTTTTAAAGGTTTATCTCCACGAACAGATCTTTCAAGTTGAAATAAAATTTCCCTTCCAAAGGATTTCATTCCAAAAGAATTTTTCTAACCATGCGAGTTTTTTGGTTATATCTTAGAACATGGAAGAATATACAAGACTGTCTTATTTCTCACAGAGGAAAAAAATGACGAAGAGAAATAGGAAGTTTTTATTGCGAGAAAACCGTGACACTTGCGTTGAATGTAAAATAAGGGACAGACTTTGAGGGCGAAACTCCTCGCGAAGAACAGTAAAACACAGAGTAACTTTTCGTTAACAATTTTATCCGCACATGTTTCTCATGGCGCCTTAACTAAGCACTGATAAGTCCTGTATGAATATTTTAATGTAAATATGTTCACGAAAGATAAATCGGAACTTTACAATTACTTCTTTCCAAAGTTCAAACCTAGAGGGTTGAAATTCTAAAAAGTTTCCAAAAGTATTTCAAAATTTTCATGAAGCGGATAAAATACTTGGTCCTATCTTTCCAGGAGAATTATCGTAATGCAATCCACATTTCTTCGTCATGGAGCAAAATCTTCTCTTTGAGTCACAATATTCCTCAAGTTTTTCGAATCACATCAAATATCTCGGAAGTTCAATAACCGATTAAAATTTTTAATAAGCTTTCATTGACACATTCATAATAAACAAAAAATAAATAAAAAGCTTATTATTTTTTTATTTTTTTTATTTAATAAGGTAAATAAATATATAAACAAATCCAGCGAAGATCAACACTTGGTATCACACGTAACTGGTGCGCGGATTGTCTGTCTCATTAAGAGCTCATGATGACGCGGTAGGAGCGGTTGAAAGCATCACCGGCCAGAGCGCGCCACGCGTAGTGACTGCTGGGCTTGGAGCGTCGCGGCGCCGAGCCAGGGAGGGGCTGGTGCGCGCGCACTCACAGCCGGGTCAGCTGATAGACAACGGTCAATTCGCATTTAACGCGTAGCTCATCCGTCTCTAGATCAAGGAAATAACACTTACAATCTCTATGAGAGTATCACGGTACACTTTTCTTTTGGAGTTCCGTGCTTGCCACAATATTTATAATTCTTTTCTTATTCAATTATGTTTTCTTACGAATATTTTAACTTTTCCAAAGAAGATTTGTGGTGAAACCTCTATTGCGTTAAATCGAGTAACTAAGCTAAACTACGACCTAATACGATTTAAAAATTAGATTCTTCATGAAGTACTACCTTCAATGTCGGTATAAAGGGAACGCAATCGCAATCTGGATTTCGTGAAAGAGTTAACTTTAATTGTTCCTTTGGCACTGTTTACAACTAAATATTAATGTCGTAACTGTTGTAATGGAAATAGTATAATTGCTTTGTTCCGTTCCCTTATTAGTTATTATGTATATAAATTATCGAATTTATCAATTATGTTGTATTGAAATGTATACTTCTACACTTGATTTTTTACTGTGCAACATAAGTTCATTTCATTCCTTTGAAATACCATTTTCTTAATTAAAATGCTACTGGTTTTCATCATATGCTTCAAACACGAACCACTTTCTTCAAATCAAGATAGAAGTGAGTTATATTCATTGGCGGACGTGGAGGCTGTGGTAGACACAACCGCCGCGCACCGTATGTTGAGCGGGGACGGGAGACTGATATATCACGCACACGCACACGCACACGCACACGCACACGCACACGCACACGCACCCATGCTACAACCCGGCACCTCCACCATACACATACACACGCCCACTAACACGTACGCACACGCACACGCACACGCCCACTAACACGCACCCACCCATTGTTTACAACATATGAGACACAATAACCATAATGCCACCATCTTCAAATAAAAGATTACAGTCGGATAGCAATTATAGAAAGTGCTGTCAGATAGCTTGATGCATGTAGTTTATTATATAATTCTAAGGAACCAATTCTGTCATTCATGAAATTATTAAATGCTTTTAATTATATATGCAACATGGTGAAGATACTCATGGATATAATGAATTTTCGTTCCGTTGATATAGGTAGGTATACATGAGCTAATCAATTTCATACCATGCCATACTGTGTCGTCACAAATACTCAGTTTAGGGCTTCTGAAATGAACTATGAGTTTATTGATTTTCTTTAATTTAAAAGTTATAAAGTTTTCTAATATTCTCCATAAAATGAGATTAAACTCTTCCAATTTAGATACATTGCAAAGCGAACATTTCTATATTTCATATTACTACAGAAACTATATCAAAAATAAGTTACTGACCACTTTTCTGTGCGCCAATCCAACTTACGGCAAAGAACACTCGACCTTTATCGAGATATTTCAATGAAATAAATTCATGGAAAAGTTACATGAACATTTAAGTTTATTTCTACTTAACATGCAAGATTGTTCTAGTGTATAAAGATATTGGATGGTGGATGTATTTACTTAAGAAACCAAATGGTAGGGGAAACGCAGTGATTCCTTTTCCCAATGAAGAGATATATTGGTTCAGATATGAAAACATCCCTATTTCAATTCCACGAATATGATATGAGATGGGAAGAAAACCTCGTATTTATACGTTAATAGTTCTGAATGCTTGGATATTCGGAGCATAAATCTGTATGATTCTCGATTTAAAAGTAACTACAGCGTCATCTTACAAAATGTGAACACAACATTACTGCTTGGACTGCAATATCGTTTAAGCTAAAAACCAAAATGAAATGTTAATTACTAGCCCGACCTTCTAAGTATACAGGATATTTTTGAATGGTAATGCTATGAATTTTATTGTTGAAGATGAAACAAAAATAAGAAATAGTATTTATCACAACTTAATTTATTCACAATTAGTAAAATGAGCGACATGTTATAAACATATTCAAGAACAGTTTATACATTTAGCAGTCAAACATGGTAAGATGGTAAGAATGTTCAAAAACTACTTTGAAAAGAACAGTTTCGGTGTTTCAGTTACTGAAAGATTTGAAATTAATTAAATGGATCAATATAGTTGAATACATGAACAACTAAACTTGTATAGACTGAAAAGCGTCTCAAAAGTAAAATTTTAACTGTCTTCTTTTATAGTTGAGTTTTGTAATTAAATACTATAGTCAAAGATAAATATAAAAAATAAAAAAACCGGCTGATCGATAATCAGCAAAGTCAAAATGAACATGAATAAGATTGACAAAAACGAAAAGAAGATGGTAATATGAGATGCAATTAAATTAAAATAACAAGAATATATAAAGATGCCCTATGACTTGTCACTTCCGATATCACTTGGTAACGTTTATTAGAGAGTAAGCAAGACTTATTCCTCCTCTCTAAGTGTTTTCACCTTCTAGTGTACTCTTGAACTGCCAGTGAATCACGCGCTAAGGTTACGAGAGGTAAATGGCTACAAACGCATCTCCAGGCCTCATAAATATAACAGAGGCGCGGGATTAAGTTTCGAAACATGATCCATTACTCAAGGCTAATAGAGTCTAGTATAAGCTTTTCATTTCCACAAGGTTGAGTTGGCTGCCACCACAAATTAAAACGCGCTTGCCTGAGGAAGTACTTCAAGCATTATTTACACCTGAATAGGGTACATTAGAGTAATTATGTATGCTCCGTTGAAAGGATATAACAACCACTGTACTTAGAGCAGGAACAAGAAATACCAAAACAATTTTAAGTCTCGGAACTCCAGTGTAGCATCGGCAAGAGATAATAGCTTCGTTCGCCTGTCTTACACTGAGCCACACTAGCCAGTGTAGCAAAGCTTCTTACAAGAATTAATAGCAAGTGTAAAAGTCCCCTGCTACACTTAAAGTTTTAAATACAGGCGAATGCCAGAAACATATTTACACTTAATAACAAGGGAACAAATAAATGTTTCAGCACTGACTGATTTGCACTAGTGTAAAGTGTACGACAGGTGAACGAAGCTTTCAGACAAACCAAGATCCAACAAAGTTATTTATTTATTTAATCTTATTAGAATTGTATAGATTCCACATTTTTGACTGTAACCTATGTTTGATATCCAAGGCTATGGTACAAATTTTGGTAACTTATGTAACTTGATAACCAGAGTACATAGTTTCGAGTAATCTCTCAATATAAAGAATTGTGGCAATGATGTTGCATTGTTTATACACTCCAAACACAGATGACTAAAATTTAGTCATCTTTGACGTGCCTTTTTTGCAGCCTTGTTATAATTGCCAATTGGTGACTATTTTTAGTCGTTTAGAATGTCTAATAACACATAATATTAGTCAATTTATAATGACTATTTACCTAAATGACTAATTTTAGTCACTTATAGACGACTAATTTTAGTCACTTATAGGCGACTATTCTATTTTATTCTATCTATTCTAATTTTAGTCACTTATAGACGACTAGTTTTAGTCACTTATAGGCGACTAAATTTCTTCCTTCCGGATACAATAAAATCGCTCGGGGGTCGTGGGGTCAAAAAGAGACCCCACAGTTTTGAAATTTCAAAACAAAATTGTTGTTGAGGGGCAGTGAGGAAGGGGCTTGTGGGAGGGTTATTGATAAGAAGGTAATGATGAGGTGTATGGTTGGTGAAGGTAGCATAAGTTTAAGTTGGGAAAAGTTGGGGAGCTTGTGCATTGGGTGCTGAAATACGATAGGTGAACGGAAAATGGTTTGGGGGGGGGGGGGGGGAGTTAGTTTGTTCATAGAACAGTGGGGTATTTGGGTGCTAAAATATGATACTGAATTAAAAGCTTTGGACAAGTGTTAGGGGGGTGTTAAATGTGATGGGTAAAAGAGGTAAAAAGGTAAAAACACTCCCACATTATTCATACATTTGACAATGCTGTCGAGATAGATACACACATTGCACACACATTCTTGTGGAGCCCGAAACCCGAGGACTCAGTCAGTGCACCCTAAATAGAGGACCTATGTAAGGAGCAGATATTAAAAATTGATAATCGCTGGTAATATTCTTTGCTATAAGGCGTTGATGATTATCTACTTAGTTTGCATGAAAGTAGAACAGGGAACACATAATTAAATACATAAAATTTAATTGCTAGTTGCATAAACACCAGTATCTGAGGACCACACTGATCTGAGGACTCCTGACACACACACAAGCTGCACACGTGAGTAGCGAGGACTCCTTACACACACACAAGCTGCACACGTGAGTAGCGAGGACTCCTTACACACACACAAGCTGCACACGTGAGTAGCGAGGACTCTTTACACACACACAAGCTGCACACGTGAGTAGCGAGGACTCTTTACACACACACAAGCTGCACACGTGAGTAGCGAGGACTCCTTACACACACACAAGCTGCACACGTGAGTAGCGAGGACTCCTTACACACACACAAGCTGCACACGTGAGTAGCGAGGACTCCTTACACCCACACAAGCTGCACACGTGAGTAGCGAGGACTCTTTACACACACACAAGCTGCACACGTGAGTAGCGAGGACTCTTTACACACACACAAGCTGCACACGTGAGTAGCGAGGACTCCTTACACACACACAAGCTGCACACGTGAGTAGCGAGGACTCTTTACACACACACAAGCTGCACACGTGAGTAGCGAGGACTCCTTACACACACACAAGCTGCACACGTGAGTAGCGAGGACTCCTTACACACACACAAGCTGCACACGTGAGTAGCGAGGACTCTTTACACACACACAAGCTGCACACGTGAGTAGCGAGGACTCCTTACACACACACAAGCTGCACACGTGAGTAGCGAGGACTCCTTACACACACACAAGCTGCACACGTGAGTAGCGAGGACTCTTTACACACACACAAGCTGCACACGTGAGTAGCGAGGACTCTTTACACACACACAAGCTGCACACGTGAGTAGCGAGGACTCCTTACACACACACAAGCTGCACACGTGAGTAGCGAGGACTCCTTACACACACACAAGCTGCACACGTGAGTAGCGAGGACTCCTTACACACACACAAGCTGCACACGTGAGTAGCGAGGACTCCTTACACCCACACAAGCTGCACACGTGAGTAGCGAGGACTCCTTACACACACACAAGCTGCACACGTGAGTAGCGAGGACTCTTTACACACACACAAGCTGCACACGTGAGTAGCGAGGACTCCTTACACCCACACAAGCTGCACACGTGAGTAGCGAGGACTCTTTACACACACACAAGCTGCACACGTGAGTAGCGAGGACTCCTTACACACACACAAGCTGCACACGTGAGTAGCGAGGACTCCTTACACCCACACAAGCTGCACACGTGAGTAGCGAGGACTCTTTACACACACACAAGCTGCACACGTGAGTAGCGAGGACTCCTTACACACACACAAGCTGCACACGTGAGTAGCGAGGACTCTTTACACACACACAAGCTGCACACGTGAGTAGCGAGGACTCTTTACACACACACAAGCTGCACACGTGAGTAGCGAGGACTCCTTACACACACACAAGCTGCACACGTGAGTAGCGAGGACTCCTTACACACACACAAGCTGCACACGTGAGTAGCGAGGACTCCTTACACCCACACAAGCTGCACACGTGAGTAGCGAGGACTCCTTACACACACACAAGCTGCACACGTGAGTAGCGAGGACTCCTTACACACACACAAGCTGCACACGTGAGTAGCGAGGACTCCTGACACACACACAAGCTGCACACGTGAGTAGCGAGGACTCCTTACACACACACAAGCTGCACACGTGAGTAGCGAGGACTCCTTACACACACACAAGCTGCACACGTGAGTAGCGAGGACTCTTTACACACACACAAGCTGCACACGTGAGTAGCGAGGACTCCTTACACCCACACAAGCTGCACACGTGAGTAGCGAGGACTCCTTACACACACACAAGCTGCACACGTGAGTAGCGAGGACTCCTTACACACACACAAGCTGCACACGTGAGTAGCGAGGACTCTTTACACACACACAAGCTGCACACGTGAGTAGCGAGGACTCCTTACACCCACACAAGCTGCACACGTGAGTAGCGAGGACTCCTTACACACACACAAGCTGCACACGTGAGTAGCGAGGACTCCTTACACACACACAAGCTGCACACGTGAGTAGCGAGGACTCTTTACACACACACAAGCTGCACACGTGAGTAGCGAGGACTCCTTACACACACACAAGCTGCACACGTGAGTAGCGAGGACTCCTTACACACACACAAGCTGCACACGTGAGTAGCGAGGACTCCTTACACACACACAAGCTGCACACGTGAGTAGCGAGGACTCCTTACACCCACACAAGCTGCACACGTGAGTAGCGAGGACTCTTTACACACACACAAGCTGCACACGTGAGTAGCGAGGACTCCTTACACACACACAAGCTGCACACGTGAGTAGCGAGGACTCTTTACACACACACAAGCTGCACACGTGAGTAGCGAGGACTCTTTACACACACACAAGCTGCACACGTGAGTAGCGAGGACTCCTTACACACACACAAGCTGCACACGTGAGTAGCGAGGACTCCTTACACACACACAAGCTGCACACGTGAGTAGCGAGGACTCCTTACACCCACACAAGCTGCACACGTGAGTAGCGAGGACTCCTTACACACACACAAGCTGCACACGTGAGTAGCGAGGACTCCTTACACACACACAAGCTGCACACGTGAGTAGCGAGGACTCCTGACACACACACAAGCTGCACACGTGAGTAGCGAGGACTCCTTACACACACACAAGCTGCACACGTGAGTAGCGAGGACTCCTTACACACACACAAGCTGCACACGTGAGTAGCGAGGACTCTTTACACACACACAAGCTGCACACGTGAGTAGCGAGGACTCCTTACACCCACACAAGCTGCACACGTGAGTAGCGAGGACTCCTTACACACACACAAGCTGCACACGTGAGTAGCGAGGACTCCTTACACACACACAAGCTGCACACGTGAGTAGCGAGGACTCTTTACACACACACAAGCTGCACACGTGAGTAGCGAGGACTCCTTACACCCACACAAGCTGCACACGTGAGTAGCGAGGACTCCTTACACACACACAAGCTGCACACGTGAGTAGCGAGGACTCCTTACACACACACAAGCTGCACACGTGAGTAGCGAGGACTCTTTACACACACACAAGCTGCACACGTGAGTAGCGAGGACTCCTTACACACACACAAGCTGCACACGTGAGTAGCGAGGACTCCTTACACACACACAAGCTGCACACGTGAGTAGCGAGGACTCCTTACACACACACAAGCTGCACACGTGAGTAGCGAGGACTCCTTACACACACACAAGCTGCACACGTGAGTAGCGAGGACTCCTTACACACACACAAGCTGCACACGTGAGTAGCGAGGACTCTTTACACACACACAAGCTGCACACGTGAGTAGCGAGGACTCCTTACACACACACAAGCTGCACACGTGAGTAGCGAGGACTCTTTACACACACACAAGCTGCACACGTGAGTAGCGAGGACTCCTTACACACACACAAGCTGCACACGTGAGTAGCGAGGACTCTTTACACACACACAAGCTGCACACGTGAGTAGCGAGGACTCCTTACACACACACAAGCTGCACACGTGAGTAGCGAGGACTCTTTACACACACACAAGCTGCACACGTGAGTAGCGAGGACTCTTTACACACACACAAGCTGCACACGTGAGTAGCGAGGAGAATTTTGAATTTGAGATAGGTACTTTATATAAACTAACTTAATCAGTACATACACTGGTAAACGAAAATTACATCAGGGAGATTGCATTTTGATGTTTGCAGCAGTGGTAGGCCAGGATTTCATTCTGATTTCTGATAGTGCGTTTTCAGTTTTCCGCGTGGTTTCGTAGTTGTGTTGATGGTATAAAGAGCGGGGTCTGCGTTGGGGCCCCAGCCGCCGGAGGAAAAGAAACCTTCGGCGAAATCTTGTTGGCAAGAGCTCGGAAAAGCCAATATTCATTCAGATGTTTTTTTAAAATGTTTTATGCACATTTTGTTTCAGACCAACAGTTCTGACTTGATGGTTTTATACTATTTTGGTGTATTGTTCCTCATAATTCGGATTGTTTGCCCCTTCTTGACCCAACTAGGGGCGGGGGCGGCGACCCCCCTCCGCCCCCCGTAGTTACGCCACTTAATGTGATGGAGCATTAGCTAGATGATGGTTAACCCATAAGCATCCATAAGGCGTACTGGTATTCGCTATGTGTAGGAAATTCAACCCCCGTGGCAGGTTTCGTGATGATATCACAAACAACTTCTAGATGAATAATTTTTTTGGTGTAACTCCAGCTTCCGTGTCGTATAGTTCTGGTGACGTCATCAAGATGGCTGCCATCAAAACTAATATAATTGTTTATATATCCATGAACGGATTTCAATGTGTATAGTCTCATTTGAAAATAATTTATAGTACTATAAAACTAATTTGTGGTTTCTTAAAAATATTTATAAATAAATAACAAACTCCATTTTTACTTGCTTTCGACGTTATACAGCTTATGGGTTTATATATCTTAAACCTTAAACTAATACGGCAATTTTGTGGAGATTGTATTTGTAGGTATAACAATTAACTTTCAAATGAGACTATACGCATTGAAATCCGTTAATTACTGACGGATATATTGACAATTGTTTTAGTTTTGATGAAGGCCATCTTGATGACGTCACCAGAACTATACGCCACGGAAGCTGGAGTTACACCATACCAATTATTCACCTAGAAGTTGTTCGTGAATAAAAAAATGTATCCTCATGATATCATCACGAAACCTGCCACGGGGGTTGAATTTTCTACACATAGCGAATACCAGTACGCTTATGGATGCTTATGGGTTAAAAACGTTATTTTGCGAGGTTTTAATATTGGCGCCGGCGGAGTCTTTCCTCTAACGGTGGATTCACAAGCCCCTTACGTCGGATGTTGACGTCGGGTCGTTGGCCAATCGTAGCCATTTACGTCAGAGCCAGCATTGGAATAAATGGCTACGATTGGCCAACGTCCGACGTCAACATCCGACGTAAGGGCATTGGAACGCACCATAAGACCAGGTCCCGAATTCACAAGAGGTCCTAATTTTGGAATTCATAGTGGCCCCTACACCTAGGGACACCCATTGTTGCAATGGATTTGATTTCTATATGGGAAATAACATGCAAACAACTGTTACCTTGGTAACAACGGGCGCCCTTATTGTGTAGGGGACGACTATGAAGAGTTCCAGCCGTAGTCTTTTTCTGGTCTTAACTCTAAGACTGGCCTAACTATGGACCTCGTGTAAAACCAGACCAGACATGACATATGAAGAAGTTAGTAATTCCTGGTATGAACAAGGACACAATGAAAATTCTAATAATATGTTTTAAATTCCGTTCTCAGATACTTTCCTGGATTCACAAGAGGTTCAAAGTTAGGCCGGTCTTAGAGATAAGACTTAGGACCTCTTGTGAATCCGGGCCCTGATTAGCGTATTTAACGCGCGTTTGTGGGTTACGCGGGTTGATTTCGACATGTAAACGCTCGAAGGTTGCTACACAACCTACCTACCAAACCAAACTATATTACGTTGACCCTCGTTTGTTAACTCTAGTAATAAAAACCAGGACCTGGATTCACAAAGATGTCTAACTCTTAAATTGTCCTAAGTTAGGCAAATCCTAGCTAGATAAATCAAGATAGATCATCGCTGGGTATTACAATACATTCACAAATAACATAGTATTAGTTAAAATTGTTGATATTTCACTATAGTTTGTCTAAACTAGGAAGCCTTAGCACAGGCACCTTTGTGAATCTTGATTGTATTTTACTTGTAGTACTGTAACAGTTACTGTAGTTACTGGTGGTGGTAAGACACACGGTGTTTTGGGGCTTGCTTTAATAATAATAATAATAATAATAATAATAATAATAATAATAATAATAATAATAATAATAATAATAATAATAATAGTAATAATAAATAATAATAATAATAATAATAATAATAATAATAATAATAATAATGTTTAAACTTAGAAGAGTGAATATTTGGAGGTGCTTCGAGATAACACCCATTATGGCAATGGTTTTAGTGGTTTCCCAGTGTCCATACGGTGGAACATCTCTATTTACTAGGATGGCTTCGAGAAATCGGCCACCACCGTACACACACGACACAAAGAGGAACGTATTATTACTGATTGAGAAGTTTTAACAATTGATGTGAACAAGGACTAATTTAAGACAGTAGCGAGTGAAATTGAACAAGGTACCTCATGGAAATACTTGACATTACATCAGTATTGTCCGTATAACATGTAAACACCGGCTTTGATCGAGATTGGTGATTGATTTGAATTAGTTGCAATTGAAGTTAAATATTGGTACACAGACACACATGAAAATACTTGACATTACGTCCGTACAACATGTTAACGCCGGTTTTGGCCGAGGCTGTACATCATACATGCAATATAATAATAATAATTATTATAATTATTATTATTATTAAAAGCGAAAGAAGAATTCCCATACCTGGGTAGTTTAATGACTAGTAAAGCAAAGATAGGAAGTGAAATAGAAAGAAGAATAAAAATAGCAGATGGTTTCTACCAGAAGATAAGAAAGCTCTTATGGGATGAACACTTTCCACTTGCGTGCAAACAACTATTATATAAGCTGTAGTATGTCCCTATATTGACCTACGGGGCAGTAACGTGGACAACAGGCTGGAAGGAAGATAGTAAGATACAAGCGGCCGAAATGAAATTTATCCGCAGTATGGCTGGAATATCAAAAATGGACAGAGTCAGAAGCAGTGAAATAAGAAAAAAGGTAGGAGTGGAGAGTCTGATGTTTAAAATGGGGAGAGACAGATTAAAATGGTTTGGCCACCTTAAGAGAATGAATGAAAAGAGCATACCAAGACAGACATTTGAGAAAACTTATAAGAAGAGAAGAGTAGGAAGACCACGGGACAGATGGCTGGACCAAATAATACAGGACGTGGAAGCAAGAGGAGAAGAATGGACGGTGGTTGAGTTGGAGAGATGGTGGGAGGACAGAGCTAGATGGAGAGAGCTGGCTGGACGAAAGGAGAGGGAGGAGAACAATTGGTGATTAGGAGCTGAAGGAGATGAAGAAGATGATGCATCAAGACTGGCAGACTGGTGCTGATTCCTGAATGCCCTAGTATTTGGTGGCAACACCCCCTTACCTGACAATGTTGGAACAAGGTGTACAGATAAAAAAAAAATTATTATTATTATTAATGGTTTTCACTTTTCATATATAATATGTAATATTAATGTAATAATAATAAATAAATAAGCAAATCATTTTAATGATTACACTTTTATTAGGGTAGAAAAGCAAATCACAAATTTGACAAAAATACAGTAAATATCCATTGGTTGTGCTGATTTTGTCAATCACATGAAATGCAAAAGTGTGCCAACAATTGTTTTTAATTACATGATTAAAATTGTCAATAACGATTACAAAATAATATGAATCTTGAAAAAAGGTATATGTCATCAGCAGGTTTATGAGTCACTGCGAGAAAGAAGTTAGAGAACATTTCAAATCATACTGATACTCAACACTGAAACAAGACAAGATTTGATTCCGTACACGTTCATGTGTTTACAATATGTTACGCAAAAAGTATGTATTACCTTATTATTATTTAATAAGTCATCACGATTAAACGGTAACATATTAGGGAAAAGACCCATACGAACTGTTGTTCCATACTCTACGTAACCATGTCATACGTATATATCAAACTGCCGTATACCATTGGTTTTCACATATATTTGGCAAATAATAAAAATGTGCATACTATAATGCTGACAAGGCATAATGATTAAACAATAACACATCTTGATTGTATTAGGGATAAACGCCAGTCGAATTTAAGAAAACGAATTAAACAAACATAAGTTATTTACAATTTTGTAGACGAAACATACAACTTCCTGTAACATACTTCCAAGTTATTGTTCCATACTCTCCAAAACGGTCATACATACATTTCAAACTGCTGTATACCATGTTGGTTTTCACATTTATTTGGCAAATAATAGAAATGTGCCTACTGTATGCTGATAATGCATAATAATTAAACAGTAACACATCTTGATCATATTATGGATAAATAAACCCCAATGGAATGTCAGAATTCGAATTAAACAAAAATATCTACAATTGAGTAGACCAAACAATTTTCTGTAGCTTATTTTCCAGTTATTGTTCTATACTCTTCAAAACCAAGTGATACATACATTTCAAATTGCCGTATACCATGTTGGTTTTCACATACATTTGACAAATACTAGAAAAGTGCATACTACAATATGCTGACAAACCATATATTATTAAACAGATTATTTATTGATTAACATCTTGATTATATTAGGGATAAATCCAAGTCAAATTTAAAAATACTATTTAAGCAAAAAATAACATTGGGGGGGAAACAAGTTTCTGTAACATACTTTCCAGTTATTTTCCTATACTCTCCAAAACTAAGTCATACATATTTCAAACTGCCGTATACCGTGTGATTTTCAGTTTAATATTTGACAAATAATAGAACTGCATAATATTAAAAAGATCAAGCAATTAGGATTAAGAGTTGGAAACAAAACTTGATTGACATTGAAGACATAAAACAAACAAAAACGTTGTACCGTTAGCGAGTAATATAGGGTAGAGGCGTAACGCCATCGGCAGTTTGTCTAACGCCTTTTACTGCCCAACATACTTTAGTCGGGTAGTAGGAGTCCGCCAAGCAACGCGATGACAGAGCTTTCGGCTGTCTTCGCATATCTTCGGCGAAGTAGCCGACCAATCAGGCTCCGTTATCGCGTCGCTTGGCGAACCCCTACTACCCGACTAAAGTAAGTTGGGCAGTAAAAGGCGGTAGACAAACATATGATGGCGTTGCGCCTCTACCCTATATTACTCACTCAACGGTTGTACTGTACACCATACTTTTCATTTTTGGTTACGTTTGTTTCTTTGTATCATGTTATGAACCTTGAATTTTATGGTTTTCCAAGTTCGGTTCTTAAGAATTACCTCATTCAAAATGCATTTCTCACATTCGGTTTTCCCTGGTATTTTGCCTCTAATTAAAAGGTGCCCTAACTGCCTGATTATGGCCTGTTCTTCAGGCTGACTCCAAAGTACTTTAGTTCTGGTTTTCCTTTTTCTTTGTATCCTCGTATCCGGGACATAATCAGCGTCACTGTCGCTGGATGTAGAGTCCTGTAATTGTGGTGCAACCAAATCTTCGGGTATTGGACCACTATTACCACTAACCTCTCTTGGTATTCTATTGTCCGTACTGGTACTGGCTACATTTGCATCGCGGTAGTCCACCGACATAAGATCAACACTTGATCCTTTGTGTTGGTTTATTGTTCCCGAGTCCATGGCAAGCAATAATTTGCTTATTTTAGCCAGTTGAATAGTACTTTCGGGCAGTCTATAGAATTCCCGGTGAACTGCCAAGTTATGGCCCATAAAAGTGGCCAACTGGTCCAACTCATTTTCCTTTAAATCAAGAAGCTGAACTACAGTTGCGATGTGCTTCCTTAACTTTGTTGACCTTAGTAGCTGGGGTTGAGAGGCACCACAGTCTTCAGCCTCTCGTCGTAGTACATCGCAAGCTCTAATGTGTAGTACGCTGTTTGGATTGGCAAACATATATATGTTGTCCGGTGACACGCCAGCTTCGGTTCTCGTTTCACAAAGCATATCGAACTGCATCTTTAGTGAAGCCGTTAACAAGATAGGAACCTTGCGTCCCCTTTTACCCTGGACTTCAAAGCGGACCAAGTTGCGTGCCAGATGTTTTTCTACGTTTGTTAGTGTTCCTTCAACGTCCTCACTAAGAGTGGTCATATCTCTATTCTTGTATGTATCAATTTTTATTCTTTGTACTTCGCCAGTTCTTCTTCTGTTGAATAACAGAGTTTGGGCTAGTGTGGATTCGCTCAAAGCTTTCCAGTTTTCTGAGTTGCATGTCGCTTTAAGAGCCATGATGTTTGCCTTAGACTTGTCTTTCAAAGAAGTTGTTAGTTTCAATATGTCACTAGCTTGAGGTAAGACTGCAGTTTTATTCCACTTGTTTCCGTAAATTGTTGAGAGGGCGTGCCCGGAAACACACTCCTTCCAGTTGATTTCCAGGATGTACAGAAAACTGTCGATTTCTTCTCTACGGCACGTGTTACCCTCCACTATCACTTGGGATTTTAACATTCCACAACACTTTTTCATTGTTGTGCCCAGCTTCAAAGCTAAGCTGGGTATGCCATAAGAGGCAGTTGCCTCATTAAAATTTGCCGTTTTCTTTACGGCCTTTACAAATGTGTCAAAAAATTGTGGATGTATTACGTCGGCGAGTTGCCGTATACGTGATTCCATGCCTCGTAACGTTAGCAACAAGCGGCCTATTTCGCGCATTTTCTGCGCAATAAAGGAGTACAAGTGATTTGACCTACCATGGTGCCGATTGTACAAAGACGACCCGAATTTAAGTATTAAGGGATCTGATTGAATCACTTTAAAAATGCTGTCCCTGTTCATTGTGGCAAGAACATCGTTGATTAGTCCTTCGCTCGCTGCGTTGGGAATAGGCAGGAGAGTGGCACACTTTGCTTTCCGTGGAAGATTTCCCTGTTTTGAATGTTCCGTACCCTGTGATAAAATACATTTTTTGACATGCATATATATATCCCGTTCGTTGAAAAACCCCAAGCAGTTACTACATGGTAAGAAATCATCAACTGACGTTTTTGTTCCTTTGTTAGCTCGCCGTTTGGGAATGACTTTCCCTGACCCGGCAGCAATAGCTTTGGAATTGTGAATATAATTCCCTTTTTTGCGCATTAATTCAATTAACCGGAATCGGGCCTTCGATTTTATTGGAAAAGACAAAAACTCTTGTACTTCCCGTTCCTCTTTATGAATCGCTTCCAGATGTCTGGGTAACTTGGAAACTAATTTTTCGCAGTACAAGCAACAATGTTGCTTATCCCAAGAACGTTTCTGGGGCTCATTACTGGATTCCTGCACAAACAGGGCTGGGTTGGAATTACCAGCAGGTTCGACTGCAGAGACTGATCTTCCTGTTTCGTCATTTGAATGAGGCTGATATTCACTTTCACCTTCTGAATCACTTGAATCCGTAATGGCTGTGGTCACAGTAGGTTCGACTGCAGAGACTGATCTTCCTGTTTCGTCATTTGAATGAGGCTGATATTCACTTTCACCTTCTAAATCACTTGAATCCGTAATGGCTGTGGTCACAGTAGGTTCAACTGCAGAGACTGATCTTCCTGTTTCGTCATTTGAATGAGGCTGATATTCACTTTCATCTTCTGAGTCACTTGAATCCGTAATGGCTGTGGTCACAGTAGGTTCGACTGCAGAGACTGATCTTCCTGTTTCGTCATTTGAATGAGGCTGATATTCACTTTCATCTTCTGAGTCACTTGAATCCGTAATGGCTGTGGTCACAGTAGGTTCGGCCGATGTTTCTGTGTCGACGTTTGTATGGGGTTTAAATTCACTGTTATTTAAACGCGTGTTTTTGTGTTCATTTTCAAGGGTTTGATCGTTGATAATTTCAGTGTCAATTTGTTGGTCGGAATATCCAACATCTATCACTTCAATTATCGCTGGAACAACTTCTAACTCTACCCAGGAATCTGTTGTGATCGGTACAATAAACGCCTCATTGTTTCCCCCCAATGATTTGTTTACACAAGTTACCTCTGAGCTGCTGCCAGCAATATCTTGAGCGATCTGTAATTAAAATGAACATATTGCAATTAAGAAAATTAAAAAAATTTAGCAAAGTTTTATATATATATATATTTGATTTCTCAGACTTTGTTGGTTGCAATATGTAAAGAAAGGATACATTTTACGGTTAAACCAATCTAAATTTTATTTTTAATGATAAGTCAACGTTTCGACGACTTTAGCGTCGTCTTTTTCAAGACATACAAATATACAAAAACAAATAAATAAAAAACCACAACAACCAAAAAACACTTGCATATAAAAACGAAAACACTGCCACAGCGATACATCACTGGGTAGCTGCTCTAGCAAGCTCCTTGAATTTGCTTCTGGTTATGGGACCCCCCTGAGACACTGCTGGAACTCTTTGTCTCTGAGAATGGTCAGCAACAGGCTGATTGATGGCTGGGAACACCTGCTGGACTTTAAGGTTAGCCACAATCGGTTTCCAAGCCGAAGGTAGTCTTTGAGCGTCATCTCGCTTGTTCAGGTTATGAGGCCGCTTCTCAATCTCAATTGCTTCCCGGATTAACCTCGCTCGAAGATTGTCCACTGAAGCAAGAAGCCGTACCCCGGCAAAGTTAATGTTATGTCCTTCCTTTATTGTATGTTGTGCTAGAGATGACGTTGACTGGCCTTGGTCCACAGCAAGTCGGTGTTCTTGAACTCGCTGCGATAATTTTCTACTTGTTTGACCAATGTAACTGTGATGACAGCCATTACAGGGTATCTCATATACTCCTTTGTTTTCTAAAGGAATCACATCCTTACAAGTTCCCACCATTTCGCCAATTTTCTTCTCGGTATTAAAAATCGTCCGTATGTTTTCTCGGCGAAGCCGTTGACTGATCAAGTCTGTCGTCCCTTTAATGTATGGCAAATAGGCAGTATACTTGGGTGGTTCTACTGGTTCTACTTGTGACGTCGAGGTCACAAGTAGAACCAGTAGAACCACCCAAGTATACTGCCTATTTGCCATACATTAAAGGGACGACAGACTTGATCAGTCAACGGCTTGGGTGGTTCTACTGGTTCTACTTGTGACGTCGAGGTCACAAGTAGAACCAGTAGAACCACCCAAGTATACTGCCTATTTGCCATACATTAAAGGGACGACAGACTTGATCAGTCAACGGCTTCGCCGAGAAAACATACGGACGATTTTTAATACCGAGAAGAAAATTGGCGAAATGGTGGGAACTTGTAAGGATGTGATTCCTTTAGAAAACAAAGGAGTATATGAGATACCCTGTAATGGCTGTCATCACAGTTACATTGGTCAAACAAGTAGAAAATTATCGCAGCGAGTTCAAGAACACCGACTTGCTGTGGACCAAGGCCAGTCAACGTCATCTCTAGCACAACATACAATAAAGGAAGGACATAACATTAACTTTGCCGGGGTACGGCTTCTTGCTTCAGTGGACAATCTTCGAGCGAGGTTAATCCGGGAAGCAATTGAGATTGAGAAGCGGCCTCATAACCTGAACAAGCGAGATGACGCTCAAAGACTACCTTCGGCTTGGAAACCGATTGTGGCTAACCTTAAAGTCCAGCAGGTGTTCCCAGCCATCAATCAGCCTGTTGCTGACCATTCTCAGAGACAAAGAGTTCCAGCAGTGTCTCAGGGGGGTCCCATAACCAGAAGCAAATTCAAGGAGCTTGCTAGAGCAGCTACCCAGTGATGTATCGCTGTGGCAGTGTTTTCGTTTTTATATGCAAGTGTTTTTTGGTTGTTGTGGTTTTTTATTTATTTGTTTTTGTATATTTGTATGTCTTGAAAAAGACGACGCTAAAGTCGTCGAAACGTTGACTTATCATTAAAAATAAAATTTAGATTGGTTTAACCGTAAAATGTATCCTTTCTTTATATATATATATATATATATATATATATATATATATATATATATATATGTTGATTCTTATGTTTTCGCGGACGTAAGTTATGGAGTTGTTATCTTCCGGGATCGACGGGTCGTCGATCCCGGGTCGACGTCAGGCTCTCGAATGAGAAGGATGTGATTGGGACTCGTGATCATGCCAGATGCAATTCTGGCGAAACGTCGAACAAGGGTGACAGACTTCGGTCTGCACCAGCATACTCACACAAGCGGCGGAATATCCCGGAAGATAACAACTCCATATATATATATATATATATATATATATATATATATATATATATCGTCACACGATATAAAATGAGTAGGTGGTTTAAACTTACCACACCACACCCAGGGTGAGGTGTGGTAAGTTCAAACCACCTACTCATTTTATATCGTGTGACGAAACCCAGAAAATGGTGAACAATAACATTACTTATGTCCGCGAAAATTTAAAAATTAATATATATATATATATATATATATATATATATATATATATATATATTACAGAACTTAAGACTTTCGTGACTATTAATATTGTTACTTGACGTAACAACACGTAAAACATGTAATTTAAACCATATATATATATATATGTGTGTGTGTGTGTAGTGTGTAGTGAGTTTGTTGTTTGGTTAAACGTCTGTATTATGCCATCATGCTATTCGAGACGATGAGTGTTGGTAAATGAGGATGAAAGACAATTACAAGGATCCATGCTACACGCGCAGGGGTCATCCTTTATAAGTGATACCCTTCAGTCCTGCTCCAACCAAGATATCACCACGGCGCCTCCTAATCGCTTAACACAAAATCGCATAACATAAAATACCAAATGATGTGGCCGTGAAAACCTGTTTGTGCTTTATTGTAAGACAACGTACTCTTTATTAATTTATGATTTGAAGATGGAACATAATACTAATACAGTTCCTGTGATTGTATGTATGTATGTATGTATGTATGTATGTATGTATGTATGTATGTATGTATGTATGTATGTATGTATGTATGTATGTATGTATGTATGTATGTATGTATGTATGTATGTATGTATGTACAATACAAGAACAATGAATCACTCTACACATCTCTAAACTAAAAGTAAAACTTGTACGCGTATTTATAGTCTACCCACTCATTTACAGGGATTGATTTTCAGTAGGGAACATTTATTCAATTTATTATGTGCTTCGTTGATATGACTGGGTCAATGCCACCGTTTAAATGCACACCAGTATCATATTCAAGATTAAAGATATTCTCCCAAGTTAAAATAAAAAAAACAGCCCGAGCCGGGAATGAACCCTATATCTTCTGCATTGGATGTTGGAATAAATCAACTAGACCCACACGAGCCACACATGTTTATTTTATGATTATGTAAGTAGTCCGGAAGTGCAATATGTAGTTGAGCAGGGATTTACAAAGCATGTCTGGAGTTATAAGTAGTCCGGTAAATGAAATGTTGTCAGATTCAATTTTATTCTAACATTGTGTCAACATGCGTAAACATATACGCCTATCATACTTTTAATTACTAGCTATGAAATTTTGGCCAACTTCACTGATAGCAATATAGCTCACGCGCCACACCCCAGGCCGTCATTCGGGAGGTCGTCGGTACAATAACGACCACCTGCAATCCTGACTTCCAGTTTTACCCTAGATATTTTTAATAAAATGATAATTCTAAATTGCCTCAAAATGTTTATCTAAACCAATGCAATAAACAATGCATTAATTTATTTTTAATTTTCAGAGTCGTTTAGAACTATTTAAACAATTCATTGTGTTGAAAATTGAATTAAATTTTATCAAATCAGTGCTTAAAATATATGTGATATGTGATGGGAAATAATACTAATGTGTGGGTCAAATTATTATTATACTATATACCGATCTTGGGTTATATCATTATTCGCTCGCCAATGCTACTAAGTGTGCTATAGTCGATGCATTTGTAACAGAGTTGGTTCAGTTCGCTTTAACCGAGAGTTTTAATGAAATGTGTTCGGTGAATGAGTGGATACTCTTAACTCGAAACCATTTATTTTAATTTTTTTTTAATATATTTTTTTTAAATAAACAGTAACTGTTTATCCCTACTCCCCCCCCCCCCCCCCCGCCCCTCCGGAACTATTATCCTAACTGCGCCACTAGAAAGAGATTAAATAAATTTGGGACTGTCCTAGGTAGAGTCCCGATATTTCCGACACGAGACAATATCAGAGTGAAGCCATGCAGTCATCCCAGTAAAGAGAGGGTGGCTGTCAATCAGCAGCGCTCCCTGACAATTTGCTGAGCAAATATTACAGTTATTACGGTTGTCATTAAGGAACCCATTACATTTAAAATTAATATATAAATTTGTTTCTGTTTTAATTTATATTTAAAAATTGAAACTTTGCTAATTTAGTTTTTAGTTCTTACGAGACAGCAATACCTAATTGGTCACTTTCAGTATTGTGTAGCGTTCTCAAAATATAACTAAAACAACTATAATTTTGCGCGGTTTTTATTTTACAGTGAGGCTATCCTAAGTTTCAGTCGAACGCTATGCTAAGTTTTTTTTTGTGGTGGGGGAGGGGAGGTGCTAAACAAACTCTTGTGGAAGCCCCGAATCTGAGTTTACGCCACTGTTCGCAACTGTCCTCCCCCCCACAAAAAACAAGCGATAGTTTCGCCACTGATTTTGCCCAAAAAAGGAGCACTCACACCTGAGGGTATATTTTATACCTAAACTGAAAAATCACTAGATCAAAGATATCAACAATAACAAATTCACGGATTGATAACTTAATAAAATGTATAATATAAAACATACTTACATGAGTTAAGTTGGTATCTTCCATAAGGGTAGCTGGCTTGCTGCTGGGATCTCTCTTAGTTGGGTTAGATTTTTTCAAGTCTTCATTTTCGTTCATCACAGTCTTCTCATCTATTAAACAAATATTTATTATTTTAAAAATTGAGGGTTGGCATCTAGAGATAGTAGGAGGAAACATGCTTATGAATACTTTTAAATTACTATCACTATGTTTATAATGTTGGCCGGTATCGAACCGGTGACCCCCCGAATTAGAGCCTCGTGAGCTACGCACTGAGCCATCTTTATCAGCGATAGATGAGCGATCTACTTGAATGTATCATCGTTGTCCAGTACGTCGTTAAATCACAAATAATAATTCTAATCATTAAAGTAGATCACTTATCAGTCATCGGTGAACGCTCATGTGGCGTTTTCCTACTACCACTACCACTACCACTACCACTACCACTACCACTACCACTACCACTACTACCACTACTACCACTACCACTACCACTACCACTACTACCACTACTACCACTACTACCACTACTACTACTACTACTACTACTACTACTACTACTACTACTACCACTACCACTACCACTACCACTACCACTACCACTACCACCACCACCACCACCACCACCACCACCACTACCACTACCACTACCAATACCACTACCACTACCACTACCACTACCACTACTACTACCACTACCACTACTACCACTACTACTACTACTACTACTACTACTACTACTACTACTACTACTACCACCACCACCACCACCACTACCACTACCACTACCACTACCACTACCACTACTACCACTACTACCACTACCACTACCACTACCACTACCACTACCACTACCACTACCACTACCACTACCACTACCACTACCACTACCACTACTACCACTACTGCCACTACTACCACTACTACCACTACTACCACTACTATTACTACTACTACTACTACTACTACTACTACTACGTCTACTACTACTACTACTACTACTACTACTACTACTACTACTACCACTACCACTACCACTACCACTACCACTACCACTACCACTACCACTTCCACTACCACTACCACTACCACTACTACTACCACTACTACCACTACTACCACTACTACCACTACCACTACCACTACCACTACCACTACTACTACTACTACTACTACTACTACTACCACTACCACTGCCACTACCACTAATAATAATAATAATAATAATAATAATAATAATAATAATAATAATAATAATAATAATAATAGTAATTAAATAATAAATAAAAATTATAATTATAAATATATATCTAGGTACAATATTATCAAATCAAATTAAAGTACAAGTACTTGACGTATCCAAATATAATTTCTATCTGTCAAAATCAACAATAATAATAATAATACTAATAATAATAATAATAATTATAATAATAATAATATGATGATGATGATGATAACAACAATTATTATAATTATAATAATAGAAGTACAATACAAGTGATACAAGAGAGGTTCACATTTACTTTACTATAATCGCATATCCCATGAAGTCTAGATCCGCCACTGGACATGAGTTCAGTATAAATTATCGAAATACGCCTAACCGTGATAATGGATGTACCGTACAAGGGAAAGTAATTACTAATTAGGGCCTAGTAATAGTGTATGTTTTTACTTTCTCCCCGGATTATTGTTTACGAAATATAGTAACCCCGCCCTAAACAGATAAGTGAGCAAAGGTCTTTGATTAGATGGGTGAATCTGGTATAAGACAATATCTAACGCAAAGTTATCAGCTGGTAAAGAAATAGTTATTACATCGTTATGCCTTGAGTATATTGACACCCAGCACTCAATTTTGTTTTGTTTTTAATGGCATGGATCGTGTGGATTACCACTAGAACTAATCAAAACCAACGTGTGGCAAAGAGGATTGAGTCACTTGATGCATCATCAGAAAATTCGAACTACATCAACACCGGAACTGGTTATCCAGCGTAGTGTGCCGCGGTCGTTTAGGCGTTAGTCTGGTAAACCGCGGTCCCTGCGATCCAGGTTCGAATCCTGGCTTGATCATAGGTGTCAAGTGGCGTTTTTTCATCTTCATAATCAATAATCATCCATTCATCGTCTCGATTAGCTTTAATGCCAAAATATCATCAGGCATCACCTTCACCGGAGCTGGTATTTCAATAACTTCCGTGTTAGTGGTAGTGGTTGTAGGTTCAACATATACCATATTTTATAAAAACAAAATTAAATATACGTATATAAATCGAATTAGCTACATGATGTTAGAACGTTCCAAGTAACTGGCAGCCCGTTTAAACTAAATTATATATTGTACTGCCGCTGAAGCCCGTAATCAATAACTGCAATTGTGTCTAGTTCTCGTCACGGTAGGCCTATACAAAACGTTGTTGTGTTTTCCAACAATGGACAGAACAATAAACCTAGTGATGTTATTCTTGTTTCGAGAAACCGTAATGGACGTGATCGGTTAAGGGGGCTGCTCAGTCTGTGACGTCACGCTAAAGCAATGTCAGACAGGCCTCAGGCCGTAACTATAAAAGATAATTGTTGGATACGGGTTTCAGCATTTTGTAGAGAATCGCTGTGTGTAAGGCTAATTCGATTCACATTCGTCATATTTAGTATCGAAGACACAAAAAAAAATGTTGAACTTCCATTAAAACGGTGAATTGGTGTGCCTTTTCCATCCGAATTATGATATTTTCAATGTTCAATTTTCACTGTGCTCTAATAAAGAATGTGGTGTCGAATAATAATTTCTTTAGCGTTATGAAGTGAATTAGCGATGGGTAAAAAATATAAGAAAACTAAAAAAACCACATGTCAGTGGAGGAAAACAAAGTTTCGCAAGGAAAACATACGGAAACTGAATGAGAGACTGTAAGTACGAAACATTTATATAAACATTGCATTTATAAACGTTCATTGCATTGCATTGCGCGGAATGTTGTGAACAATATGTGTATAGGAATAAGTTTGATGACAAACATTTACGCTGATTTTTTTAATATTTCACACAGAAAACAACACTGTTTCGGAATTTCATTCTGCCCTCTATTTTTTTTTCTAAAACGCACCAAACGCACTCTAAAAACCGTTTCAAAAAATTTCGCCTGTGACGCAATTTGTCGGGGGGCTCCGTCCCCCAAACCCCTCGTGCTTGGTCCTACTACCCACATTCAAATAAAGCTTATACGTACTGGTAAAATTGGCACTACACCACTGCCCTAAACTAATATACCTAGTTAGTTACCCGAAGAGGGTCTCATCAGGTATAGCTGGTGTGCATCCTATAACAGGTATTTCTACGAAAAATTAAAATGAATTATAGGTTTTTTGAATGCAAGTGTATGTTTATACTAGTGCCGCACCTATATCAACAATCAGTTACCGCAACTATCCGCAAAGCAGTGTAAGAAATAAGTATAAACCGTTAAATTGTTTTGAACAATGTTTCTGCCGACATTGAAAGTATTTTAATAAAATGTATTTCTAAGAGGAGTTTACGATAGTTTTATAGGATAGTTTTATCAAAGATTATGGAGGGCTGCATAGATAGTTATTACCTGTCTGCACTTGAGGTTTTACTCCCCGCTAGCCCCCCTGGGCCACGATACAATAATATTGCTGTGCTGCGGAACACCGGGAGCGCAAGTCAGATTTTTTTCCATTGCGGGAGTACCTCTCACCCAGACCGTGCCTCTCACGCATGATATGCCTCTCACCCGTCTCCCCCCGCAGTACCGAGGTTTACGGTATCTCACTCACTCACCACAGATAACGGATTGACTCTCACTGTTCCAGCCATTCCTTCCCATATCCCATTCGTATGGTTGCGTTGCAACACTGTAAGTGTTGGATAACTGAACAACACTGACCGTACTCAATGTTTTAGCCGAATGCGATATGCGAGTGTGTGGAGACCTTGGTCTATATTCTGTATGTTGTGTTGTGTTGTGTGCAGCTATAATGCCGTGATGGCACTGTCGAAAGCAGTAGCATATCCAGGAATTCGAAAGGGGGGAGAGGGGTTTGAATCCTTATTATGGAGGAACCGAACTGGTGTAGCGGTCCGGGAGGCTTGCTCCACGTAAAGTTTTTCTCGGCAAGGTAATTTTGGCGGTATCTGTGCTTTTTAGAGCGGCCAATTGAAAACAAATCATTAAATTTCTGCCAACAAATCTTCTCTCAATAATCGCACATTTCAAAAAGCGATTTAATGATGTATGTGTTATGTGTTATCTAGGTCCGTATTTAAAACTAGTAAACCGCTGTGTGACGCGTTGATAAGCGAGCGCGTATACGTCCACGTCCACTCTGTCCACATGTTTCTAACCCATATTTCAAGAAAGTGCATGCACACTGCACAGCCTTCCAAAAACTTCCCTGAAAGTACGGCGTATCACTATAACATTGTGCTAGTCTTTATTTTCAAAGGGCTTTGTTTTCTTAGTCATGGTTACTTGGATGCCAATTGTACCTCCAGTATATTATTTCTCTATGCTCCAGTACTTATCGGATAGAGATAAAATTAACTTATTTGTGAGGATCAGACGAAAATTCACTATAAAATGGCTCTCACATTTTGCTGCAATTTTTTTTTAGAATACAACTTTCGAGTATGACCGAGTATGACAAATTTTAACTTGATCGGACTCCCTGTTCGACCCCCATCGCGAGACGTACGAACAAAAAACAGAACGAGTGTGCATGTGTCGGGAGGGAGATGAAATCTGTATACATATTATTTGGCATCTTTCATGATACTTCCATCGCTAGAATATATTCAATCAATAGGATATGTATTCTATAAGTTTTTAAGCGAGCGTAGGGAGCGTCCCCATTCTACTATTTGTTTTTTATGTCTCGCGATAGCGGTCGAACGGAGAGTCCGATCAAGTTGAAATTTGGATCATCCGCAAGCCTTTATGTGGTTTGAACGCCTTTAGTTTTGTAGAAAAATTGGTCAATAAGTTAGAAAGTAAAATTACAGTTACTAAAAAGTACGTTTCTAAAACAAATTGGCAGCAAAATGGGAGACAGCCATTTTGTAGTAAATATCCGTCCGGTCACGAATAAGTTAATGTTATCTTGATCCTATAAGTATTGGAGGTACAAATTGGTCAAAGTAACCATGGCAACGTAAACAAAGTTCTTTGAAAATAAAGACTTTAATAGCACAATATTATATTTATAGTGATGAGTGATGACGTAGTTTCCGTTTTTTTTTTTTTTTTGAACGAATATGCGCTCGTCACAGAGCTTTTTCCAGATATTGTTCACATTGCATCGCTATACACATAATATGTATGACAATAGATAAATGAGTATTTTTAACCAAAATTGGTCCTGATCAAACAAATAAAATCAATTTCAAGTTCGTTCCGCTCATTTCTTTCTTACCAACCATACAAACACTCCGCCCCCACAACACCGCCTGTACTGGGAGACGTTATCCGCCAAATACCTCAGCGGTAGTGACTAGTGACTACTCCTATTTTCAATTTAATTTCAGATCCTCACAATTCTCTCCAAAAATTCAAGTGCCATACGATATTTCACACTCAGACAAAGAAAAAGCGTTATACTTCCGAGGGAAGTTAGAGTGATTGGACACGAGTGGATTTTTTATTTGCAACTGGTCATCAATGATAAACATTAATTATTACGTATACATTTGCCGACGTCAGTAAATCAATGATCGGACTGAACTCCCTCTCCTGCACTCTATTTTTTGTTGCTCGATCTCGATACATTATACATACATTATATGCTCGATCGATTATACACGGATCAATAGCCAACATTCGTAGATGATAAAAAATTATCAATAACTCTTTAAAAAAATGAGTGCAGAAGACTTGTCGGAGTAAAATACAGGTTCTCACCTTGTTTTACTTATTTTGCATACCGTAAGTAAATGTAGGGTTATAATTCTCGAGCTTTCTCCGGATGCAAGGGACGAGCCATTTTATTGTTGTAATAATAATAAAATTAAAAGATTATATTCATATAGACGAAAGGGGTCGCGCTACAAAACAATCGCCGCCGCTCGTCCCGTTTGCATAGCAAGAAACTGTGGAAACCTAGTGAGGAGGTAATATTCAACTATCAATGAACAGTAGATGTTGCTTATCTTATCTGTCGACGTCACTGCGGGCGCGCTGGCAACAGGGCAAATTTCCCCTCCGCTGCCGTGGGTGATTCCCGCGTGTCGCGTCGCTCCAGCGACGGTCAATTAGGTTGAAATTCGCTTGCTTCCAGTATGATTTCTATTACCTCTTAGCATTAAGTATAATGAACGCTATAGGCATATGTGGTGTGACGAGCAATGTGGCTCAGCGGTAACACACGATACTCTAATTCGTGAGGTCGCCGGTTCGATTCCGGCCACCGGCAGTCCTGACTGAAGTTTTTTCCAGAGGATTTGCTCAGTCGTAAAGCCGAATGCTAGAATTGAGTCCACTAACTGCCCTCGACCATTTGTCGTTGTCGTTGTCGTTGTCGTTGTTGTACATTAAAGCATATCATTTTATGTTAAAATTACATGTGTAGGCCTACTATCCAAAACCCCAAAACCCTAATATACATATCTAGGGTGTTCACGCAAACCCGATCCGATGGCATGGTTGCCACGGTGGCCAGGTTGCAATCTGTAGTGATCGGCCTTAGATTTGCGTACATACCCCTAGTTAAACCATGAAGAGGGCACATTTGTGCACCCTATAGCGGGTATTCCCACGATAAATTTTAATTTAATTTTAAAAATTGACTCTCTATCCACAATAAAGTCTATGACGATCCTCAAAACTCACCAGTGCGATAACATGTAGGCTATTGCATTTCATGAGCTCCTGCAGCAACCTACTGGACCTTATCCACTGTTCAGATGAATATATATATAAAAAAAAACGTAATAATAAAAAGGAAGAGGCGGATAATTCGGTTACGCCCACTGCTGGCATGTCGAAGAATGAAGGTTGCCTACGTAATGATTACGGGCCATCTATGTCTATATAATAAAGAATAATTTAAATTCAGTACATCACAGAAGAGTAGTAGTAGACTTACCTGTAAATGCTATTTTGCCTGTCAATATAAAATATAATAAATAAATATAAAATATTTATAAATAATAAATAAAATATATAAAATATACAAAATATACAAAAATATATAAAATATAATACTCGATCCCTAAAAAAACAATAACATCCCTTATTATTGACCGGCATACTGACTGACTGACTGACTGACTGACTGGCTGACTGTCTGTCTGACTAACTGACTGACTGACTGACTGACTGGCTGACTGGCTGGCTGACTGGCTGACTGACTGACTGACTGACTGACTGACTGACTGACTGACTGACTGACTGACTGGCTGGCTGACTGACTGACTGGCTGACTGGCTGACTGACTGACTGACTGACTGACTGACTGACTGACTGACTGGCTGACTGACTGACTGACTGACTGGCTGACTGTCTGTCTGACTGACTGACTGACTGACTGACTGACTAACTGACTAACTGACTGACTGACTGACTGGCTGACTGACTGACTGTCTGTCTGTCTGACTGACTGACTGACTGACTGACTGACTGACTGACTGACTGACTGACTGACTGACTGACTGACTGACTGACTGACTGACTGACTGACTGACTGACTGGCTGACTGACTGACTGTCTGTCTGACTAACTGACTGACTGACTCTCTGTCTGACTGACTGACTGTCTGTCTGACTGACTGTCTGTCTGACTGACTGACTGTCTGTCTGACTGACTGACTGTCTGTCTGTCTGACTGACTGACTGTCTGTCTGACTGACTGACTGTCTGTCTGACTGACTGACTGACTTTCTGACTGACTGTCTGTCTGACTGACTGACTGACTGACTGACTGACTGACTGACTGACTGACTGTCTGACTGACTGACTGACTGACTGTCTGTCTGTCTGTCTGACTGTCTGACTGACTGACTGACTGACTGACTGACTGACTGACTGACTGACTTTCTGACTGACTGACTGACTGACTGTCTGACTGACTGACTGACTGACTGACTGACTGACTGACTGACTGACTGACTGTCTGACTGACTGACTGACTGACTGACTGACTGACTGGCTGACTGACTGTCTGACTAACTGACTGACTGACTGTCTGTCTGACTGACTGACTGACTGACTGACTGTCTGTCTGACTGACTGACTGACTGACTGACTGTCTGTCTGACTGACTGACTGACTGACTGACTGACTGACTGACTGTCTGTCTGACTGACTGTCTGTCTGTCTGACTGACTGACTGACTGACTGACTGACTGACTGACTGACTGACTGACTGACTGACTGACTGACTGACTGACTGTCTGTCTGTCTGTCTGTCTGACTGTCTGTCTGACTGTCTGACTGACTGACTGACTGACTGACTGTCTGACTGTCTGACTGACTGACTGACTGACTGACTGACTGACTGACTGACTGACTGACTGACTGTCTGGCTGAGTGACTGTCTGACTGACTGACTGACTGACTGACTGTCTGACTGACTGACTGACTGACTGACTGACTGACTGACTGACTGACTGACTGACTGACTGACTGACTGACTGACTGACTGACTGACTGACTGACTGACTGACTGACTGACTGACTGACTGACTGACTGACTGACTGACTGACTGACTGACTGACTGACTGACTGACTGACTGAGTGACTGGTGAGCGAATGTAATATGATCTCGCCACCTCGCCACTCTTGTCGCGTCACACAGCGTTTTCCTAGTCGAACAGAATGCAAATTAGCTATTATAGAGCCTCGTGAAACTGGGTTTACATTTTTCCAAATTTAGTTTTAAAAGACGATTGTTAGTATTTTTAGCTATGTAAAATGAAATACTTTGTACTCGCAAAGGCCTACATAATACAATTGATTCTAACTTTTTAGAGTGATTAACATGCTCTACAGGTATAGATCATAGTTGGGCCTATATGCACCTTAACATTATACCCGGTCCCGCTGTACGGAAAGAATGGTCCAAAAAGTATTTCGTTTCAAAGGAAATTTATTAATTTTAAGAGCACACGATTTTTTGTGCGAGTCTTGGAAAAATGTTCACTGTTGAATAGGAATTAAGAAGGCTGTTGTCGAAAGTTTGTGGTTATTTTGCGTAAAACAGAGGGTTCGCTATTTTAATTTGTGTAATTTGGACTCTTGTTGTTATGAAACGCTGCTATTTTATCAAATAAGGCAATATTCATAACAATCATATGATTTCGCAAATGAGAATTTCACGGGGCTCTTTCTACAGCCCTTATCAAATTAGGATTGCAACTGGCAATTTTAATCGTAGATGAGAGGTTACAATTGGGTGGCTCTGGCACATGCGCAGTAGCTCAGTTGGGCCAGTACGATCCAATCTCTTTTTAGACCGAGCTCTAAAATATAGTTGCGGAATAGTAGATCCGAGTCACGTGAACCAATCAGGAACGAGAACGGTTAAATATTTACAGAACACTGTCACAACAAAGTCTACGTTAATGGAAATAGGGTACCAATAAACAAATTATTTATTTGTATGTGATTATGACTTTTCTTTTAGTTATTATCAATGTATCTCGATTGAGTTGCGCCAGTTGGCGATGGTCAGCTGGTGCAGTGTGACTGGAGAGTTGTATAGGGCAACTGTAATTGGCGACTCCTGTCTACAATTTGAAATTGTAGTGTGAACAGGCAACCTAAACCCCTTGTCCCCCCCGCCTCCCTTCTTTGAAATAAGAACACATTACTCGGATTTTAGTTTACAGACTTTGTCCACAAATACAACCCAATTCATATTTCCAACACTCATTTGGTAACATTCACTCCTCTCCCCCACTCTTCCACTTGAAAAATAAGTAGTTTCTACCGCCAGACTACAGACTAAACAATGGATCTTATTCTTACGAAATGCATTATATTCAAGATGTAATGCCAATATCAAACACAGAGAAGTAGATGGCTATTGCAAGATTTACCTGTATCGTGTGTGAAAGGAGGAGGGCTTCCTGGTGAAATAATGCTCTCGTCGCTGGTGCTGGGAGGCTCTAGGATGGCTGGATAAAAAATTCCGTCCAGCCACTTGGCTTCCATCCTTCCTCTCCTTTGACGTATTGCAGATGGTGGACAACTGAACAGGACGTTGTCGACTATGAATCTCACTTGAATTGCAGGCTTACCACCTGCATGCTCTGAAAATAGGTGAACGTTGATCAGGACAAAATACGTATACTCGAGATTTTCTTAGTTTGACGCTCCCCTGCTGCTCCCCTCGAACGCTGTGACCACCCCTTACTCACATGACAACCCGACAGTCATATTATATGACTGATATATCGTATTTATTCATTAAATATTATATTATTTACAATCAGTCACATTTGTTACGCTTGGCGGTGGTCATATAACTAGGGGGTTGAGCTTCTAACTATGTCAAACTAAAAATATATGCACTCTAACACAAATTGTATTTCCTTGGATTATTCGTCGTAACAGATTTATCTTAATTATAAACTACAAGCCATTCCGGCAGTCAAGTTAAAGATAGTAGCGTACCCCTCTCGAAATAACACATAAATGTGCTGAGGTTAGGCCTAATTAAAGAATAATGATTTGGATATTTGGGCATAGCCGGCTGGGTTACCAGTGTGTTCGCGCATGGTTGTCTCCAAGATGTTGAATGATTTACTTATCAAAGTCTAGCCCTAGAATAATGTTTTCGAAGTACAGTCACCACCACTTGCGTAAACAAAAGTGTATCCATAGACGGGGGCACGTATGTAATGCTTTTTTTTTCATGTAGGTTATATTAATAATAATAATAATAATAATAATAATAATAATAATAATAAGATGATGCGTTCCGCTACTGTACGCAGAGACATTTACAAACATTGTCATATGTTACTTACCTTTCAATCTTCTTCTTGATGCACGCGGCATTTTAGCATCCACTTGTATCACAACACAATTCACAAAGCACAGTGTCGGTAGCACAGCACCAGTGGCTACCGAGTACTGACGCTCTAAGCGTCCCCTACCCCCCCCCCCCCCCCCCCCTCCCCCCCCTTACCAACCCCCCCCCCCCCACTACACCCTTACGCTCCAAATCAGCTCGAAACGTGGGAAAGCTATTGCAAGTTTCTAGATAGGCCATTGCCGCGGGAACGTTTGGGTAGCGGAAGGGGCAGGAGGGGAAATAAACTAAGGCTTTGTTATTAGAATAATAAGACAAGTACCGGTATGGAGTTATGTTGAAAATGCATGTATTTTATATGGAAACCCACTTCAGATTTGAGGACACACGGTTTAATTTGAGTCAAACGCGCGTTCCGGTATTATTTTATTATTACTTGAGGGGCTCGTTGAACACTAGTGGCTTTATTCCTGCTTCCAATGCAGAAGGTCCAGTGTTCGATTCCTGGTGTAGGCTGGAGTTTTTTTAGCTTTAGAATTTGACTTTGTAAACGGTGGCTTTGGAGCAGTCATAGAAACGAAGCACATAATAAATTGTATAAATGTCCCCCGTTGAAAATCAGTTGCTCGTAACTGAGTGGGTGGGTGCACTATAAATACAAATTTATTTATTTCGCAATTAGTACGAATACTTTCAGCATGATTTAAAAATCGTGAATTCCCACCAGGCAAACTACCGAACGTGTCTCTGAACATTGCGAAATATGTATTTGCTGAAATAAATGCAAGTTGTTCAAGTTTATGAATCGTAGCCGTACCGTACACTGTAGGCATATCAAAATGAGCGGGGCTGGTTAAAATTATAGGCGACAAACACATGCTTTCCAGTTCCCTTTCAATAACAAGTTAAGCCCTGCGAAGATCCTTAGAACAAACGTTGAAATATGTTCATCTTCCCTGACATATTCATGTAATGCGTAATCACTTATGATACAATTTAATATTCATACTAATAATACTAATAATACTATTAAAAGTAGGGTTGCCGTTTGATAATCGATATATCGATCGATACGATTATTCGCCGAAACGATCAATAATCGATTCAGTCGTCCCGAATCGATTATCACTATATCGATAATCGATCGATAATTTAACCTACGTGACGACCGTGCGGGCCCGTAAGCTTATTTTTGTTGCCATAAACACCACTGTAATAATTGTGGATATTGATTTCAATTTATTTTAATGCAATATCTGAATAATATAGGCTTATTCACGTCGTTTACAATGAATCCGTTCTTGATCACTTGCCGCGTAGTGAACAGGTTGCCGCTTTGCAAGCACTCGCCTGCGGCTATCGCGGTCTCGCTTCCACTCAAGCGTCTTGCGACTAGCGCTTTCTCTCTCTCACGGCAGGCAGTTAGCCAGTGTTGAGCAAGGCGGTGATTGGCAAATTCATTCATAAACAATGATGTGTACTCAGTTGTGACGTTCCACACTGAAATAGTCATTGCAATAGCAATAGTCATAAGAACGTAGTATTTTCTCATTGGCTGGTGATAACTTTACAACGCCTGATTGGTCTGTCGTAAGGTTTCTTCATTGTTGATCGTATTACTATTGCTATTTCAAAACCTTATTTCAGTGTGTGCTCCAGCAGGAGCGTTCACACAGAATGATTAAGGTTTAAGACTAGGGTTTAAGGATTAAGCCTTGGGACAACAACAATACAAAAAACAACGTTATTTGGATTTCTTAATCACTCGTTCTTAAACACTAAAACCTTCTTAAACCCTAGTCTTAAACCTTAATCATTCTGTGTGAACGCTCCTTAACCATCCGTTTCAGGGATAAAGCCCGGGAAAGGAAATAGTTCCAGCTTTGTAACGTTATAAAAATCAAACTGTGACATTTTGAAGTGAGAAAAGTATGTTGCCGGCATTTGAAGATGATGGCCTATCTATTTCACATGGTTGAACCAATATTGGGAAATGTAGAATATTCCCTATTCTATTAGCATTTAAAGTTTGAAATTTTTAGCTTCCCGCAAAACCGGCTCTTGACGTCATAACTCACTTGTTAACAACTGCCTCCTTGATAGTATTCTTAATAATATCAATGATATTTGATAGTTGATATGACATTTTATAATAACATCTAGGATGCACTGACTTTACAACAATGGTTTTTATAATAAAACACACTGTTGGACTTACACAGTTAAAAAGTATCAATGTTATTCAACATCGGTTGTCAGTCGGTCGGTTTCCATGTCCCTTGCCTCGCGGCAATGCCGCGCGCGGTGACCAATCACAGCGTTTTCAGTCGCGGTGCAAAATGCTGTGATTGGTCACCGTGCGCGGCAAGGGCCATGGAAACCGATCATTATGAGAGCAATAATCTACAAAAAGGTGAGATTTCAGTACTATTTGTATGATAAAATTATTGTTTAGAGAGTTATGACGTAAGAACCTAACCTTCTAATCACGAGCAAGATGGCGCAGGTCCGTTTCCGAGCGTGTATTGACAGACAGCTGTATCTTTGACTTGCTGCATGCACCATTCGAGCCAAAACCAATTGGGTGCCGTTTATTTTAACTTGAGGTATCCAGTAATCAAACTAAAAAATGTGCCATCGTCCGTCGTTAGCGTCCGACGTAAAAGCATGAGAACCCGCCATTATTACACATGAGTTGACCAGACACACATATTTTAAAGTATTAACCTAACGCAGGCTTGATCGAAGAGTTTATTCTAAATTGAGTGCAACAAGATTCAACTCTGCGACTGTTAGTGTTCCGATAAAATGTGTTGATAGGCTAAACTAACTCTATGGCGCAAGTGTGCCGTTCAAAAGGAGGGAGTCTCAAATCGCCCCGCACGTGCATCTAAAGCCCGGTGCAGTCAAGGTGAGCCCCTCCTTGTGGTGACCAGTGCACCAGTGGTGCACCAACAGGGCTCTTGTGCATATATTTGGTAAATTCTTTATTCATCTCACATAGCCTTCATCGTCTTTCCTCTTCCAACTTTCACATTCTGCACATATCTTTCCCGGCTCTCTTTGCGACCTGAACCGAGGCCGTCGCCTGAATGCCCACCAATCCACAACGCTTAGCTTAGCCTTCGACACTCGGTATTCTCAGATTCTGGTCTTACACAAACGATTTTTGTGAATGAATAGGTATTTTTCTGTTATTGTATTATCGTCAGAAATTATAATCATTGTTATTAATCACCGTCCATTAAATTAAATCTTATTAACATGATGTGGATACAAACGCTGTCGACCCTAAATGCACAATCCAATCTTAATTTGTTTATGATATAGGCGGTTAAAGGTTTTACTAGAAGCGCTGCAGTCGACACGTAGGCGCTAAAAATCTAGTGTTAAGTTTAATCGGTGTTTCATCGACTTATTAAAATATCACATTATGGATTTTAAAAGCATAACTAACTGACGTACACGGCTAGACAATAAGCTAAGCAGGTACTGGGTCTCGCTGCTTCCAATCAGGAACTGTTAGTCAGAAATATAATTCCAGGGGGAGGGGTCTATCTTTCTTGGAACGAAGTCAGCCCCATAATATGTTCCATGTCATGAGGGGAGTGGCCCCCACATAGATATACAGCTTCACTTGACACCCGATCAACAATTAGTCGAGATATGATCGAATATCTATTTGTTAAAAGTTGTCATTCTTTCGATAAACATTTCCCTTAGTCTTACCCCTTTGAAACGCCTACAAATTATCTAAATAGAATTCGTTGTTCTAAATCGAATAAAACAAGCTTCAACTCTCCAGCTCTAAACCTCACTGAGATAGAGCCTTTTAACATGGTCGACCAATTAGGTGTCAGTGTGGCTGAACGCGTCACGCTCGCTCTCGTTGTATGTGCGGAACCAATAGCCCTTGTAAATGCAAATCCATTGCCACCTTCCGTTTAACTCCCGATGAATAACTGGCCGAGTTATGATCGATTTAATACACGTAAAATCTTGGAACGAGAATAATTATTACACGTTGGTTTGAAAACACGGCTGAAGTGTCGGAGTAGGCAAGTACTAGACTTGACTGGCTTCTTTAGACAATATCATTCCAACACATACGGCTGTATCTCTTGACTGGATGCACGGATCGGACTGATTTTGCAAAATCGTACAGAGTGAGTGATTACGGTTAGAGGTTTGTTTTCATTTTTTCTCTAGCAACAATAATTTTTAGACAATTAATTGTTAAAAATGGGTACATAATCTGTTTGTTGACGTACGTACTAAGAGAGTGAGAGAAAAATGTTTCAAACAAAACCATTCCCAATTAAGTACGTCATTAGGACTATCTAGTTCCCGTGACGCCAATAATGACGCCTCGACCCCGGGCGTCGTGAGCATCGCGACGGTTTCGCTCGGAAATCATTTTATTTTACTGCAGTTACATCGGCGATGGTGTGTAGATAACGATTGTGAAAGCCGTTTTTAAATCGGACGAACCGTTGCACTATAATGGAAATAAACAGGTTTGGAATTGAGAGATTCTAGCAACTCGTTGACGCACGTACCAAGATGGTGAAAGAAAAATGTTTCAAACAAAATCATTTCGAATTAAATACATCACTAGGACTATCTAGTTCCCGCGACGCCAAAAATGACGCCTTGACCCCTGGCGTCGTGAGCGTCGCGACGGTTTCGCTCGGAAATCATTTTATTTTACTGCAATTACATCGGCGATGGTGTGCAGATAACGAATGTGAAAACCGTTTTTAAATCGGATGAATCGTTGCACTATAATGAAAATAAACAGGTTTGGAATTGAGAAATCTTAGCTACCGTAATATTGTATCACAGTATCAGACAGTCGCTCCATTGACGCCCGATGTTTGTTCTTGTTACGTCCACATTTGCTGTAAAATGTAAAATGTTAATTTTGTTCAAAGTACACGCATAAATAATTAATTATTTGAGTGTGAGAAATCGATACCAGTAGTATTGGTTTGACATCTCAAACACGCAACTATTTTAGTACAGAAAAACATGTTTAGAATAATTCTTCAATTCTTTAGTATCGGAATAAAAAAGCTAGTATGAGTGTAGAAAAAATGAAGTTTGAATCATTTTCCTGGCAAACGGGAGAGTGTAATTATGAACAGTAATGAAACTGTATTATTTGTATCTTATATCGTGTATCTGTATATTCGTGAAAGTTAAAATAAAATCAGGGGCTTGATCATAGCTTGATATTTCTCTTAATTTAATTGCCCCCTGAATAATAGTCTGTTCACTAATGTAGTCTAGAGCTGTAGTATATATATATTTTAGTTATTTGTATGCACTATTTCTGTATAATCATTTTGATATTTCACACATAAAAACATGTAGTTTAGGCCTACTTCAATTTTCGTTTTTATTTACTTTTTATCATTATTCTGTGTCGATTGGCAACAGCTTTGGCTGCTGACCGATATAATAAAGGTTCTACTATTAATGCAATTAAATTAATCATTTTGATTGTCCAGTGGGGGAGGTTGGCTATGCACCCCCCCCCCCTCCCCCTTCGTTCGAGTCCTCTTACAAATCGTAATGCGTTTAGAATCGATAGTACTGGCGGTAAAGTGTTATTTGGTACTTTTATAAAATAATATTCATATTTAAAAGTGAACCGCTTGTTGCAGTTTATTTCACGTGATTCCATCTGTTATAAGACAAAGAGGTGGTTCGATCGTAGTTCGATTGAATTCAGGCGAACGAGTCGAACTTACTATCGGTGTATCGGCAAGATTACCCAAGGTCACACCCAATGCGTTGCTTGAAATGTTGTCTGTAAGCTCAAGGTACTGTGTGTATATCATAATTTGTATCGTATCGCTGTGCTATTTTTAGAACCAGTGTTGAGACATTTCAACGTTGCAATGCATTTAAAGGGATAATTGAACTCCGACTTGGCTAGCTCGAGTCAGTTTCCAGTACCGTGTATTACCTAAATGGGGACTTTTCACACATACACACTCGGATGAAACAAAACGTTACAAGTCTGCAGTTAGTTAGTTGAGAGAGATTGATTGATTGATTGATTGATTGATTGATTGATTGATTGATTGATTGATTGATTGATTGATTGATTGATTGATTGATTGATTGATTGATTGATTGATTGATTGATTGATTGATTGATTGATTGATTGATTGATTGATTAATTGATTGATTGATTTATAGAAGGCATTTATTTAAGGCGTGATTAAGGTCAGTTGTGCGTTATAAGTACAAATTTGCAAAATTCTATTTTATATTCTATTCTGTGCGTTCATCAAGCCCATTGACTATATTCTCATTCTCATTTGACTAATTCATTGACTTATTCTATTCATTGACTATATGACTATATTTTCAGTTGGCATTAAGGGTAGCACAGTCACATTTATACAATGAGTACATTCCGCCATATAATTGGTATCGAACTGATATTTTGACTTTAAAAATAGTATTTATGAGTTTTTGATTAGTGTAAGCCTAAAAAAAAGCAATAAAGGATGGTCAACATCCTTTATTGCTTCAGGGTCATATAACCGAAGCAAAGAGAGCCTTCTGAAGCACGTAAGTAGCGTCGGAAGGGTAATAAGCTGAAAATGTCAGAAAATGTTCTAGACAGTCACATGATACTTCGGTAAAAATGATTCCCAAAATGATTCCAACAAAATTACCAAATACCAAATTTTGATTTTTTAGGCTGATGGATGTTTACTGTAAATATTTTGGAAGTTATTCACTTATACGCTGGTTCGCCAAATCTGGACTGAAAGTTTTTCCAAGGGTTTCCTCTTTGTATTGATTCTATCGAATGACCTTCCCTCCGAACACACTTCTCCCACCATACCTACTCCAAATCTCAAACGACTGTGCAGAGATAAACAGGTGCAATGGTGCATCCATCCCATTGAAATTCCATCAAGTAGTAAGTACATTTATTTGACTTCAGCATTTCTAACGTTTGTCAAGTGATATCAATTTATTTGTAAACGTTTTTAGCTTATTATATTATAATATACAATATACAATTTTATAAATATAATTATAAAAAAGCGGAATTTTTCACCAAGCGAGGAAAACAATTTGAGAAGCCGTCCTAGCGTCTGCCTGTCTGTGTAGCGAGCGAAGCTTGTTGTGGTGGGGGGAGGGGAGTACGCGAGCTGGCTCGTGTGATACCGTGCAGTCACATTTCCCACGCTGTTCCTGATATGATAGGCGTACAATTCTGTTGCGGAAAAATGTAACTCATTCGTTTACTTCAGGGCTTCTCAAACTACGGGCGAGAGCAATCAAAATGCGGTCGTGAACTTATGAAAAATTGAAGATATCAATTTATTTGTAGAAATTATTAGCTTATTATAATATAGAATATTATACAATTATAAATACAATGAAAATATAGTATGATAACTTATTAAATTTACGATAACCGTTGTTCTATATATATACTATATATTATATATATTATATATATATAAATTAAAAAACCAACCCCGACTGGTAATCGCTACGCACGTGCATCTAAAGCCCGGTGCAGTCAAGGTGAGCCCCTCCTTGTGGTGACCAGTGCCCACCAACAGGGCTCTTGTGCATATATTTGGTAAATTCTTTATTCATCTCACATAGCCTTCATCGTCTTTCCTCTTCCAACTTTCACATTCTGCACATATCTTTCCCGGCTCTCTTTGCGACCTGAACCGAGGCCGTCGCCTGAATGCCCACCAATCCACAACGCTTAGCTTAGCCTTCGACACTCGGTATTCTCAGATTCTGGTCTTACACAAACGATTTTTGTGAATGAATAGGTATTTTTCTGTTATTGTATTATCGTCAGAAATTATAATCATTGTTATTAATCACCGTCCATTAAATTAAATCTGTGGCGGATTGCCAGGCGGTGGGTCCGCAACAATCAAAGAAGAAAAAATCAATGTTTGGCTATTCAGTTTGTAACCAGGGGCTGAGATAAATACATATTAATAAATTTGGTTCTATATAATTATTTCTTATAAAAACCATATTGGTGACCCCGACGTGATCCGAATAAGACGCATACCTTCTGTCTATCGGTAATCACATTTAAAATGGAAGCACAATTACAAGAGTTGACACAGCGGTTGAAGTCGCTGACTGCCATCGTCGCCGCGCTCAGTGATGATCAGTTCCAAGGCCGTCGTCAGCGTTCAAGGTCACACAACAGGGCCCCAGCACCAGCAGGCACGACCACTGACAGAGGATTGTGTTGGTACCACGCTACTTTCGGCAACCGCGCTCGCCACTGTGTGCCTCCATGTAAGTACCAGGAAAACATTCGGGGCAGTCAGTAATGGCGGCTGGCTATGGCCCCACTGCAAATCGCCTTTTTGTAACCGACAGGTTGACGCGCACAGAGTTCCTTATTGATACTGGGTCAGACCTTTGTGTTTACCCGAAAAGCAAAGTTTCTGGTCATCCCGGGAAAACCGACTACACATTGTTCGCAGCAAATGGATCCCCAATTTGCACATACGGTCCTCTGACTTTATCTCTGGATCTTGGTTTACGCCGAGATTTCACATGGCGTTTCATTGTCGCCGACGTCGATCAGCCTATCATCGGTGTAGATTTTTTGGCGCATTACAGTCTACTCATTGACGTGCGCCGACGGCAATTGGTTGACAACGTCACTACATTAACAACTCCAGGAAAACTATCTACTGGCGCGCTAGTACACGTCAAGGTAATTTCGCGCAACAACGATCTTCAGTCCCCCTTTCACGCGTTACTCGCACAGTTTCCGGAAGTCACACGCCCAAGTGGCAATCCTACAATGCCAAAACACCAAACGCAACACCACATCAATACGACGCCCGGGCCACCGGTTTCGTGCAGGCCCAGACGTCTTGCGCCAGACCGCCTAAAAATCGCGAAACGGGAGTTTGACAGTATGATGAAAACAGGCGTCGCGCGACGGTCATCTAGCAGTTGGTCCGCAGCTCTCCACCTTGTTCCCAAGAAAGGTGATCAGTGGAGGCCTTGTGGAGATTACCGCCCTTTGAACGCCAGGACTATTCCGGACCGGTATCCAGTTCCACATATCCAGGATTTCACGCAGAATCTTTCAGGCAAGTGTATCTTTTCAACCATTGACTTAGTGCGAGCGTACAATCAAATTCCTGTTGCTGCTGAAGACATTCCCAAGACGGCGATCACCACTCCCTTCGGATTATTTGAATTTCCGTTTATGAGTTTTGGCCTACGAAACGCGGCTCAGACATTTCAACGTTTTATCGATGAGGTATTACGGGACCTCGATTTTTGCTACGTCTATATCGACGACATCCTTGTCGCTTCCTCCAACCCAACACAACATGAAGAACATCTTCGCCTCCTGTTCACGCGACTTTCAGAATACGGCGTTTTGATCAACTCCTCTAAATGTGTATTCGGTGTTCCAGAAGTCAAGTTTCTAGGGTACACAGTCAACGCCAGTGGCACCTGCCCTCTTTCGGAGAAGGTTGAGGCCATCCTCTCTTTCCCCTTACCTGCCAACGTCAAGCAGCTTCGCCAATTTCTTGGAATGATAAACTTTTACCGCCGTTTTCTTCCGTCTCAGCGCAACCTCCTCGCCGGTGACGAACCTTCAGGCAAAACAATCATTGTTTGGACACCGGAACTCCAGGCTGCGTTTCAAGAATGCAAAAACAGCCTCTCCCAGGCTACGCTTCTGGCGCACCCAGATATCAACGCCGAATTAGCAATCATCACCGACGCCTCTGATACCAGCATTGGAGCCGCACTCCAGCAGCGTACGAGCCGTGGATGGGAACCTCTCGCTTTTTTCTCACGAAAGTTAAATACCGCACAGCGTAACTACGGTGCGTACGACCGTGAACTTCTTGCAGTGTACGACACCATCATTTTCTTTCGCCATATGTTGGAAGCGCGCACTTTCACTGTGTACACCGACCACAAACCGTTGACTTTCGCATTTACACAGCGCCCTGAAAAATGTTCACCTAGACAGTTTCGCCACCTTGATTTAATCGGGCAATTCACAACAGACATACGTCATATTCCTGGTAAAGACAACGTCGTAGCCGATGCCCTGTCTCGTGTTGACGCCATCTCTTTTCCAGTCGGCTACGCTGATATTGCCCGTGCTCAACTGGACAACGCCGAACTACGTAATCTCTTACATGCTAACTCTACCCTGCAGTTGCACCCACAGCAGCTTAATGACGCAGATTTGCCTCTCTACTGTGACATGTCACAATCACTTCCGCGGCCATTCGTACCACAGACTTTACGTCGACAAGTTTTCGATAGCCTGCACAGTTTGTCTCATCCAGGTGTCAAAGCAACGACCAAACTCGTCACTCAACGTTTTGTATGGCCCTCTATAAATAAAGATTGCCGTGACTGGGCCCGCGCCTGTATCACGTGTCAGCGTTCCAAAGTTACGCGTCACACCACAGCACCGCATGCACGTTTTGCTACAACTGCCACCAGGTTCGAACACATCCACCTCGACTTGGTCGGGCCTCTACCCATTTCCGATGGTTTCCGATATCTCCTCACTTGCGTGGACCGTTTCACGAGGTGGGCGGAAGCCATACCGCTTTCCGATATCACTGCCGAGACCGTGGCTACCGCACTCGTCACAGGTTGGATCTCACGGTTCGGGACGCCGCTTAAGGTTACAACGGACTTGGGCCGCCAGTTCGAGTCCCACCTCTTCCGTGCACTCAGTAACATTACTGGCATGACTCACCTCCGGACCGCAGCCTACCACCCTCAATCCAACGGTATGGTGGAACGACTTCATCGTCAGCTAAAGGCAGCACTTCGATGCCACGGAGATGAACGCTGGACCGACGCTTTGCCATGGGTAATGCTCGGCATCCGTGCCTCATGGAAGGAGGACCTCAAGGCCACCCCCGCTGAGCTCGTGTACGGCACAACACTCCGTCTACCGGGCGAATATCTCTCGCCCCCTCCAGCGACGCCAGAATCCACCTCAGCATACGTTGACCGCCTTCGACGTCGCCTTTCACAGTTGCGTCCGGTTCAACCGTCTCACCACGGCCAACACGCGGTCTTTGTTTTTCGAGATCTTGCAACCTGCTCGCATGTATTCGTGCGTCATGATGCGGTCCGTACTCCTCTTCAACAACCGTATGATGGCCCATACGAAGTCATTTCACGTAACGATAAATTTTTCACCATCCACCGTGCCGGCAAGAGTGTAGTGGTCTCCATCGACCGGCTCAAACCTGCATATGTGGATGCAGACAGCATCTTGGCTGTCAACGCACCTTCCAAACCGACGCCAGGCCACACTTTTCCTGGCAACGTATTGCCTATTGCAGCCCACAACAACAACAACAACAACAACAACAACAACAACAACAACAACAACAACAACAACAACAACAACAACAACAACAACAACAACAACAACAACAACAACAACAACAACAACATCAACAACAACAACAACAACAACAACAACAACAACAACAACAACAACAACAACAACAACAACAACAACAACAACAACAACAACATCACACCCTCATCAACCACCATCATCGGTACACCCACCGCTCCGTTAAATGCAAAAGCATCCGTCAAGCGCGTTCACTTTCCCGCCCAGCTGGTCCACACTTCTCCGTATCGTCACAACCCTCCGATACTGGGGGGAGGTACTGTGGCGGATTGCCAGGCGGTGGGTCCGCAACAATCAAAGAAGAAAAAATCAATGTTTGGCTATTCAGTTTGTAACCAGGGGCTGAGATAAATACATATTAATAAATTTGGTTCTATATAATTATTTCTTATAAAAACCATAAATCTTATTAACATGGTGTGGATACAAACGCTGTTATAGACCCTCATTGCCAATGTTGGAAAGTGACGTCACGCTAAAACGTCCTTGAGAGCGCGAATACTAGCCCTAAGAATAAGTTAACAGATAAGAGTGTAAGGAATGATGAGGGAAGGAGGTGATGGTGAGGAGGGGGGGGGGGGGGGGGCAAGACTCCTGCCTTGTGTTGGTCTCAGCTTTCCGATCTCTTCTCACGGCCGGGCAAGCCGAGAGTGGACTCAAAATATTCGTAATTTTTACCTGATTACAGCAAAGGTTACGTGTAAATCGATATTTGTAGCTTTTACTTTTTATAGACAAAAACGGCAAAAAAAGAGAGAGCCACTAAGAACTGCAAGACCAAAGTGACTCATAAAGCTAAATCAGGTGCCGAACAATTAGATGTTTACATCAAGTTTGATAAAAAGCAAATAGAAGTCAGTGATCGTTTAGCACTGAGAGAAAAAATACTGCAACATCATTTAGAAGACAAGTTGGCCGACACTGTGAGAGGCGGCAAAACATTCAATATTTAACCCAGAATGCATTAAAAATATTGCGAGGGTCGAAATAATATAATTAACTCTTGATCTTTAGAGCAGTGGTTACCAATCATTTTTATGTGACGCCCCCCTTGGGACATCATCAAAATTTCACGCCCCCCTAACAATTTTTAATTATAATTGTTATAATTTTTGGAAGCATAAAACATAATATTGTTTGCTAGAGTGCAGATATTTTAAGTTTGACATGGTTTGAAGCTCCACCCCCTAGTTATGTGACCACAGCCCAGCATAACAAATATGACTTTCTTATTCTATAATATAATCTTTAATAACCACTCAATTCGATTGAAACCAAAATACTTAAAACTATATATTGAGATGGTTGGCTCTGTTTGGCGTTCACTAAATTTTAATATTAGAAAAAAAGGCCTGCGCAGTTGGCCGAGGTGAATTAGGCGTTGGTCTAGTAAACCGCGGTCTCTGCGTTCCAGGTTCGAATCCTGGCTTGGGCATGGATGTCATGTGGCGTTTTTCATCTTCATAATCACCCAATCACCGTCACGATTAGCCTGGTTGCACGAATATAGGACGTAACATCCCAAATTTCATTTGTTTTAAATATTAGGTTGAATGTTGGAAAGAGCGGTGTGCAGTGGTTGCAGCTGCTTGCAGATGGCTTTCCATTTCAAGTCTACAACCCTGTTTAATGTTGAGCTTTCATCAATGTTAGAGTTGAAAACCCAGAATCGCACAGATGTATAGATGAAAATGGTACAATCATGCATAGTGGCGGTAATGCTTGCTTAACTACTTTTGGGTAAATCGGAACTCTCTAAAGACGAACTCTCAGCCAGAACAAAAAGATCCACCTCATTGACGTTTCCATGATCATCAATCAACGTGTATGTTGGTCGCGTACCGGCCAAGATTGCTCTTCTGCTGTGTTCTGCGTCAGCTTTGTCAAAACTTACATTTATATTGTTTGTCATGCCGAGTAGGCTTACACGAGAATCGTAATGGCCACGTTACTAAAACCAGCCACCGATAAACATTAAATTTTCCCCAGATTATTAGCACGCTGATTAAGATTAATAGCTTCTTCTTACAATGGTTCTATTAATTAATCAATATCAATATCAACGTCAACCTAACCTATTAACCTTTAATCTAGACACTATAGACAGTCACAGTGACTATTATTTCCAACTGGTGTATAGTGTGTGCCACACAAACTTAGCATGGCACGATTCCCCCACCCTCAAATCCATTTGGAATACAATAACACAGATTTGTTCCTTGATAGTTAGATTTTCGCTTACTAGTCACAGTCGTCGTAATAACCTCTGATATTCTATTTTAATAATGTCCTTGTTTACTTATTTAATTGCGTTTAAAATGATAAAATAATATAATTGAGTAAATGGAAAAAAGAAAAATTCCGAAGAGAAGTAGCTTGCACTAAAGCAAATTAAAAAGTAGCACTTCGTCGTATGATGCCTGTATGCTAGTGGTAATGTTATCGATGATTATTTTATGACGAGGTTGTGCTGTTAGTAGGGATACGATAGTGTACACGTGTAAACAGGTTTACTGTTTTCCTATAAATATTACCGACGGCGCCGCTGAACCAACATCGCAAAAGAAATGCATGTGTACAGTGCACATCCTAACTCACGTGCAAGATCTATTGGGTAGGCAGGCACGAACGTGTACACGCCTTTCACAGAGAGAGCGTTTACTGAAATACACTTTTTGCCCATCCCTAACTGTTACACTGTCATGCGGCATGCGTTAGAACGTGACATGTCCTCGTTATACATGTAGAAGCCTTGTGTGTGCGACATGTCCTCGTTATTATGTATTGAGTGCAAGTGTGTGTATGACGTCCTCGTTATACTTGTGTGTGCGACATGTCCTCGTTATTATGTATTGAGTGCAAGTGTGTGTATGACGTCCTCGTTATACATGTAGAAGCCTTGTGTGTGCGACATGTCCTCGTTATTATGTATTGAGTGCAAGTGTGTGTATGACGTCCTCGTTATACATGTAGAAGCCTTGTGTGTGCGACATGTCCTCGTTATTATGTATTGAGTGCAAGTGTGTGTATGACGTCCTCGTTATACATGTAGAAGCCTTGTGTGTGCGACATGTCCTCGTTATTATGTATTGAGTGCAAGTGTGTGTATGACGTCCTCGTTATACATGTAGAAGCCTTGTGTGTGCGACATGTCCTCGTTATTATGTATTGAGTGCAAGTGTGTGTATGACGTCCTCGTTATCAATTTCGCCCCAGTCGTGACTCGAGCTCGGTTCCTCCAGCTTTACGTGGCAATGCTCATACACTCTTTGCTATCGGGGCCAAAGAAGGTTGGTACTAAATATTTAATATTGCCAAGTGGTAAGTTGTACATTTGTTTGTAGAATATTAAATAAACGTTAGTGTTATGTAATTATCAAATATCAAAAAGATGGGCCGATAATCTAAAATAAATGGTCACTCTTAGGTTCTTTGTACACTTATTGAAAGGTCAACAACACAACAAAGTGGAGACAAATGACCACAAGGTTAGTTTTATGTTTCAAAATGTGTTTTTTTTTTTTTTTTTTAAATAGCCGCCATTCCTGATTACTATACGACTTCTAAAATATTATTTTTGTTTTTACTTTACTTAATACAATACTAGTCGCTTCTTCTATTGGTTCAATTCCACCTTGAATACTCAATTATGATCATTGGCAGGTTTGCCATTCTTACTCCGTATTAAAACTCAACCATTATGATCATAACAATAATAACAATAACAATAATAATAATAATAATAATAATAATAATAATAATAATAATAATAATAATAATAATAATAATAATAATAATAATAATAATAATAATAATTATAATAACAATAACAATAGTAGTAATAATAATAATAATAATAATAATAATAATAATAATAATAATAATAATAATAATAATAATAATAATAATAATAATAATAATAATAATAATAATAATAATATTAATAATAATAATAGTAATAATAATAATAATAATAATAGTAATAATAATAATAATAATAATAATAATAATAATAATACTAATAATAATAATAATAAAAATATTAAAGCCATTTCAAACAATTATAAATGCATTGTCAATGACTCACACGTAGAATAACCTTTGTGCTAAATTTAGAAGTCAAATGTTCAAATTTATTCTTTTTACAAATGAGTTAATAAGTCCATCATTTTTCATTATATTATCACAGATAATTACTATGTAGTGAATGGGTTCCCTGTGTTATTATGATGGTCCTCGCATAATATGTGGCAAGCTTGCTTGGTGTTGAACGTCCTCAGTATTAGGTTTAAAAAGCAGATGTATTATAAACTACGTCCTCAGTTTAATAAAAGGTGGTTGACGCGTTTAAGAAAGCGATTGCAGCGCAGCCACGAATACACACTTGAACTACGAAGGCGACTTACACTCGCACTGCACACAGAATATAATGAAGACCGAGGACCTCTTCCAAGGATCATAAGATTTCGTACAAATACATAAATGAGGCTCAGGGTCACGAAAATGCAGCAAACAGAAACCGAGGACGTCCTCGGTTTCAGGACGTCCTCGCTTCACGTGTGTGTATCCCGACGTAGGTCCTCGGTTCTAGGGCCGCACACACTCAACCTGGTTGCCCAACCATGTTTGCATAAATGTACACATTTATATGGAAAGGATGGGATTTTTTGTTGATATTATTTTAGTGCTTGTGGTTGGGGAAAGGAGACCAACAGCTTACCTGAAGTGGTGGGTAGCTGCGTGAGATTCAGAATACGAATATTATTCAAACCAACAAAATTGTAAGGTTAATTACATGTAGGCCTACTGTAATTATTTATTGAAAATTATTTACCCATAGTTTGTAGACAAGGGGTAGGCAAGCATATGGCACAATGTAAAGCAGTATCACAAATGCACACTAGTTTTTGCCAACCCAAATAACTAACCTGTGAAATATTTAACTAAAAAAAAAATAAACAAATACAAAATATAAATATACAAAAATATAAAATATAAGAATAATATAAAACATGTAAAAATAAAATATAAAAAATAAAATATAAACATGAAAAATAAAATATAAAACACAAAAAATAAAATATCAAACATACACTCTAACAACTTTGGAATGGAGGAAGGAGGAGAGTTAGGAAGTTAAAGATGAAGGAAGTGAAGAAAGGGGTTTTGAGTTAGCACCTATTAGTATCTCGCAGGGATTGGAACGTTTCATTCATAAAGGCTCCGGTTCTAGTATATAGCATGATTACATTACGGTACCGATTTTGATACTGGTTTCCTACATAAAAGTTCCATGAGAACCGGTTCTTAAAAGTTCCGGCTATGCAAGATAATATTAATATCAAAAATCACGTACGTTGAAAACACTCCGATTTTAATAGTTTAACATAAGTGGTGTAAACATGAACCGGTAAAATAACTCGAATACGTAATTTCTAGGTTTACCGCCGATTATCGATTAACCAATTACTATAGCAGATTTTTACTTAGATAGTGGATTGATTATCGATATGAAATTTGTAATCGATTGGCAGGTCTGCTTACCTTATTCCCAAACGATTGGGATAGTCCCACACCAGAATAGTTGAAAACTATGGCATCCCCCTAGAGTTTTTTAGTCCTGTGTGGCACCCCTGCAGGCAGACTGCTTTCATACCTTACCTTCCCTTTGCAGCAACCTTTGCCAAAACTGGGTCACTTGCAATTACGACCCAATTACTCTAGGTAAATCTTCCCTTATGAAAATGTACTGTTGAGATTACTATTGGTATCACTATTGAAAAATTACGTGCTAGTAAATTTGGACAAACTATTCAGATTTACTATTCATAATTATTAATTACTATACAAAATGAGTGAAATTACTCTTGGGATTTAACATGTCAACTAGAAGATCAACCGTAAATTAGTAAATTACTATTAGCTGCTGTGATAGTAAACTATTTATGAGACCAATAGTAAACAATTGGCTGCTGCAATAGTAAACTATTTATGAGATCAATAGTAAACTATTGAAAATTGGAGAAAGCGTTCAGCAGCTGAAAATAATTGGCATGGATTTAAAGCAACTTTATGGTCAACTCAATAATATCTCACCCTTCTCACAGAAATAATTTACACATTTAACTATGCAGACAAGACATAAGAATCAACTAGGCTGGCTATAGAATAGAGTTACAGAGATGCATATTGAGTTGAACATAAAGTGCTTTGTATCTATTTGCAAAAGTAACAACATTTTAAAAGAAAAAATGCCACAGCACATTTTATTGGTCAATTACACACACTTGTACATTTATTTAAACAATTTCATAATTTACTTCAAAGAACAATTAAAAATTTCTGGTAAGAAACATTGATGTTCTGATAAGAAATACATTTTATGTGTAGACTTCTTGTTCTGTTTTGCACTAAGAGCCTACTTCTCTATTGAAGCAGATTCCATTTCTGCAAGGGGGGCTCAAAAGGCTGAAAACCAATCGATAACAATGCAATCAATATAACTTCAGAAAAGGAATTGATAGGTAGTTATGTATAGTTTATTTATAATTATAAAAAGTTTTGTTTTTTTGACATCAATGTTTTACGTGTCAGCATCGTAATGTAACATTGATATTTTGTTTCGATGTCGGATGCTGTAATTTTACATCAATGGCAAGTTGGCAACGTTATTTTACTATACTGTACATACCTTCAGAAAACGATAGCTGGAAAAATGATGTTTGACCAAGGTGTCTCTTTAGGCGTAGAACAGGGTCCATACTGTCTTTCCCAAGTTGAGGTGTGCGAATAAGTTTGTCATCGGAAGGCCTCTAGGAAGAAAAAATAAATATTGATATCAGCAGGAACTTATTTAGGTGATAGAGTTAAGACTTAGCTTTGAAGTCTCTAGGCCTAAATTATAAAAAATGGAAAAACAAAAATGTCAGGATGACATATTTTTCCTTAATTTTAAAGAAACTTAAATGGAACATTTAAAGTGATGTTCCAAGTAGGTGGGTCAATTCAGGTAATTACAAATACGTACTCACATAGACCTACCTCAACCGCACAGAATGTCAACATTGAACGGTGGATTACATAATATGTTGTTCCATTAACGCACTGACTTAGTATCATGCTAACTGATAAACTAACTGCTAACTGATATATATTTTTTTTTTAGTACATATTGATTGCTGTGTACCAAACTTGATAGGTCTATAAAGTTTTAGGATTAAGTTATTTTCCATAATTCGTAACTAGTCATACTTTTCTATTTTTTTCTTTTTAAGCAAGGTAGGCCTACGTCTAAATCTAACTTTGTGAAGGTCTACAGAAGGCCTACCAGTAGGCCTATCCTGAAAACTATAGGCTTGTAGGCCAATGGTAGGTACCGTATGTCCCAGTACGTCTATTGACAACTTTTATATGCCTAATGGTAAGCACTAATGTGCAATAAAATAACAGGTCTAGATACTCAATACGGTAGTACTAGTAACATATTATCAGTGTGTGTAATTTGCAGTCTGAACGACAAGTTCGATAGGCCTACTAGAGACCACTCCCTTACAGTTACCAAGAAAAATAAACTCCATCAGCCCTATGGAATGGTATTGTGCATTCTCATCGTAAGATAGAGGCCTAGATGCTTAACAAGTAAATTTGCATTATGCTTACAATTGCAGGGGTAATTACAGTTAGGCCTATTGATACTGTTACCCGGGACTCAAAGTATCGGCATCGAGATGCAACGTAACATAAAGGAAATGTTCCTCGTTCACAATAAACTGATGGTAGGCCTATATTGTAGTAGGCCCTACGTATAATGCCTAGTGTACGATTGGCGTCAACGCTAACTTCAACTTCAACACCTTGATAAACCTGTATATTCATATGGAAGCATTCACGATTGCAGAAATGGGTCAACCGTCAACTTGAACCGTCAACGTCAAAGTTCAACTTTGACGATTGGCGTTAACGTTTGACGCTCGCGCATGCGCATTCACATGTCACCAAAGAGTTTCAAAAGAAATATCTGTTCGTTTTCCAAAGAAAGCATTTTCTTCTTTTGATTTTGTTGATGTTCACTGGCACACAAATAATCACAAACAGCTGTTGTTTACCTAAAACCACAGAATGCTCTACATCACAACTTTGGGAACCAAGGTCTACTTGATCTCCGCCTAGCGGACGCTCGTCGAACTCCCAAGTTCGACGAGCCTCCGCTAGGCGGAGATCAAGTTGAGCTTGACGGGTACAACGTGTAGACATGGCCGTGCATTAACGAAGATCAACGAAGTTCACCGATGAATACCGACGCAGCTTCAGTTGCCGTCGAATCGTGAATCAAAAACGCTAACGTGAAACTATTACCGGTTGACGATTCAAGTTGACGCCAATCGTAAACTAGGCTTTAACCAAATACCTTACTAGAATAATACTGGACACTGTCCATATTTAACATACAAGAAGGCTGCGACACGCAACACTAGCGCTACTAACGGCTTGAGGAGATACGGCGATGATGGATGCTTGATTCAATGTTATTTTCGCACTTTAAAACGTGTTAGTAAAGCTAACAACTACGCATTATTGTACTGAAAACATATGTAGTAGACTTAGTTATGATTGCCATTTATAATTATAACCAAATTAATCTAAAATAACACTTAATATTTAAGTAAAAGATGTGCGAAACAATGTGTGTAAAACGAACATTACAGGGGCCGTTTATGTTATTACGCGACGCTTTTAGGGGGATGAATGATGAAAAAGCGATGGTATAGGGTTGGGGTAATTGTACAATAACAATTTTAATGTCTGTATTATCTTCCGTTTTTTGTATAATATGTTGTTATTACCCACAAAAATTAACCCCCACCCCTTTTCCACCCTCCCTCCCCTGACAGCTGTTTATTGGGGAAATAGTAATTACTTGTTAATTTATTTTTAAAGGAGAATGTAAGTACTGACATTCACGTATATAACATTTTTGATTTGTGTAGATACAAAATTAACCCTCTTCCACCCCCGTGAGCCCCCCCCCCCCCCCCCCACCTATTCCCCCGTTTGATAAAACAAAAAATTGTAAAATATACATTTCTTTATTTTTAGAGAAATGTATATCGCTAACCATTTTCACGTCTGAAACGCCTTCCTGTTTCGTTATATAGAAATTATAATAAACACATCACCTCCGCATCTCACCCCTAATGGATGTTCGGAAAATGTTTAAAACATTTTCCTTTATTATTAAAGGAGAATAAAAATATAAATTATCACGCCTGTAGCAACTTCGGTTTTTAAGATTTAAAAAACCACCCCTTCTCCCTCTTCTTTCACCCGCCTTACCTTGGTTTGAGGAAAATGGTTAAACATGTATATACTTATTTCTAAAGTAGAATCTAAATACATAAATTCACGTCTAAAACATATTGCGTTTTTAGATAAAAAACAAAACAAAATTCACCCCCTGGAATGTAATGGAAAAAGTAAAACAAGTCTTAAGTTTTTTTAAGAGATATTTAAAAAACAAAAACACCATAATTATTATGTTTGTCACATTTACCATCTTCGCAATTTAAGATATATAGATGCCCTCATAAAAAAATTCACCCTCGCTAATCTCACCCTCGATAATTGGACTTTTGTAAAATGCTAAAACATATTTATAATTGTTTTTAAGTTGTCTAAATACCAATTTTCACAGTCGTTACATCCTTGGTTAATAAAATACAGGGCCCAGATTCACAAAGGTGCCTAGTGCTAAGACGTCCTAGTTTAGGCAAATCTTAGTGATATAAATCACGCATATGTCGTTCTGCAATGTCATACAGATGCAATATAGTAAAATATCAACAATTTAACTAATAATATTTTATTTGTGAATGTGTAGTAATACCAAGATTGATTTATCTTGATTTATCTAGGTAGGATTTGCCTAACTTAGGACAACTTAAGAGCTAGGCATCTTTGTGAATCCAAACCCAGGTGTCCTCATTTTTTAAACAACCCCCTTTTTCGCCACCCATTGCTGGATTTTCGAAAGATAGTAAAACATGTTTTCTTTATTTTTAAAGAAGAATCTTTATACCAATTTTTACGTCTGGAACATCTTCGGGTTTTTGAGATTAAAAAAATCACCCCCTCATTCTATCCCTCTTTTTCAACCCTCTTGAGTGGATTTCTGGAAAATGGTACAACACATATTTCTTTATCTTTAATGGAGAATCTAGCTACCAATTGTCACGTCTGTAACATCTTCGGTTTTTGAGATATAGGTGTTCTAATGATCGAAAAATCACCCCTTCTATTCACCCCCGTTCACTGAATTTTCGTAAATATGGTAAAACTGTGTTCTTTTATTTTTGGAGGAGAGTCTAACTATCAATTTTTGCGTCTTTAACATGTTCGGTTTTTGAGCTGTAAAATCACCCCCCGTTTTCATCCCCGCAATTGGTTTTTCGAAAAATGGTGAAACACGTGATTCTTTATATTAAAAGAAGAATCTTAATACAAATTTGCACGCATATGTCATCTTTGGTATTAGAGTTATAGATATGCTCATAAAAAATTAAACCCCCGTTTTCACCCCTCTTAATTGGATTTTCGAAAAATGGTAAAACTACTTTTTTTTGTTTACAATGGAGAACCTATGTACCAATTTTCAGGTCTATAGCACGTTTAGTTGTTGAGATATAGGTAGTCTAATGAAAAACTTCCACCCCCGTTTTAACCCCCTTAGGGTCGGAATTTTCAAAAATGCTTTCTTAGGGATTGACTTCATTATAAGAGCAACGTAAATTCAAATATTATAATAGACTACCTATCGGTATTTGTTACGTATCTTCGTAACAATATTCTTATCATGTTAGGATCTCCTCGTGCCGCTTGAGAGCAGCACTACCTACGTGTCGCACCAAATTTAGGCCAGTGTCCCGTATTATTGTAGTAAGGTATTTGCTTTAACCTAAGCAAGGACACTAGGTATTAGGTACACTACAACAACGGAATTCACAATTTTAATCCAATACACCTTTTGAAATCCCGGGGTGGGAGGTGGCCTACACACCACATTGACTGGGTAGGCATAGATTATCTTGGTGACTTTATTGTGAATTTTTACACACTGTAAAAAATAGTAGGCCCTAACTTGATCTCATAAACATGCACTAAACTTCATGATATGAATCAAAATGATGGGTTGCGATTGGGCTCTGTTATACAAACAGGCAGGCTATGCCTAGGCCTAAGCAGACCTGCTACGTCAAGCTTGAGAAAATATTGATTATGAAATGGATTTGGTAAATCCCACGAATGAGAGGCCTAGGCCCTACCGTATCTAGGGCTAAGGTAGGCCCTACCATACCTAGACCAAGGGTAGGCCTACAGTAAAGGTCGGTGCACAATAGACCGGTAACGATAACTGTAACGATAACGATAACGGGAAAGAAGTTCGATTTCATGTTAAATTACGATACGATGCACAATAAGAGCTTCCCGTTACCGGGCCCGGTAACGGGAAGTTCGCCAAGTTTTAACTTAACGTTACCGTTCCCGTCCGTACGTTACCGGGACCAATCAGAATCAAGCGTCCACGGCCTGTTAAAAGTATTAGCAAATAGCCGAGCGTCTGCTTAACGGGCAATTGTGCATCGAATGCCTTCCCGTTACCATTTTATCGTTATCGTTATAGTTACAGTTATCGTTACCGGGCAATTGTGCACCGACCTTTAGACCTACAATCATGCACTAGGCCTAGGCCTACATTTTACAAATAGGCCTAGGTTCTAGGCCTAGGTGGATTAGCTCCAGATCCTTCCAGTACAGACAACACTGTGCCTGCATTGTTGTTAAGGGTCTAGGCCTAGGCCTACAAGACGGTATGTAAACAAAATATGATTGTACTGAGAACGTATATTAGGGCCTAGGCCTACGTGTCTTTTGATGAACACATAGAAACTTCCAAATGTGCGACAGGGCCTGCCACTAGGCAAAAGGTGAGGTTAGGTTAACCTAGCTCGAGTCTAGAGGTTATTGTATAGAATTCCAATAAAACAAAGCTTGGCCCAGAACAATTCAATTATATTATTATTATATTAACAATAACTAAACGTTGTACTTACCGAAATATCAGGCCATAACGGTTAGATCTCGATGCAGGCATGGTCTCACCATGATCTCACAACTCGCACTCCGCGAGGCAGCGGAGACTAGTGACGCAGCGCAGTTCGCCCAAACACTGAGGGCGTATCTCAATGCTCTATTTTGACGCTAGTCGGCTAGCCTAGTGCACTTAAACAACAATCAACGATTGTTGTAATTAATTGTCACTAATTGTTACATTAGTCCACTAGGCTAGTCAACTAGCGTCAAAATAAAGCATTGAGATACGCCCTGAACACTGTTCCGTTTCCGTCTGCCGCTTTGATACGCGCGCGTATTCAAAGATCATGTTCAAATTTGCAAAGATTAAAGACGTTTTGGTTAATGGAAAGATGAGGATGCGGCTTATATATAATGTGCATACTATGCATTAATTATAGCGTCTTCAAAATTATAGATCTTTCTTAAATCCACCCGCTTTATATTTTTTTAATAAAATTTTTACAAAAGACACTGTTATAAATATTTCGTAATTATGTTTTAATTTTTAAACCAGTTTAAATATGTAGTTTTGGCTACTGCTATGCACGGATTTGTAGATGACGAGCTTGATGTTTTTTGATGTTTTTTTTAATATTTCCAATTTGAAGAATGTGCTATTTATTTTAATTTTATATTATTCCATTTCTTAAAATTAAATAAATAAAACACATCAAAAACCGTTAAGTTGGTAGATTTAAAAAATACCAAATTATATAATTACTACCTTCACAAATCAACGTTGACACATCGATAAACTTTAGCAATGCTGGATGCGACTAAATGACTAAGCTGTGACTAAAGTAAAATGTCTATTTTGACAGTCAAGTGTCTAATTAAGTGCTTAAATATAAATATGACTAAAATTAGACGCTTTTGGTTTAACCAAATTAGTCACTTTTAAATAGTCACTTTTTTAGACACTAATCACCGACTGTTTGCTAAAAGAGTGTTTAAAATATAAATTTGGTGTCTAATTTTTACTTCAAATGACTAAAATTTAAACACTGCACACAAAGATGACTAAATTGGTGTCTAAAACGGTGTCTTCGTGACTAAATTTTAGTCATCTGTTGTTAGAGTGTAGTACATAAATGAAACACGAATGTGTATGTTGAATTATTATAGACAATAAATACAATATAATCTATTTAATGGATAATGTAGCCGTATTAAAGGGTAAATACTCTAACTTGAACTACCAGAGCACGACAGCCTTCGTACTATTTAAACATCTGAAAGTTTTCCAAATATCCCAAGGGTAACATATTTGTGGAAATACTTGAAATGCCATTCTCATTTGCTAATGGACGTTAAAATGTTCCTCTAAAGAGAGATAGAAACGATGATATGTTTACTGTGGGGCTGTTCCATTACTAGAATCGTGCCCTACATTACACAAGTTTCTCCTTACCTCACTGATATGAATACTTACATTCCATGTACATAATTAAAACTATCTTCTTACCTGTAATCGAACCCGGGACACTGATACAGAAAGAAATCAATTCTGTCAACAATAGCCGCATAACTAACATGTATGCCCACAAGTCACTTAATAGGCCAACGCATTTAATGTAGTAATATATATTATGTGTACGCATGTCTTATGTATTGTCTCGTGTTAAATGGATCGTAATGCATGCGTTCACTTATTGGCACTTTAACGACATACTCAATGTAATATCATATCAAGTGAATATCTGTATCAATTTAAAAGTCCTATCGTACTATAAATTGATCAGTTTTCTAATGGAAAATGTATCCCCATCTGATTACAACCCAATATAAAATGGTTATACTTGATAGCGAATATACGTGTACATGTATAATAAGTTTGAAAAGGAGCAAATTTTTAAGTCTACTCATTTAAACGCGAATATATATGTACGCACTTTAAATAAGATATATATATATCTTATTCATATATTTGTTATACGCGTTGTTGAGATATGTGTAGGTTTAAATTTAGAAATGTATCGTTGTGCTCAATAACAACGCATGAATTTTATTTTGAATTGACAAATTACAAAATATTACATCACATTTGCCGAAATAATAATTGAACTAGTTACTATTCGTAAAATTCATAAAATTCCTAAATAAAAAAAAAAAAATATTTTTTCCATATTTCTCTCAACAAATTTGTCTACTACTACTATTTATCCTATATCAATGTATTACATATATTATGTATGGATGCTAATAAGTTAATATACTTTGAAGGGAAAATGCACGAAAAGTAGGTGCAACACAGAAAAACGGAAGGAACAACCAGTTTGAATGCGTCATTTCAAACCATGTGTTGTATTGTATATATGCTCTAGAATATAACGCCAAGTTTTTCAACCGTTGTTATTTACATTGGTGCCATTATCCACAAGTAAAGCACTCACGATATAAATCGATGATTTTGTTCACTAATAATTCCTCATATAACAAATGCAGGTCATGTTTCAAGAATAGAACCAGACGAACAATTCAAAAGTGTTTGAGACGTGAATACTGGGATGGATTTTATTTCCACATTTTATTTCAACTGTTCAAGTACACTCTTATACACCGCATTTACCTGAAGAGGTCATTATCCTGAAACTAGAGTCGTATATAAAATATTCTGTCTGCCGTTATTCGAATAAAAACTAAAGTATAGGTCTGTTACCTTGTCTGAACTTCCACTTTACATCATTTCAACGACAAGAAATTCTCCTGTAGTAATAATATACTTGTTCCACCTCCACTTTGCCCCTCAGTACCACTGTCACACTGGGTGGTACCAGAAGCTGTACCACTCCGAAGAGTATTTGGTGGGAGGGGGGGGATAAAGGCTCTGAGCCGCGATTCTGTAAGGATAACAAGACTCTTGTTATGGTAGTTGTTGTATCCCCTAAACACGGGATAGCGATAACAAGAATATTGTTATCCTTACAAAATAGCGGCCCTGGTGTGGTGTGATATTTAAAAACAATTGTACACATTACAGAAGAAAGATGTGCAGACGAACAGTAGTCTGTGAAACTGATATAGACTTGGCATGGTTCGCATTTAAATATTTGTGTGGCATTTTAGTCTAGTGGGTTAATCCCTGCTTCTAATGCAGAAGGTTTAAGGTACGACTCCCGGTTCCGGAATAAAGTTTTTTTAACATTTGAAGTTTGAACATAAGTTTCATCTCCTAATATGATACTGGTGTATAACAATGTAGGCCTAAACGGTGATTTTAGAGCCATCATAGTTTAAAACAAACACATTATAAATGGTATAAATGCCCCTCCCCTGAAAATCAGTTCATGTAACTGAGTGGGTAGACTATCAATACAAATTAATTTATTTAATGTATGTATTTAAATTTGAATAATGGTACGTTTTAATTGATAGCTTTATGTATTGTTAGTTTGTATTGACTTCTAATGAAAGAATGTATGAACGTATTCAGGGAGGTAAACTCCGGCCATTGGCGCGTAGGCGCAACAGGGAAAAAGCACCCTTGAGCTAGACTTGTGTGAAGGAACAGCCCCCCACGCCCCCAACCCACCCCTTCCCGTAGAGTGTGCCTACGTTTTGAAACACCCACAGTCATTCTGAAAAGTTGGAACCCCTGACTCCCACTGTACAAGTTCTCTTTATTAGCTGTACATTTGTTTGTCCACATTGAACACTCTACATCTGGCAAATACACACCCACTCCGCCTTATTCTTATAACTTATTGTTTTTATTCTTACCTAAGGATACGTGGAGATAAGAAAACAAGTCTAATAATAGTCGATGATGAAAGTACGTCAGCTTAAAAAGTAGGCAACATTCAATGAAGTCGAGCTATTGGGTCGATTCTTTCACATTTCTAGTATTAATTATATCGTTAGTAATATTTTTGCCCATAATTAATGTATCACTTAAAAATATTAGTACGTTTTCGTTATTACGCTACAAATTAAAATTAAAATAATAATAGTATCAAAGCAACGAAGCACTCAATGAATTCAAAGTTGTTCTTATTTTACTTATTTTACAAACGGACCGTTTATAATGGTCATATTAATTATGAGAATATAACCTCAGGTTACAAAAGTGTTCTAGAAACGTGTGAAATGGATCAATTTACATAAAAAATTATGTTTACTTATTTCCCTATCCATATAGAACTCAAACCTTCTATTCTTTCAAAAATATTCTGAGGAAAGTAATATAGAGATTATATAATCATGACATGCACTTAGTAATAGTAACCCAAAGCAAATGAATTATGCGTTACAAAAATAGCATAGTTACCTAGTCACAAGTGCAATTTGTAAGAAAGTGTACGTGTGCTCATTTCTCGAATAAACTTGGAAGAGTATTACTACTAGTCCTTATTGAGTCACATTATAAACTTGTCTTTCAACACTGACAACTTTAGTACTGTGGGTTGGATTGCTTTATATTACGATTCACATTTAAGCATAATGACTTGTTAAGTATACTTAGATGCAAGTTGACACTGTTGATAGGACATAATTGTCTCAGAAGTCTGTTATGCTCTACTTTCGACACAACAATGTCAAGTTATTTACTAATTTAATTATCATGTTTCATCATTAATGCAACACAACAAGGAAGACTTTATAAAGTGTTTTGTGTGTAAGTGTAGCAAAGTTATAACTAGTAACATATTGATTGTTGCAAGCCACTCGAAAACCATTTCTGATATCCCAGTGCACAAGAGATACACGAAATCAAATGAATAATCAACAGTGTTGTGAGCTAAATATATTCAACTTACATGTTCAATATTTGCATTTCTCATTCATGATGTGTGGCAAGGGAAGGTATAGCTTCCCCTCTCGCTCTCTCTCTCTCGCTCTGCCACCGAAGCCCGTGTGTATTAACTTACAATAAGCGAGACAGCAATACAAGCGAGACAGAGTAGCAGTTTAGCCTTGGATTAATGGGATTACTACCCCCCTCTGATATTATACGGCGCCTCACAGGGGTGGGACGCGGGGACCGATACTGAGAACCTGTGTATTCTGTGTAGTGCAGACAGCATCATTACCACATGCGCATTACAATATTACAACGAATTATAAAACAGTGCTTGTTTTGGTTAGACAATAGGTTTAAGGCTGGGCCAGACACTTTTTCGTAAACAAAAATATATACAGAAAAGTGTGAATAAAGAAATTCAAAGGGTCATTTCGTTTCGTAAATACGTTTATGATCTTTAATCTCATTAGCTTTTTTGTTTCATGAAATTACTATTTTTTTTTTTTATAAAGTAGAACTTGATATTAGTTTACACAATTCAAGGTTGAAATGAAGCCTATTTCACCTACCTCCTATATGCATATCACACATGGCAGAAAAAATAATTCCCATCAGAGCCATATTTTGTCTAAAACAGGAAATAGCGCAATGGAATTATTCAGAATTGTTATAAATAATTGTAGGATATTTCATCATGAAACTGTTATTGATATTAAACCAATAACGAAAAACGACGTCTGCATCTGACAAGTTGAATGGCGGTATTAGCGCAAGAGTGTTGGATCTGAAAACCAGGTACAAATTTAACGGAGTCTGTGAAAATCGATATCCAATTTTAAGAAATGTTTTTTTTGTAAAGATAGAAGCCGTTTAAATTTCCTCGCAGTAAATATGGGTTCATACGTCTAGCCGAGAAATGTGTCAACTTGTGTAATTCGTTGAGATAAAATTATTGATCTTGACAGATGATAAATAGTTAAGTCCTGGATTACTTTTAATGTCGAGTTCATCGCCCACAAAATGGCCAAAATTAGTGAGGAACAGACCCGTATAAACGTAATCGCATGTATCATCTTCCGTTAACTAATAAGTCTAGTTTTCAACCTTTGTCTTCTTGTTTATTTTTACTTTTTAATATACACTACATACATATATTACTAAAGTATGGGATTTGTCACGAATGCTTAAAATATACCTATATTGCATAATAGCATTAAGTTTATACCAATGTCTAAACGAGAACATATTTCATGTAGTAACAAATAAAACATACACGATACATCGATGATAAACACAAATCAAACACTTCAGTAACAAACACAGGTTGCACTAGTCAACATACATCTACTCTATCGAGTAAATATAATTATATTCTACACAACTGTTTTGATATTTCATGAATATTCTTATTAATTTTGATGAAATATCATTTTAGAATCGCATGCCTCAAATTTAATTTCTCTTTGCCATTTTGTGTTCCTTAAGGAAGTTGTTTATGAGTGGAACCAAAGATTACTGAGTGGGGAAGATGTTTCATCGCCGTGTTAAAATATCTGCGCGAGTTTTGTCAAAAATTTTTAAGTCTCACCACTAGTTCGGATTCTCACCGCAAGGAGCGCTAGCTCAGCACATTTGAACTTCGTTGCCGTCTGGCGGGATATATTTGAACTCGGTTCTGGCATCGGAAGAATTTGGCTCGGGCACTTCCTCCCCCCGGCGCTGAGAAGACGCTGAGTCGATGGACCGAGTTTTAAACTTTTGGAAGAGCGAGCTCTTGCGGTGAGAATTCGAAATACATGTTGGACTTAGAAAATTTCGCTTAGACATGCGCAGACGATTTCCCATAAGAGTGAATTATCTTCCCCACTCAGTAATCTTTGGTAGAACTTAAAACCCCAGAAAACCCCAGTAAAATTTTGAAAGAATATTTCCATGTATCATCAAATCATCCTTTGTAACGCCACAGAAAACGAATCATGGAAATCGGTCCAGCACAGACTCACGAGTTCTTTGCGCTCTACCTGTCCTATGATATCGCCACATGTGACGTCACCAGCAGCCCGATTCTCTAAAATTAATCTGAGGTAAATTTCTCACCGGTTTCTGTCATTACGGAAGGCGAATGGAAGGCTGTGATTGGGTCACAGCCTTCTCATAACGACCAAAACCGGTGATCACCTTATCGTTGACCATAGAGAATCAAGGCCCAGGTGGACGAAGGGGCGATCACCTAGCTGAGCTGAACCATTCAACCGTTTTGCCTGACATGTTGTGTGACCTTTGTATTTGTTTATTTATCAAGGACTTGTACGTACATGTTATAAGTTCATCGCTGTTGATTTGTTTGGACTAATGTATGCTTTACTGCACTGTACATGTACAGTTTGCTATGTTGCGAGTTATTCATGACTAAACGTATATATTTATAGCATGCTTTGTGTGCGAAGGAATGCATAATAGTCGATTGTGTGTCCATGTTATTCTTTCGAAATCGGTATTTATGAAACAATTCCATAGAGAATTATGATACATATGAAGCGATACAGTACGTTAGCGAAGCCGTTGCAGATATACACAACATGTGGGCTTTGATTCGGTGCATACGTTGTATTTATAGTTTCCGTAAGTTTATTCGAATGACAGTAAAAACGAAGTATGCAAACATGTTTGCTTTTCATGTGCTTTATTTTGGTTGATTAGTCCCATATTAATAGACGTACAATTATTACTGGAGAGCAAACAACTAAATTAGTCTAAAACAAGTGTTTGCATTAGATTAGGACATTAATAGACCACAACAGACAACGACTAGAAATACATGATTGCTCATAGATTCAGGTATTATTCTGTAAACTAAGTAAGCATGTGGTATGTTGCTTATAGTCCAGCATCAAATGGAATCCTGTGCAATTTCGAGGAAAGAGTATAGCACTATATACCAATGTGTTCATAAGGTTTCACAGTACTTAGCGCACTTTGGTGCCAGAGCGATATCCGCGACTGGGGGCGGGGGCGGTGCCCCCAATTTTGACTACGCATTGCATTGAATATTGCTCAATTACGGCCAAACGGTTGGTCTGACAACGAAAATGATGATTATAAAATATATTTATGTATAATTGATAAATATGTATTTGTCACAATTATTCATGTACGGTACATAGTGCGAAAGTTATCGTCAATTAAGTATAAACTTAATATATTCTCAATATATAAAACTATGGGACAACTATATATTATCAAAACATTACAAATACATTCATACACGTATAGATATGTCAGAGTGTTGCCATATTGGTGATTTTTTTTCATAATTTTATCTTTAAGCGATTGGTATTAGTGAAGTATTAAAGACAAGAATGCGTGGGGCTTTTGTGCGCCCGCTAAACACAAGTGTAATGCATAGAAGCATTGGCAATCATAATATTGTACTATTTCGAATAAAAAGTACAATTGTATCTTCGTTTTAGCTTGTAAAATAATAATTTGAATGGTGCCAAGCTCCAAAATTAGGCGTTTACAAGTTATACATAAAAACAAAAATGGCCGACTCTCATGAGATTTTTCCTTTTTATCTTCACAACCGTACGTTTTTTGGCAAAACTTAATATGACAAAAATTGTTTCTAGTAAAATTCTACACACATATGATTCTTGATATTTTCATAGGAAGTACTACTTACGTACAAATTTAATTTTTGTATGTGTGCATCTGAACTCAAATGTACAAAACTTGGCTCCCGTTCGCTTCTTGATGAAGCCACTGTGACCTAAAAGAGTGGTCTCAATCTCTTCTTTTAAGCTCATAAAATAATAATATTGATGGTGCCAAGCTCCAATGATAGGCGTTTACGAGTTGCATGTGAAAAACAAAATGGCTGCCACTTCAGGTGGTTTTGGCAATTTATCTTCATAACCGTACTATTTACGACAAAATCTAACATGACAAAAAATATTCCTTGTAACATTCTACATACAATTCAAATTCAGATATTTTCATGTGATTTACCATTTACCTACAAATTTAGATTTGTGAATGTTAATCTGTACTCAAATTACAAGCATTGGCTCCCCTGGGCTATTTGATAAAGCAAGCATGGACTATGGGAGTGGGCTCAATCTCTTCCTTTTAACTTATAGAATAATAATTTCGATGGTGCCAAACTAAAGTACTAGGCGTTCAAGAGAAACACACAAACAACAAAATGCCCGCTAATAGGGTGTATTCAGATGTACATCCGTCGGTTGTTTGATGAAGGAAGTATAGGAGTGGGCTCAATCTCTTCTTTATAGCTTATAAAGTAATAATTGTGATAGTGCCTACCTTAAATATGGGGCATTATCGAGTTACACGTAAAATACAAAATGGCCACCACTGTAGGTAGTTTTTCCAATTTACCGTCATAACCGTACGTTTTATGACAAAATCTAATATGACAAAAATTATTTCTTGTAAAATTGTACACACATATGATATTTACATATTTTTATAGGACTTACTATTACCATAAAAATTAAAATTTCTCCATGTTAATTAGTCCTAAAATGTTTTTTATTTTTTTACGTGGTTCTCTTGAACGCCTAATACTTGAGTTTGGCACCATCCAAATTATTATTCTATAAGTTGAAAGAAAGAGATTGAGCCCACTCCCATAGTCCATACTTGCTTCATCAAGTAGCCCAGTGGGAGCCAATGCTTGTACATTTGAGTACAGATTAACATACACAAATCTAAATTTGTAGGTAAATGGTAAATCATATGAAAATACCTGAATATGAATTGTATGTAGAATTTTACAAGGAATATTTTTTGTCGTGTTAGATTTTGTCGTAAATAGTACGGTTAAGAAGATAAATTGCCAAAACCACCTGCAGTGGCAGCCATTTTTTTTTTCACATGCAACTCGTAAACGCCTATCATTGGAGCTTGGCACCATCAATATTATTATTTTATGAGCTTAAAAGAAGAGATTGAGACCACTCTTTTAGGTCACAGTGGCTTCATCAAGAAGCGAACGGGAGCCAAGTTTTGTACATTTGAGTTCAGATGCACACATACAAAAATTAAATTTTTACGTAAGTAGTACTTCCTATGAAAATATCAAGTATCATATGTGTGTAGAATTTTACTAGAAACAATTTTTGTCATGTTAAGTTTTGCCAAAAAACGTACGGTTGTGAAGATAAAAAGGAAAAACCTCATGAGAGTCGGCCATTTTGGTTTTTATGTATAACTTGTATACGCCTAATTTTGGAGCTTGGCACTATTCAAATTATTATTTTACAAGCTAAAACGAAGATATAATTGTACTTTTTATTCGAAATAGTACAATATTATGATTGCCAATGCTTCTATGCATTACACTTGTGTTTAGCGGGCGCACAAAAGCCCCACGCATTCTTGTCTTTAATACTTCACTAATACCAATCGCTTAAAGATAAAATTATGAAAAAAAATCACCAATATGGCAACACTCTGACATTTCTATACGTGTATGAATGTATTTGTAATGTTTTGATAATATATAGTTGTCCCATACTTTTATATATTGAGAATATATTAATTTTATACTTAATTGACTATAACCTTCGCACTATGTACCGTACATGAATAATTGTGACAAGGAAATATTTATCAATTACACACAAATATATTTCATAATCATCATTTTCGTTGTCAGACCAACCGTTTGGCCGTAATTGAGCGATATTCAATGCAAAGTGTAGTCAAAATTGGGGGCACCGCCCCCGCCCCCAGTCGCGGATATCGCTCTGGCACCAAAGTGCGCTAAATACTGTAAAACCTCATGAACACATTGGTATATGGTGCTATACTCTTTCCTCGAAATTGCACAGGACTATGATTTTCGACACTTTGATGCTGGACTATTAATAGTCGATTTACAGCTACGCGTTGCGAGCGAAGCGAGGGCGCGAGCTCCAATCAGCGGCCGAGTTTCAAGCAAAGAAGTTAATAGTTTCACGAACTCGGCCACTGATTGGACCTCGCGCCTTCGCTTCATTCGCAATGCGTAGCTGTAAACGTACCATGTGTCTTTAAATATAACGGAATGAAGGAAATAAAATCACAATTATTTTAAATTGAATAGAAAACGAATGATTTAAAACGGTCTATGCTAGTATATTAGACGGGTTTTATTTATTACACAGTTTGACTTATTTTTGGGAAATTCAAATGCATAATAAACCAACCATACTGATTACGTCCAATTCCAAACATAAAATTTTTGGACATTATTAGTGAAACCGAGCATGACACAGTTTAATAAAATTTACCATCTCGCCAATATATAAATACCATATTTTGACGTAAATTTGTATATATAATATTATTACAAACATAAATATTATTTATTATTAACTGAAAAAATAGTTTTTGGGTATAATACGTATGAAGAGCTTACAGGGTGCAAAACATGAAAGTATACAGTAATATGTCCGCCAAATTATTGGTCATCGTGAACAAGTAATTTCGTGACAACAAAGTTGTTATATTATACACATTGGATCTCTTATTTTATTCTCATGAAGAACGGGTAAAAGATCCTACTGTAATATGATATTGCAAGAGAGAGTGAGAGAGAGCGAGAGAGAGAAACTAGGACGCCAGGCCCCCTCCCATCTTTGCCTCATTCCTCTAATTCCAGGTATTGAGTATTAAAATAAGATCCGTTATCGTGTTTCTGGAATATTTCTAAATTATATTACATTTTTCTTGGATTTACGATAAACAAAAACAAAATTTGCATCTTGGTTTAATTAAAAAGATTTTCATTTCATAAAATATGGGAATAAATTGAGATAATGAAGGGACAATAAAAAATCTTCCCTCTAAAATTGTGTTAAACTTATGAAAGAGGGAACAATTTTGTAAGAGGATCGTAAGAGCTGGAAAGATTAACTTAATATATCTCAATTAATGGAAGAAGGGGTGAAGTAGATCTGCTTCCGGGTACGAATAAAATATAATGGTGCTTAAACTCCTTCCGGTACAAGAGTTTAAGTGTTGGGGGGGTGTAGTACGGCTGCGAGGAAGAGTTTGGCCACCCTCGCGCTGCAGCTCGTTAGCGGAAGAGCCGTCAACCACCGCCTGGCATAGCCGATATTCCACAGCCAGCCATATCTTAGATGATCCCTCTTAGGAAGGAATTCCCTCTCGGCAGCGCGCGTAGCGAGATTAGCAGGGAAGATTCTCCCTCGGTAAGCAGTATTAAGATGTTCTCTCTACCCGAGTGCGTGCGCGAGAACCAAGCCTGCGAGGCAATGTGGGGTACGACGACACGAGCAACAAGCAGGGTAGCTTGTAGTTTATGAAACGATGGTGGCGCAGACGATGACGATTAGGATAAGGATTACAATGAGATGAGACCGTCAGTGCCAGTGACAATTAAAATGGCTATAGAGATGGAGGTAACAATGGAGTTGAACAATGCTATTAGGTGTATAGTAAAAATATGCACAGTAACGTTTAAAAGAAACGGGAAAGACACACTTGGGGGTTGGGCGAAGACACAAGAGGCCTCATTGTGTTCATGTTTTGAATGTTACCTTCTCTAAGAAAATTAAAACTACAAAACAGAAATAGGTAAAACAAAAAATCCGCAGCCACATCTTGAATATTCTGTGGGTGTATATTATCGATTATCTCCTTTATAATTTGTAGACTTAGGATCTCACGATAATGTCAACAGTTATAAAGTCGTCTTAGCAAGAAGAAATATATCACATTATAATACATTGTACACCCCTCCCCCCCATCCCCCGCAAAAAAAACACACAAATTAAGAAAATCAAACACAAACATAAACTCGATACTCGTTACCTTTAGTGTTTGTGCTCTATGAAACATTGCACCAATAAGTAATCGTTACAATTAAATACTTAATTGAAAATCAAAAGGATTGTTTTTTGGACTGCACAAAATAATAACTAAGATATATTCGGCGTATGGGCTAAGTTAGAATATTTTCGGCGTGGACGTATCTGTTCTAAAGAGAGACGAATCTACGGCGATAAATATTATGAATAGCCTCGCTGTAGAGTGCGTCTTTAACTAATTTGTAAACAACAAAATCATTTTCGAAATGCCAAAATACGTCCTTATATTTCGGTGAGTAAACGGGCATTTAATTTTAAACCATCACCTTGCATAATTATTTGGAATTATTAAATTAATCAAAGGATCAAGTTTGCCGAAATAGCTCTTAAAGCTCATTTCCTTGAAAGGGTTTTAAGGAGAGACTGAAAAGATGCCGGAGGTAGGAAATTAGTTCATAAATAATTACAGCTGGTTTCTTGAATCGTAATAAACAAGATTTGTTTGAAATATATTGTGTCTCTGTAAATTTACTCTACCAAAAAACATTGAGAGTATAATTAGCCCTATAGGCATGTATTCATAATCGACGCAAAGTTAATTGAAAATCAAAGATTGCTAATTGCTATACCCAGTTGTTTTATGTATGGTGATTTTAATATAAAATCAAAATCCCTAGCAAACGATATGGGCCACGGTTTACAATGGGTCAACTATGAATACAGGACAATCCTGAGAACAATCAGTCTCTCAATGATGAAAATAATTTAAAACGCAGTTTTGAAATAGGAATTCAATATTCTTTAGGTCTATACTTACCTTGTATTGTATTTTCTTGGAAATACATTTTTTTTTTAGAAACGAGCATCAAAGTTAATATTGATAATTCGATACATTGGTATCCCAGCTAAATGAATGTACATAGCTTCTTATAGTTGCTAATGATAATACAACACTTGCGTGGAAAGTTGAAGCTGAAGACCGTTCCATCATTTATAATAATAGTATATAATGCTACAGGCGAGAGGAGTTTCCAACAGATTTATTGCATGGTTGATTTTGCAACTTTATTTTCAATTCTTGTGCTTCAACAATATTATGTCAAGAATTAACACACAATAGTTTACTATAATAATTGTGTTACCATAGTTAAATAATGTTCATATGGCGCTGTCTACTATATATTATTGTTTCATTTACGCATATTAAATGCGTAAAGTATTTATACTGAAACTCTGTTATATTAATGAATTCTCTCTGGTCTGCGGGTAGTATAATGTATGCACGTACTTTGGTTCCAGCCCATTGTTTGTAGGCATCATTTACATAGTCCCGTTTAACCTTGCTTTATCACAACAGACATTAAGCTCATGATCAATGTTTTCGGCTTATCTTTTTTTCCGGCCTTGTGTTTCTCGGCGAGTGCTTTGGCGCTACAGTCTTATACTTTCATCCCCAAGCATCAGCTGGAGCGTTTGTCTTCCTCCCTTGCACAGGATGGGTAATTTATCTCTCTCACTCTTCTCTGTTAATGCTGATGTACGTTTCTCGCTTAAAGATGGCATTTCCTCACCTAAATTTACATTGTTAACAAAGCATGGCTTTTTTTCCTTTTCTCATCCATCATGCGAAACAAGAGACAGTGATAAGACTCTGGGGGGGGGGGGGGGGGGGGGGCGATGAGGAATTGCGGCTGGCGTAAACGTGGACATATTATAAAAGTGAAAATAAAAATAATAAGATAAATGGCTCTTTACAGTTGTGTTTCAAATAAAACTGTCTAGGAGGGAAGTTTTTATTATTTTTAATGTTTTAAGGTATCTAAGAAAATACCACTGACGGTAGTTTCACTTGTATCTTTTCATGTATCCTTGTTGGTGGCTTACATCATGTATGATAATAATGTAATCATTCTAATAACCAACGGATACTATTGTAATTAAGATAAGTTTTGGCTTTTTCAATTAATACATTTCAAAATAATATCAGTTGTACCAATTTCAAATAATGTTAACAACATGAAAGGTTTAATGTAATTAAGGTCGAATGTAATTGGTAGTATTTACAAATGCTTGTATTTCACTTAAATAGGTAAATACACACTTCAAATGAATTAGCTCCCTGAAACTATCTAAGGAATAAATAAATATATTTTGTTTTTGTAATACTCTTCCAAACATTTCCCAATATTCGATAAAATTTAAATATAAACAAATATTGTAATGAGAGTCAACCCCTCACCCTTGCATGAAACTGCGTGTGCGTGTGCGTGTGCGTGTGCGTGTGTGTGTGTGTGTGCGCTAAATTTTGTTCGTCGCGCACAGGTCAAACGGCTTCCCGTATTTGGCTAAAATTTTCGGTCAACATTCGTGACCACTAAACTCGATGCTATAAACATAACCAGCAAAATTCGTCAAGATGCCAACCTACAAAAAAAATATTTCTGAAAAATAAAATTTGTTTATTTATTTAATTAAATTAAAACTCACACACGGAATTATATGATGTTTCACTTGTAGGTTCACATCAACGGTTTCAACACTTGACAATAGTTTCAAAATTGTAAGTTTACCCGCCATGTTATAAAAAAATATTGTTTATTTACGACAGTAATTTCTTCATTTTTACTGTGTTCCACCGATATGATTCGCATTTGCGGACCATATGCACATAGTATGCGGCACGAATGGCGTGCACCGTCAGACCTTTCTCACTATGTATTTGGAATTTTGATAGCTATCATAGAATGGCTACAATAACGTGTTATGTTTTATGACGTTCATGGCAAACATGCAAAAGTTAACAACGAACTTGGTCGACAAATTAAAAAGCTTTTATTATGATTTAAAAAAAAAAGTATTGTATGATTAAACCACAGATAACAAATTAACTACGTGATTAAACAATATAACATTTTAGATATAGTCTGTATCTACATTATGAAGCTTTCCATACACTGATAGGTTTATTAGTTTATGAATTTAAGCCTATTGAGTAGACCACGTTCGAATGAAATTATGCGGAAATCCATTGAAAATTCAACTTAAAGGTTTTAATTTATTTAAAGAAAACATGTTATCGGGTTTAATTAATATTTCGTGCATTTATTAGCAACATATCGAGAAATAATATACACAAGTTATAAGGTTGTTACTCGATCCGCCATCTTGTAAAAAATTCGTATTTTTATTATAAAGGCATTTTTTTCTTGAAATAGTGATATGATAAGCAAATGATTAGTTTGATTTATAAAAAAAAAACTCTCATCTGGCAACGCGGAGCGTTTTCCTAGTCACTAATCAATGATAATGCTTGAAACAAAGATCAACGTTCCAAACAGGGATAGTTACAGGTAACTTTCTCAATAGCAGAAACCCTTGAGAAGGACAGACCAAATCTTAGATATATATGTATGGCCGTGGTTGATTTGTTGTAACACAAAATATGAAACTCCTGGACAATAAAGAACATAAAAATACGTGTGAGTTACATACGCAAACATGTTAATATAAATATAAATAGACACATAATGCAAAAAGTCCACCTTTATGGTGTCCTTGATACTTATTGACGATGAATGGCGATACGGAGAGTTGTGGTCAAGATCTGTAGTAGCACCGACCATATTCTTATCTGGAAACTAAAAATATTGCATTTTTATATCCATCCAGTGTATGTTGGCTCCCTGGCTACACTTACATTTCAGACCAGAATGATGGGTGCAGTGGGTATTATGAGATGGCGGTGGTGACTCTTTTCTAATCTACTTCACGTTTATTTAATGACAGTACTAGGAATGTGGATTAGAAAGAGTTCGTCGAAATATTTTTGAAATCAGGAACTAGGTATGTATGGTGTGCGAATGGAAGCGAGGGCATTTACTATCACCAGTAAAATTGTATCCTTTGGTAAAGACATAAATCTCACAAATATGTATGACTACGTTGTGAACGTTTTAAATACATTTTTCAGACAAATTTTGCGGGTTAATACAAATGAAATAATTTTTTTCGATTACACGATAATTCATTCCACAACATTGTATTAGTAAACAATCCTAAGCCTGTGTGCGTCATCTTAAAGCCAGAGTCAAAGATTTACTTACTAGTGCAAGAAACATGTAGACGCAAATCCAATATATTGCCCTCATTATGATAATTATTTAACAGCCAATTTGCAAGTGAACCAACGTTGACGGTGTTCGTCTTTGACTGCAGCATTTAAAAATCTGCAATACCTCATTTATGAAATAAATATCATCTGGTTTCACAGAAAAGTTGAATTTTTATTTAAGTTTATTTTATGGTAGAGATGATTTCAATAGAGTCATGGTTCGCACCCCTGGCAAGGATATCACGATAACACTCCAACCGGATTCACGGCAATATTCATAAAAGCAATGTTGGGCCTCAGAATATATGTTAGATAACAGTTGGACAAGCACATTATCTAGATGATGATCCGAAATTGTTGTTGAATTGGTTGTGTTGTTGGTTTGGGTGGCTCGTTGGTTCCGTGGTTAGCAACCTTGCTTCCAATGCAGAAGGTCCCGGGTTGAAATCCCGGTTCAGGCACAAGTTTTTTTAACGTTTTTTAAGGATTAAATAAATAAATAAATAAATTCACATTTAGAGTCTACCCACTCAGTAATTAAACTGATTTGCAGTGGGGGACTTTAATTTAAAGTGACTAAACCAACCCTGTAGGCTTCGAATACCATCGACGAGTGAGCGATAACCAATCAAAGATCGATATTTCAAATATGAAACATATGAATCAGTGATTGGACAGTGCGAACACCTGCGGACAGATGCCAGAATCAACAAGGCCGATTCAGAACAACTTTGAATTTATTACAGTTCCATTACTTCTTGTCATAGGAATAATAATAATAATAAAAATAATAATAATTCTTTATTTAGCTGACAACAGCTATTGCAATACATTACACTCCCCATTTCACGTACACTACAAACTATTTCACATTTTTTAAAAACAATAAGATATAATGATACAAGTATTAATTAATATAAATTCATTGCTGAAACTGAGCTCTATGTATCAGATAATTTTTCTTAAAACTAGCAACATTAATGGAATTAATAACTCTACAAGGTAAGTTATTAAATTCCCTAATACCATTGTAAAAAATTGATTTACTAGTCATCTTTTTATTCCAACCTTTTAAATAGTACCCATTTTTAGCTGTTCTTGATCTATGGTCGTGAATTGATGCTATTGGCTTTAATTCCAATCCTAAGTAATTCGGCAATAAGTTATGATGGATCTTAAAAATGAATAACATTGCATTACGTTTAATTTGTTCTTTAACATTTATCCATTGAAGAGTGTTCAGCATTGTTGTTATTGAAACATAACGATTACATTTTAGTAGTAGTAGTAGTAAGTAAACGGTGACTTTGGAGCCGTCCTAGCAACGACGAAGCACTCAATAAATTTTAAGTTG